>JAJJMB010014022.1:12646528-12717727 GCA_023531105.1 Papaver atlanticum
TTTTTTTACTTGTTTTCTGATTTTTGGTAGGACTTTGTTCCTACTAGTCCATGGCGGATCAATTGCCTAGCTTGTCTAGGTTTAGTTTCGACCAGCAGGGTCCGAGATATTGCGCAGGCGCAAAAAATATAATTGTTGCAAATTAATTAGGTTAATATTTGAATCTTGTGAATTATCACAAAATTGATTAAATTCGGTGAGTTTTGTATGTTGACACATAGTTCTTTAAATTTTATTGTCAGAGAGCAGCATGCTTTCCGACTGAGTACTTTCATGCAGACCTTAATCTTGATACTTTGGGAAATTCATGCTACTCAGCTGCAAGTGAACACTAATTGTCATGTCATATCAATATTAAGGGTTCATCCGGGGAACATAGCACATGAAAGTATTCAATGAGCCTTGCATTAATGAATAATACAGGCGGGATGTTGAAATTTATAGAATATTTGGGATTGTTGCTACATGCACCATTCTGGATAAATTTCATGTACATATACTGAATTGCTCAACATATGCGTAAGTAAAAAGGATGGGCACTCGTTACTTCAAATGGCTCCGTCTCTTTGCAGAATGATGGTACATTAAATACAGGGTTTTACAATCTTAGCCCTGAATTAAAAACCACCATCAACAATGGGTTTCACGGTTCTACCAAAACAAGTTCGGTTCTACCTCAATGTGAGTACTGTTCATAGCCACGCTAGTTACCAAAACTCGGTTGACTAGGTACTAGGATCGGTTCCCCACATACTTATGGTAACTACCTGTATTTGGTGCACATGTCCATAGGATCGGTTCCCCCATCTTCTAAGAACTTGTTGCACATGTTCATAAGATCGGTTCTCCCATATACTAAAAACGTGTAGCACCTCTTACAAGGATTGATTCCCCTCTTGTAAATTTGATGCACCTCTTACTAGGATCGGTTCCCCAATGGCTAGATAAAAGTTGTTATTTACAAGGCATCGATCATACCATATTGAGTGATTACTTAAGATCGGTTTCACTAATAAAAGCCATACCAATACATAAGTCAGGCCTTGTGAATAGTCTTACCAAGATACATAAACAAGTTTATGAGCGGTTGCACTGTACACACATATTGGTAATTCAAAATAGATTTGCAATGAATAACAATACCAATAAGCCTAGCGATTTCCCTTTAGATTCATAAAACAAGTTTATGAACTTACTTCCTTTAAACGAATGGAAAACATTGTTTCCTAGGATGAAATCTTCCCTCATACCCATACATAATCACAATAGCATTCATATGATCATGTCGATGTCTTATATACAAAGTTTAATGGTTAAACAATAAACCTCGTATTGTATTCCTTAATACTATGTCTAACTAGAGTATCATACACAGCTTTGCAGTTATGTTTTCAATATGCACGACTTGAAAGATACGTTATGGAATGAAACAGTTCAAGTTAAATATTACTAACCTCAAGAGGAAGAATGATGTTGTCGTTGTAGCTCCATACTTCTTCACATTCTTCAAGACTTCATGTAATACTTTTAAGTCTCATATCCTAACACTTTCAAGCTAACCTATACGAAGTTGACTCTAGTATATAATCAAGCGAATTTTTAAATGAGTTTTGATTCACTAAAATATGACAACCAAACATGACATACCAACGCTTGGTGGGTTCAACCGAGCTATGCTCTAAAACTTTGGGTCATAGCAACTCTTAGTTATGGGTGAGATCAGCTAAGGGAATCAAGTGCGTAGAGTCCTGCTGGGACTCAGAGGCGTAATGAACATGACTGTACCTTGATCAGTGTGAGATTGGTTAGGTCTCAACTACATTCCATTCCAAAGTTAACTTAGAGTAGGATAGTGTCTGTAGCGGCTTAATACAATGTGGTGTTCAAATTTGGACTAGGTCCCGGGGTTTTTCTGCATTTGCGGTTTCCTCGTTAACAAAATTTCTGGTGTCTGTGTTATTTCTTTTCCGCATTATATTTTCAATATAATTGAAATATCACAGGTTATGCGTAGTCCAATCAATTAGATAATCCAACCTTTGGTTGTTGATATAAATTGATTGACACTTGAACATTGGTCTTTGGTACCATTCAAGTTGTTTCTCATAATAATCAGGCTCGCGGATTTCTATCTGTTTGATTTGCTGATTACATTGAGAAACAGAGAAATAACTCTTGGATATATTTCTTGATTGCGCTCGGTTTATTAGTTGGTGCTCTCAGAATTATATTTAAGTTTTTCCATACAGGTTGCCTAAACGAAATATTGGGTGTGGTTGTTAGACCCCCGCTTTTTCAATTGGTGTCAGAGCAGGCAAACACATTTAAGACCTTATAACTCTGTGTTTGTAGCAATCTGACTCTATGGACGGAAGTGCTATCTCAGTAAACGTACCACCAGTCTTCGATGGCTCAAATTACTTATGGTGGAAAATTGTTATGCGTGCATTTCTTCAAGCGCGTGATTTTCAATCATGGGTTTATGTTGTTAATGGCTATGATCCTCCAATGGTTACAGTAGACGATGTTTCTATTGTAAAGGATATTGGTAGATATTAACCTAACGAGATTCTTGCTACAAAGCAAAATTCTGACGGTTTAAATGCTATCATTCATTCTATTACCCTAGATCTTCAGCACCATGTGACTACGTGCACTTGGTATAAAGATGCGTGGGATATCTTAGAAACTGTCTTCGAAGGGAATACCTCTGAAAAGGAAGCTATGCTTCAAAACCTAAATTTTGATTGAGAAAACCTTCGTATGGCTGATGAAGATTCATTGATAAGTTTGATAACAAAGTGTCTGAAATTTTTAATGTATCTTTTGCGTTGGGTAAGACTATTCCTGAAAAGGACATTGTGATGAAAATTCTCAGTTCATTGCCAGCCAAATACGATTATAAGAAACATGCCATCGTTTAAGGAAATAACCTTAATACTTTATCCAGAAATGCGCTGGTTGGGAAGTTAAAGATCTTTGATCATGAGTATACATCCAAACCTGGGAAGGATATTGCTTTCAAAGCACAAAAGAACACTAAATTACTTGATAAAACTAAAAGTGTTAGCAACTCTGAAGTTGATCCTATTGAGACTGATTCATCAGATGCAGATCTTGACAACTCAGTTTCACTGATCACCAAATAGTTTAGAGATCTTCTGTTAAAGAGAAGTAAACGGTTCATCAAAGATAAACCCAGGTTATCAGTCAAACCTCATGACCGTTACCCTCATAAAAAAAAAGACACTATCGACACTGATGATTAGGATATGCCATAGTGCTTCAAGTGTAAAGGTTTTGGTCATGTTGCTAATGAGTGTCCAAATCTTAAGAAATACACTTGGAACAAGGGTCTTGCTGCAACTCTTGATGAGATGTCTGATCACTATGATTCGGATGAAGATGAACAAAGGTCTTGCTGCAACTCTGTGAAAATATTGATTTTGATAATTGTAGTAATACGTACATCAATCTTGATATTCTCCCTGAAGAAACTTTGTCAACCACTATGGAGGATAAAATGGATTTTTCCCTGTCTACTGAAAAATCCTATTTCACATGTTTCATGTACCTCTTTTGGTTTAGCAGCATACACAGCTATGGTGTCTGAACCGTCCTCCACATTGACATGTTCATATTGTACTTTTATGGGTCATGAACTCTCTATGTGTTACAAGTACAAACATAAACTAAGATATGTCAACAAACTTCAACGGAGAGCAAATCGATTAGCAAACAAGCTCAAAATTATTCAAAAATCATCTGAGGTATGTAAACTCATCTCTTCTCCGAAGAAGTTAATTTCCAAAGAAAAGATTAGACTACTAGAAGAAAAAATACGGTCTGAACAGTCTGTGAAACAGGGTTCTAAGAATTCCATTCAAGAAAATTATGGTGGACAGATTATTGTTCACTCCAGCACAACTTAATTGTGTTGTTGGTGTATCTTGTCTCCAGTGCCTGGTTCAAAAGAGACAAGAGATTGCAATCTTCAGGCTTTAGGAAAACAAAAGAAAAAATTTGTTTTGTTTTTCTTTTTGGTTTCGTTCTTTTTTTGCATGTTTAGAATTTTTCCATATTTTCATATCTAATTGATATTGAAAAAGCTTTCCCTGTTTGATCAATAAAAGAGGGTTAAAATCGACAATTCTGTCTTCTTTAGGGTTGAGAATTGTGCGTACGTGAACCTTTTTTTGTATAAAGGTTCCATAACCCTACATTCCTTTTACCTTCTCTGAAAAACTCTTTTTTTCACAAGATTGCTTGTTGAGCCTGATTTGTGAATTCCTCTCACAATCACATACTTTTATGGAGACTCCAAGCATTATGTCTTCTGATGGAAAAGATGTTAATATGATTGTTAAGCCATCAATCATGAAGGAAAAAGATAAATCTCCTGTACCTTCAACTTTGAAAAGAAAAAGGAGGAATGTGAGAAAACCTAGAGTTGTTCCTTCAAGTTTTCAGAAGTTTTCTGGTGTTCTTGAAGAGTTGAAGGAAACAAGAAAGGAGATATAGCAAATAAAGGCTATTGTTTTTAGGACTCTTGAAATTCAGAAGGCCCTAGTTCGGCATCAGTCAAGAAGGTTTGTTGGAATTCACACCTTTCTTTATGAACCTTATGTTCCAATGGTTGTTGACAACAAGGAGTTCGGGGACGATAAAGAATTTTTCAAAGGTCTTAATGTCTAGGAAACTTCTTATGAGAATTTATTCTTGTGTTTTAAGAAGGATAACTAGGATTTTGAATAGCAATTATTGTGAGTACACATAGCTATTGCCAACGATTTTCATCTTGCAATGTTTTTAGATTTATTTATTTAAATTCTAAAATTTATTTGGAAGATGATTTTGCAGTATTAATTTTTATTGGTTTCATATATTGCAAAAATAGTTATGGGATATGAGTGTTTGCGTACGTCCGAGAATTATGATTGTCCCATATATATCAAAAGTTAAGCCTATTATGTCATTATGCAAATATTGATGGAAGATAGGATGAACTTTTGATTGCAAAGATTAAGTCTATTATATGTCTTTATGCAAATATTGATGAAAAATAAAATGAATCTTTGAATATTCCGTAGTATTGATCTTTCCCTGATCCAATTCAATGTGAAAGTACTGTGCGGCTCTGTAAGTTTTCTTATGGTAAGCATTTCAGGTTAAATTAATCATGGGTTCTCTTGTGGTTAATTTAATTGAGTTTTCTGGATACAAATTCATGTTTCATGTAATTTGTTAATGTCCAAAGAAATCCCTCTTTTCCTGTAAAAGTAAGGTCGCTCTTGTTGTTCTTTCGGGAATGACATTATATGGGGGAGAGTTCTTAATTGAACTTGTGCTTAATTGCAAAATCTTTGTGGCGAGTGCGGTTGTGGAATATTGTAGGAGTTTTCTTGTATCTGTATAAACTCCTTGATGAATAAACTAAGTTTCAACTATGTGAAATCGTCGAAACAAAGTTGATATGATTTCTTTTAGTCATGAAGAATCTCTATGAGAATTTCATTATGATCCCGCTAGTTTTCGTACCTTTGCCGATTTATATTGACAAAAGGGGGAGAATTAATGTGTAGTTCACACTACAAATACATATGGTTTACGGATCATTATGTAAGGGGGAGTGGTTTTCATATGAGATGAAGTATTGACTAAGGGGGAGTGATACATATCACCATATTATTGTTGTCAAAGTTGTGATACAATTTGAATTTGATGCTGTGTAATAATACTATGACACTGTATAACAATGATTGAGAGCTATTGTTTTCTCATTGTTATAGCTATGGATCTTCAACAACTATGATGCTGAGTTGAATACGTTCAGAATCACTGGAGTACTTGGAAGTGACGAAGATTTCGAGTAATGTTGAAGAACCAAGGAAATCAAGCATTTGGATGAGAAACAACAAAGTTTATTTATTTTGTAATCCATATGTATTGATAGTTTTGTCACTAAAATTGAAAAAGAGGGAGATTGTTAGAGGACTGCTCGGTCGAACTCGCAAGCATTGTTGTCTCAAACTTGTTGTCAAGTTTAGTTGCCAAAATTATAAGTCTTGATTTCAAGTCTACTTATATCTAAGTCTCGGATTAGGATAGTAAGTGTAGTTGAGCATTAAACTTCACGACGTTCATTGATTGAAGACGAAAAACTACTAAGGGGAGCTTGTGGAACTTCATAGACAAAAGGTATGTGAAGACTTGAACTCATCTATCACTCAAAAGTCCATCTATTCTATCTCCTATTTGAGACAAAAGTCGTATAGCTATATAGACTTCGATTATGCACATTTGATATTTCGAGCTGAGTTTAACTCGCTTACATATTTCTCGAAATATGTGTTGGTAAGCTTTCGCTTTAACCAAGTTTATCTTATATTATTGACGAAAGTCAAAAGATGATCATGTGAAAATCGCCTGGTAACATCTTACATGATTTGTGTGAGACAGTCATTTGATGCAGACTCGGAATGTTTCGTATTGATCATTCGATCACTTAAAAATTGCTTTGAAGCTAATAGTTTGTGTGAGACAGATATTGTCGTCTTCTAAGAATGTTTCAATGATTGAAATGGGAGTTTAGAACAATAACCATGATTAGATGTAGCAAATATGCGTACTTGTATGCTAACTGTTGCAAGTTATTCCAAATCTGGGAACCATAGTATGCATACCCGTATATGTACTGGTTGGTTTAATGAAAGTCCGAGAACTTAGTATGCATACCCGTATGCGTACTGGCGTAAAGTTCATGTCCGGAAATTCAACTGAGTTTGGAAGGTATGCGTACCCGTTCGCATGCTGGCGAACCCAAACTTGGTCCGGCCACTTAGCTATGTGTACCCATTTGCATACTTGAGTAGGTTATGTTCTAAAATCGGTTTGTTCATGAACTAATACATTTATATAATAAAGAATGCAATCTTTTGCAAACCGTGGCTATAATGTTCATAAATTGATTCGAGTGAATCAAAATCGATTTTGCTTCAATTGTGTCTTGTACATTTCTATCAGAATATAAACAATTGAACAACTCTAGAACTAGTTTCATTTGAGTCATTTGAACTAGTTATGGTTAAGATGAATAAGGTTGATATGAAAGTGTTCATATGGCTAACTTCGGTTAACTATTGTTGAGCCAACAAGGTGTACACGTTTAGGTACGGTTACCCATATCTAAATGAAGTCACTTTTCATTTGTGTGTAACAATCTAAGTTCGATCTAACAGTTGAAAGATATTAGCTTGAGTCTAATCAGGTTTTTATCTAACAGTGAATATTGAATGTTTTGTTACCAAGGTAACATTGATTTCAAACCCTGATTTGAAGACTATATAAGGGAGAACTCTAGCAACTGGGAAACCTAATCCTCATACCTCCTGTGTGATACTAGTTGCGACTAGAATCGATTCACCTTAACCTTAAGTTTTTCCCAAAACCCTGTAGGTTAACGACTTGAAGACTTCATTGGGATTGTGAAGCCAGACCCAACTATTTTCTCTATAGTTGCGTGTTCTGATCTTGCTGTTTTCTATTGTGATTGAGTACTATCTTATCTAAGATTTGCTCGAGATTTAATCTCTGATAGGCAAGTTAAAAAGTAGTCACAAACATCTTCGTCTCATCGTTTGTGATTCCACAATATCTTGTTTCGCTACCATACGATTAAGATTATTGTGAGGTGATTGATATTACTAGGATGTTCTTCGGGAATATAAGTCCGGTGTATCAATTGGTTCATTTTCACCTTGATTTATCAAAAGACGGAACAAAACTTCTAGGTATTTCTCTGGGAGACAGATTAATCTATTTAATAGACTTTTCTGTGTGAGACAGATTGGTTTATCAAGTCTTCGAATTTGGGTCGTAGCAACTCTTAGTTGTAGGTTAGATCAGCTTAGGGAATTAAGTGCGCAGAGTCCTGTTGGGATTAAGAGGCGTAAGGAACGCGACTATACCTTGATCAGTGTGTGATTGGTTAGGGCTCAACTACATTCCAGTCCGAAATTAACTTAGAGTAGGCTAGTGTCTGTAGCGGCTTAATACAGTGTGGTGTTCAAATCTGGACTAGGTCCTGGGGTTTTTCTGTAATTGCGGTTTCCTCGTTAACAAAATTTATGGTGTCTGTGCTATTTCTTTTCCGCATTATATTTTCTATATAATTGAAATATCACAGGTTGTGCGTAGGTTCAATCAATTAGATAATCCAACCTTTGGTTGTTGATATAAATTGATTGACACTTGAACATTGGTCTTTGGTACCGTTCAAGATTTTTCTTATAATAATCAAGCTCACGGATTTCTATCTATTTGATTTGCTGTTTACATTAAGAAACAGAGATATAACTCTTGGATATATTTATTGATTGAGCTCGTTTTATTAGTTGGTGCTCTCAAAATTATATTGGAGTTTGTCCATACAGATTGCCTAAACGAAATATTGGGTGTGGTTGTTAGACCCCCGCTTTTTCAGAGTCGATGTGTACTATAAATATATGGCTTCATCTATTCTCAATAGACATCTCGGAACGATCTTATGCTGAAGGCCTCAGCCTTAAAACAATGGCTAAAATATCTTCACACGGCAAATACATCACCACTGTGATTCCTCAACATTTTATGCTTCCTTCTCATAAGATCAACTGTTATCCTTCCATTGTGACCTAAGAAAAGATGGAACGACTATCTCTTCGTTTAGGTCGGCTTTGTAAGTGTTAGAGCATTTCTCTGTCGAACTCACAAGTGTTGCCATATCAAGGTTGTTGTCAAATTTAGTTGTCAAAACTATATCTTGATTTCTAGTCTACAATTAGTTAAGTCTCGGTCTAGGATGGAGGTAGTTGAAAAACGAGCCAGTCATCATTTGCGTTCTACCGTTTGAAGGTGAAGATCAAGCGAAGCTTTTGGAGAACTTCATCAACAAAAGGTAAGTGAAGACTGAACCACCTATTTCTCAAGTTATATTCACCTTCTATTCTTTGAGACGTTTGTCGCATAACTAATTAGACTAGCTTGCATAGACAAGAATTTTGAGTTGAGAACTATATTTTTAGTTTACGAATTTCTCGAAATATAATGACTAAGCTTAATGAACATTTGTTCATACTTGATCAAATTCGGTGGAGAACAATTTATTGTTCGGAACCAAATCTTGATTCAAGTTTATCATTCGAAAATAACATGGAACAGTGATATGTGTCATTGATGTTATTCTCGAATGTTTCGAATTGATTAAGAGAAATATAGAACTACTATATTCGAAATAATAGACAGTGTTATTAGTCTTACAAACTTAGAAAACTTTTACATGTCTGAATCCGTATTACATGTATTTGTACACGTAGCGGAGTAGCTATATATCGACTTTCAGATTTGTGTGATATGCATATTCGTATGTACATCATGGGAAAATCTATTTGTTTCTTGATCTGGATAGGTATGTGAGCCAAAATAGTTTTATGTTCTAGAAACAGTTAAGTACCCAAACCGGTACGCGAACTGAAAAAGTTCTGTGAACTCCGGAACTGGTATTAAAAGTCTTAAGTTTGCAAACCGGTACGTGAATTTGAAAAGTTCTGTCGACTCCGGAACTTTGAGATTTATTCAAAGTTTGCAAACCGGTACGTGAGATGCAAAAGTTCTGTCAACTCCGAAACTTGGTTGTTGCATATAAGTTTGCAAACCGGTTCGCGTATTGTGACTCTGGCGATTCACGAAAGATCCAAGTAATTTTACTTTGTACATTTACCAATTATGTCGATTATGATTCAAGTGTAATTAAATTATTTCTATGAGGTAATTCACATTTGATCAATTCTCTAATTAAAACTAGACTCATTTGATCACATGATTGTGACTCAATATTAATGTCTTAGTGAACATCAAAATGAGTGTTAAGCTTAAAGTCAGAATCGGCTAGTTTCGGCTAACCTTGTTGGGCATAGTATTTATACACGTTTCTGTTACGGTTTACCTAACCAGAGTGTATATCTTGTATATGTGATTAAGATTCAAAGTTTTCATCTAACGGTGAATATTGATTGCTTGGTTCCAAAGCTATCTTAGCTTAAACCTAAAGCAACCTAGGCTTTGAAGTCTATATAAGGGGAACTCTTGGCAACTGGGATCTTTGAATCCTTACACTACTTTTTGGTGTGTCCTAGTTGTATCTAGAGTCGTCCTCTCCAAAAACCTTTTAGGGTTTAGTGACTACAAAGACTTCACTGGGATACGTGAAGCCAGGTCCAGTTATATTTTATCTTGATAACTCGAGTATCCTGATCTCGATTATTTGTTGAGCCTTGCTCCATCAATCAAGATACATAGTAATCAATAAAGTTTCTTTGTCTCATACTTTGTTTATTCCAGAAGTTTTATACTTGTGAGGTGAATAATAATCTAGGTTGCACTTCGGGTTGCATAAGTCCATAATTTGAGGATAGCTAGACTTTTTTCTAAGTTTCTATCGATTTTCATCACCTGGATTGTTTAAATCGTAAACCATAAATCAATTATAGGCTTAATCTGCGGGAGGAAGATTCGGTTTAAAGTCTTCAATTGAGCTGAAGCAATTCTTAGTTTGTGTGAGACCATCTAAGGGAATCAATTGCGCAAAGTCCTGCTGGGATTCAACAGGCTTAAGGAGCACGACTGTACCTGAATCAGTTGGAGACTGAGTTCGGGCTTAATTACATTCCAGAACGAAGTTAATTGGTAGTAAGCTAGTGTCTGTAGCGGCTTAATACAGTTTGGTGTTTAATCTGGACTAGGTCCCGGGGTTTTTCTATATTTGCGATTTCCTCGTTAACAAAATTTCCGGTGTCTGTGTTATTTCTTTTTCCGCATTATATTGTTTATCTTTATAATTGAAATATCACAATTTGTGCATTAATCAATCACAGTAGCTAGGTCCAACCTCGTTAGTTGGATAAGACTTGATTGAACCTTGGATATTGGTCTTTGGTACCGTCCAAGAACTCTCTGTATAGTTAGGTTCACGGATTCAGTTCTGTAAACGTTCTAACAACCACATATATATATAACTCTTGACACTTTCCTTGATTGAGTTTCTACTTTCGGAGTTGTGTTGAGTTTGTTCATACAGATTGCCTACGAAAAAGTTGGTGGTGTATTTTGGTACCCACAGTGTTTTCAATTGGTATCAGAGCAGGCAAAAACGTTAAGACCTAACAAGACTATGTTTGAAGCAGTCTGACTATATGGACAGAGACGAAATCTCTATAGACGCATATCAGAATTCCTTAATGATTCTTTAGAGTCTATTTTCCTCAAGACTTACTGTC
Organism: Papaver atlanticum; assembly: GCA_023531105.1. Taxonomy (NCBI): domain Eukaryota; kingdom Viridiplantae; phylum Streptophyta; class Magnoliopsida; order Ranunculales; family Papaveraceae; genus Papaver; species Papaver atlanticum. The sequence goes on from JAJJMB010014022.1 coordinate 12,657,841, forward strand.
TCACAAAATGCTCTTGACTCACCCAAGATTTCAAAAACCTTGAGTAATTATGAAGAATCAACAGGAAAAATCACAGATTCCTCTACAATTGTTAAGAACAAGAAACTAACATGTTAAGAGTAAAAAGCTTCGCTGTCTTAAAAGATTGTTAAACAGTCTGTTTAAAGAATGCAATGTACGAGGGTCTATAGACGAAGATCTTTTTATGGCTTTCGAAAAAACATTTGAGTTCTTGGAATACATTGCTGTGATCATCAGTAAGGAGGTACATGTTCATGTTTCTGTCTCTGGAAAAACTTGTCATCTGTGCGAGAAACCTGGGCATGTCAGAAAAACTTGCACTTTTGCTACAGTTTTGACTATCCCAGATAATATCGGTATATCACAACCTGATCACCATGAGGATGAAGAAACTAAGCCAAAAAAACTATCACGCCAGGCTGGATTATAAGCAGGTTGCTCATCCAAACTCCGTTTAGCGAGTGTCTGGTTCTATCCCATCGTGTATTTAACTGAGATGGGGTACGTAGTTGTTATAAAGGTTGTTATGTTTTTTTTTTGTCCGTATTTTTATGCTAAATGGTTGAACTCAGTATCATATAACTGATCTCTGATAATCAAAAATTATGGTAATTAATTATGGTCATATCATCTCATGTTGTTGAGCTGGCTCCAACTCTACGATGTTGTAAGATCATCAAAAATTACGAGTCTTGTATTTCTGTGGATGTCAATCTGTTATCTTGTGCTCTGAAAATTCCTTGTGTTTTATTGAGTTAAGAATAAGATTAATTATTTTATAAAATTGATGATTTTATCAATTTTTAGATTGACCCAGAAATCAACGTTTAGTATGATTGTATCCTCTAACGGAATATTAAAAAAAAACAACTGGATATCTGTTGAAGTTCCACACCCGAACCCTGCCAAGCCCATTAAGGCTTTATTAAAGAAAGCTATTATTGGGGCGTCACATTCCATTAGAGGGGCGTCACCTAATAGGACAAAAACGGGTCACCCATAAGTAATTTCAAAAAACCCTATTCTAAAATAATTTTATAATGACTAAACAACCCTTATTTAGTTAATGTTAATTTTATTTAATTAGCTAATGATTAAATTATGAATTTCTTATATACTTGGTGAATTTTGGGAGTAAGTTTTTGTGGGAAGAAAAACTAGAGAGAAGAAAAAAAGAATTTTTTTGGAGATTTCTTTCAAAACCTAGATTTTGATTCACTCAACCAAAATGAATGAAACTAGATACCAATTCGAGGTGGGTGAATCTTTATATGATAGAGAAAACAAGTTTTACATACCTCATGTTGGAGACCAAGAGATGACTGATTTGTTAGATGGTAGAGAGGTTTTAACCCAAAAGTGATTGTCAATCTCAACCAATTGAAGAAACTAATGGACAAAATGAAGAACCAATGGTTGAAAATGAACATGTATACCTCAAAACTATCTCCCATGAGCTCAATTTTTCTCAGAATTAGCTAAAGTACGTTAAAAAATGGAAATTTGCTGCCTGAAAGTGAAGGTTATGGTTAGGTTTTGAGCTTCATTACCAACCGTAACCCCTATTTACGGTTAGGTTTAGATGAACTTCAAACTGTAATTGGTATTAAACATGACAAAACCTAGTCGTAGAAAGATTACGGCTAGGTTATCCTAGAGAAAACCAAACCATAACAGAGATTACGGTTCACAAAGAAATTCGAACCCAACCGTAACAAGTTACGGTTATAAACTTAATGCATAGTTCCTAGCCGTAATCAAATATGAAATTTCCTAAAAGTTACATGAAAAATTACGGTTAGCTTTTCTTATAGATAAACAAACCGTAAGGAATTTACGGTTGAAAAATTCAGCCGAACCTAGCCGTAACTAATTACGGTTGGAAAATTCCTTTAACAAAACCTAGAAGATATCACATGCAAATATATTTACGGTTTGGAGTTCATACAAACCTAACCGTAAAACCTTCAGCAGTTCAAATTGTAACCCTAATTTCAATTCGATTTCATCAATCTAACTTATTTTAAGCACAAAAACGAGTAAAAATTAAAAGATGGGTTTGTCGATTAATACCTAAGATACACCATGGGTTGTTGTTGAGGAGTTTGAAATTATGAATCTTCAGTTGATTAAATCGGTTGTTGAGGATTAAGTTGGGGTTGATTGAGATGTTGATTACTATTTACGGTTTGAAGAGCAGGAGTTACTATGAAGAATAGATTAGGTTTTATATTTATAAGTTTTAATTTTAATTGAAGGGTAATTTAGACAATTGCTATTAAATCAAGAGTACCCCGTAACCATATTTTTGGTCACTAAATATCCAAGTGAAGCCCCTCTATTGGAATGTGACTCCCCAATAATAGCTTTCTTATTAAAAGAGTACGCGTATTCCCCTACGCATTCTTCTTCCGCGAGTTCACGAACAGAATTAAAAGTTGAGGTTAGGTTTTCCGAACCGGTGTGATGTCTTCATGATTTAAGTTGTTCACAAGTTCTTAAAAGAATGACCATCAAGGAGAAGCAAATCAAGCAATCATCTTCAAAAGGAGATATTCAAGTAAGATCAAATCTTTTCTCTTTGTAAGAACAAAAGGAGTTAGTAAAAAATCCATTCCTAAGATCCTTGAAACTGAACCTAGGGTCCGGTTCATTAACACAAATTGTAATGAGACTTTTGAAAGAATTGCAACTAGATAAATTATGCTAGAAAAGAAATTAAAAGAAGGGTATGTTAAAACGGAAGATCTAGCTTGTTTTGATGGATATAAACTAGGAAACATCTTTAGTGGCTTTGGGAAGGGTTTTGATCTTCTTACTAGAGTATTTTATGCGAATATGTATGATGTTAATCTCGATAAGATGAGTTTTAAATCAGTAATTGGGGGAGGACAGATTGTTGTTAATCGAGATTTTATTTCGGAACTTACAGATATTCCTCCTGGTAATTTTCAACTTCCAAGACCTGAAGAAGGAAAACCATCCCTTGAAACCTTTTCTCTTGAGCTTTGTGGAAAGAATGTTGGTTGGAATGATGGGAAACTTCCTACGTCAGAACTTAGCATGCCTCTTAAGGTTTTTGGTAAGTTGGGTATCCCTAATATTTGTCCATCCACCATTGGGGATGCATATTGGAGTCATGATTTTTCAGAGTTAGTTTACTTTCTGAAAACGGAAACTAAAAATCTTGACATACGTGGGTTGATCATTTCTCAAATGGTATCAATGACGGTATCCAAGAAGATATTGGGGTTTCCTTGTCTCATTGGACGTATCTGTGAAGAATTCGACATTGATCCAATTGGGAACTTCATTGGAGCTCCCACTCTAGTTCGTGAAAGTACATTCAAATGTATGAGAACGAACGAGAACAAAAGAAAAGGGAATTCTATCTCACCTCTTGACGGTTCTTGTGATCGAACAACCTTGAGTCTTCTTCAACGAATTCACAAGGATGTTTGCAAGATCAACTCCAAGGTAAAAAGAATACAAAAACAATTATGTGTGATTGCTAAAAAAAAATCCGACATCAAGGACGAAATAAAAAAGATTCAAGCTTCTATGGGTGATTCCAACGGTGAAGAGCATGAATAATTCCTTGACTATTTTTCTTTTGTTATCTAGGAAACTTATTTTGAGGATTTGCATTCTTGAGAAGGATAACTAGGGTTTGGTATAGCAAATATTGTAGTTACACATAGCTATTTCCAACGTCTTTCATCTTGCATGTTTTTAGATTTATTTATTCAAATTCTAGAGTCGTTGGAAGATGAACTTGCAGTATGTAATCATTATTGGTTTAATTATTGCAAAATTCTTATGAAATATTGTGCCTTTACGTTTTCGTGAATCGAGCAAATATTTCATATATGCTCAGAAGTTAAATCTATTACGTTTTTATAAACGGAAATAGAACAAAGTCTTTGAGATTTTTCTCGCAGTATTGATCTTTTTGTGATCACACTTCTCGTGTTTTGCTGATTGACACTCCGTAAGATTCTCTTATGTTGAGTAAAATTGGGTAAAATTTGTCTCGTTGTTCGTAAATGGCTTTGAGATTAATTTATGTCGATACTGGATACAAATCCTTGTGATTTGTTAATGTCCACCAAATCTTTCTTTTTTACAAAAGTAAGGTCACTCATGTTGTTCTCTTGGGATGACATTTTATAGGGGAGAGTTCTTAAATGAACTTGTGCTTAATTGTTGAAAAAGCGGGGGTCTAACAACCACACCCAATATTTCGCATAGGAAATCTGTATGGACTAACTCACAAGTGTTGCTATATCAATCTTGTTGTCGAATTTAGTTGTCAAAATATATCTTGATTTCTAGTCTACAATTAGTTAAGTCTCGGTTTAGGATGGAGGTAGTTGAGAAACGAGCCAGTCATCATTTGTGTTCTACCGTTTGAAGGCGAAGATCAACCGAAGCTTTTGGAGAACTTCATCAACAAAAGGTAAGTGAAGACTGAACCACCTATTTCTCAAGTTATATTCGCATTCCTATCTTTGCTCAGGGACGTTTTACGCTCCACAGAACCTATGTGACCAGTAGTATCTCATCAAAGATGTGCATTAGGTGTCACGACATCACGACCAGCAGTGCCTCGCAGGGGCATATACTGGAAATCATGGTTATGGGTTCCTTGAGGACTAAGAGCTTAGTGAAAATGCGGGGGTACCAAAATACTCCATCAACTTTTTCTTTGGAAATCTGTATGAAGAAACTCAATACAACTCCGAGAGTTAAACTCAATCAAGGAATAATATCTAGAGTTATATCTCTATCTCTTGCGATTAGAACATTTACAGAATCAAATCCGTGAACTCAATCACAAAGAGATTACTTGGACGGTACCAAAGACCAATGTCCAACAATTAATCAAGTTGCATCCAACAAACAAGGTCGGATGTATTTATTATGACTAATTAACGCGTAACTTGTAATATTTCAATTATAAAGATCAACAATATAATGCGGAAAAAGAAATAACACAGGCACCAGAATTTTTGTTAACTTGGAAACCGAAAATGCAGAAAAATCCCGGGATCTAGTCCAGATTGAACACCAAACTGTATTAAGCCGCTACAGACACTAGCCTATTACCAATTAACTTCGGATTGGAATGTAGTTTATCCCTAATCGAGTCTCCCACTGATTAAGGTACAGTCCTGCTCCTTACGCCTCTTGAATCCCAGCAGGACTCCCCGCAAGTGATTCACTTAGCTGATGTCACACCAACTATGAGTTGCTTCAACTTAATTGAAGACTTTAAACAAAATCTGCCTCCCACAGATTAAGCCTATATATGATTTCCTTTTACAATCAAAAAGTTTGATCAAAGGTGATGGAAGTCGATAGCAATGGAAAAAGTCTATCTAACCTTAAAATCCAGACTTATGCAACCCGAAGTGCAACCTAGATTATTATTCACCTCACAAGTATAAAACTTGTGTAATCAACAAAGTTTGAGAGGAAGTGAACTTTGATGATTTCTATCTATCTTGATCGAGTGAGCATCTCAAAAATCGTTCAAGATCAGGATACTCGATTTATCAAGGAAAGATAACTGGACCTCTCTTCACAAATCTTTATGAAGTCTTTGTATTCGCTAAACCCTAAAAGGGTTAGGAAGAGGGCGACTCTAGTTACAACTAGGACACACCAAAAAGTAGCATCGAGATTCAAAGATCCCAGTTGCTTGAAGTTTCCCTTTTGTAGACATTCAAAGCATAGGTTGCTTTAGGTTTAAGCTAAGATAACTTTGAAACCAAGAAAACAATATCCACCGTTAGATGAGTCTTTGAATCTAATTACATAAAAAAGATATACACTCTGGTTAGGTGAAACCGTAACCGAACCGTGTATAAAGACTAGGTTCAAGGTGGTTAGATGAAACTAGCCGATTTGAACTTAAAAGCTTAATATTCATTATCATGAACACTTAAGACAACCTTGAGTCACAATCATGTGATAAAATAAGTCTAGTGTTTTTAGAGAATTGGTCAAATGCTAATTATCTCGTAGAGATAATTTAATCGCACTTGAAAAGAATCGACATGGTTAGTAGGTGTACGAAGTACAAATACCATAGTTGTTCGTGAGTCGGTTCAATCACACTACGTGTACCGGTTTGTAAGGTAACAAGACAAACCAAGTTCCGGAGTTAACAAAACTATTTAGGTATGCGTACCGGTATGGATACCTTAAGACTATGACCGGTGCCGGATTCCACAGAAATATTTTGGTACGTGTACCGGTATGGATACACAACCGAGTTCGGGAACACAAAACTATTTTGGTACGTGTACCAGTTTGGATATTAACCAGGTTCCGTGACCACAGTTCATAAATGGTTTGCATACGAGTATGCATACCGATCCGGTTCACGAGTTGAACATATTTTCACATGGTGTGCATAAGAATATGCGTATCAAAAATATGCAAGTCGATATATAGCTACTCCGCTACGTGTGCGAGTACATGTAATACGACTTCAGACATACAACGGTTTTCCTAGTTTGTAAGATTGATAACATTGTCTTATATCCGAATATATAATAGTTATATATTTCTCTCTAAATCGAATTCGAAACATTCCCGAATATATAATAGTTCATTAATCTTAGTCATTATATTTCGAGAACTAATTATCAAGATAAACTTGACTCGAAATTCTTGTATATGCATAATAGTTTAATTAGTTATGCGACATCGTCTCAATGATATAAAAGCAAATATAACTTGAGATATAGGTGGTTCAGTCTTCACTTACCTTTTGTTGATGAAGTTCTCCAAAAGCTTCGGTTGATCTTCACCTTCAAACGGTAAAATACAATGATGACTGTCGTGATCCTCGTTTTATTAACTACATTTCTATCCTAGTTCGAGACTAAACTAATTGTAAACTAGAAATCAAAATATAGTTTTGATAACTATTTTTTTTTCTCAATCAAAATTGAATTTTATTACCAATTATCATGACTAAAGATTTACACAATAACCAAAAGGCTTTACACAAAGATTAATTGAATCAATAAAACCTATAATAGGTCTGCATAGGAGACTCTAGAATGAAAAAAATTACTTTCAATGTAAATTTTAACACCGTTTTTATTTAGCCCACTCCCCTCCTTAGCTAATTTGCCTGCATTGTAGTTAATCTCCCTGTAACTGTGCACTACCTCATAATCCTGTAACTTGGCACACACTAAATTTCATCTAGTTACAAGTTACCATGTCAGTTTTTTACTTTGAATTGCAAGAGCTGCAACATGTAAATAAGTCCTAAAGCATACCTGAAACTAGTTGTTGTGTACTGCCCATTTCCAATCTCATACCACTGCCATGATTTCTGCAATAAAATTAGTAGCTAAACCAATTCCACCTTCCACAACTATTAAAAATTCTCCCATATGATTCCTGGCAATGAAACCATACCCTGCAGCTTCTGGATTTTCTTAAGACGCTCAATCATAGCAAATTAGGATTTTTGTTGCTGATGGCAAAGTGAAATAAATCTCCTTCACCCTAATATTATAGGTCTGCTTGTATTTAATCCCAAAAAAACTTAAGATATGGATGTCATCTTCATTCTTCATGGATCCCTTCAATCTGAATTCACACTCTCCAGTAAGAAAGATAATCTTCCTTTTAATCATTTCTATACTTTCCACATCTTCAGCAAACACCAGGCTATTTCTCTAGAACCAAATCTCTCTCAAGATGGTAAAAGCATCTACCAACCACAGTTCTTTAAGTACAGAGCTCTTGTGCTTTGCTAGACCCAAAATTTCATGAAAGGATCTTTGGTTTCTGAATCTGAAAACACTACCAATCCAAAACCAGAGATTAACACTAAAATCACATTCCCAAAGGATATGATCCAGTGTTTCTTCACAATCTCCACACATGTAGCATCTAGAAGCCAAATTTATTCATTTTCTTTTTAATTTATCATCAGCGACACAAATATCTCTAGAATTTTCCAGACAGCGCCTACCACTATTGGATGAACACAAGCCTTCCATGGTATTTTAAAGTAATTTCTGATAGGGAATTTACTTCTTATACAGTGAACTGCTGAGGCAACACTGAAATTTCCTGTTACTGTGCCACTCCTGATTCATCTATCTTTTTGACCATCCACTATAGGCAATTATAGAATATCAAAAAAAATCAATAGTTCAGCTGGGATATGCCACTCACCATCAATTAAGATTGAACTGACTTTTAAATGTTGGTGTTGTTGTATAAACTCATTGTCAGGGAAGAGACTGCTCAAAGCTTTATCTTTAATCCAAGCATCATTCTATAAGTCTATATCCTATCCATTTCCCATAATCCATCTTTAATTATTCTGCACATCAGTCATCACACTTTTCAATCCATGCCATATGGAAGATTGTTTGTAGTATGATATCCATTCACCATTCCTCTTTTTGAATTTGGCTTGATAGAATAAAGACCATTCTTCACCTCCTTGTTGTACTTTCCAAAGTAGTTTCATTAATAAGGCTTTATTAATAATATCAAGTCTTCTTATACCCAGTCCTCCTTCTTCTAATGGAGAGCAGACTTTTTCCCATTTAAGAGTAACTAATTTCCTAATGCTTGGATCACCTGACCATATGAAGTTCCTGAAGATTCTTTCACATTCAGTTATCACACTTGTTGGCCATCTGTATATAGACATATTGTAGACTGGAATGCTGCACAAAACTGTTTTAATCAAAACAACTCTCTCTTGAAAAGCAAGCATCTTTCCTTTCCAACCAGCCAGATAGCTTTGTAGTTGTTCAACTATACTCCATACATGACTTGACTTCACTCTGCTAGAAAATAACATTACACCCAAATATTTGTCAGGGAAACAAGATAGTTTCATTTGGCATTCTTATGTTATTACCTCATTTCTTATCAAAGAAGTCCCACCAACAAAACACTTACTCTTGACTGTACTTATCATTTGGCCCGAGGATTTTTGATATTCATCCAGAGTCTTCATCAATCTTCTTATATTTCTTATATCTCCATTGCAAAATAGGAACATATCATCTGCAAATAAAATATGAGTTGGAAATATTCCATTTCTATTTATCATTGGAATCAGTTTCTTTTCAACCAACATTCTAGATAAAGCTCTACTGAGAACATCATATGCAATAATAAACAAAATAGGAGACAGGGGACCTCCTTGCCTTAGTCTTCTGCTAACTGAGAAATATCCTTCTGGTCCTCCATTCACCAACACTGAGATTCTTGCAGATGAGAATAATATCTTCAACCATCTCAAACATCTGTCAGAAAATCCTATTATCTTCATGACTTCAAAAAGGAATTCCCAACTTAGAGAATCAAAGTCTTGAGAAATATCAATCTTCATAGCTACATTTCGACCTCTTCTAGTTGTTTTCATTTCATTCATCATTTCAGATGCTAAAACTATTTGCTCCTGAATGGTTTTGCCTTTAAGAAAAGCACCTTGCTGAGAGAAATTATTTTACTTAATAAACTGCTCATTCTAATTGTTAAAATCTTAGTGAAGATTTTAAAGAATAAATTGGATAATCCAATTGGCCTGAACTGATTTGGTTTCTTTGCATTCTGCACTTTAGATATTAAGACCAAAAAATTGGAATTTAATCCATTTGGAATATATCATCTTTTCCAACAGTATTGAATGGCCAGGGTAACATCAGTGCCTATGATATCCCATTATTTTCTATTGAAACAACCACCAAATCCATCAGGACCAGGAGAGCTGTCTGGATCCAAATCTTGGACTGCTGCTTTGATTTCATTTGCACAAGGAATTGAATCTATTAAAAGCCTATCCCCATTATTCAAAATTTCAGGAACTACATTCAACAAATCTTCATACATTTGTACCTCCTTGAAAGTAAATTTTGACTTAAATGCTTCACAAGGACCTCAGAAATTTCTTCTTGAGTTGCCACCAGATTGCCATTCTCATTTTTAATCTTAGAAATTGTATTTTGAGCATTCCTTTTCTTCATACTTGTGTGAAAGAATCTTGTATTTGATGCACCTTCCTTCAGCCATTTAACTCTTGATTTTTGATTAAGAATTTCTCTATGTTGGTTAGATAAGATTTCTTGAACACCTCTAGGTGTAACCAAGTTATTAAGAAGAGTGATATCCTTAGGATTTCTGTCTGATTGAAGAGCAACAACCATTACATTTTCATCAGCTTGTAACAGTTTTGCATTCATATCTCCAAACACTTCCCAGTTCCACCTTTTTAAAATTATCTTCAAATTCTTCAATTTTTTCATGAATACAAAAATAGGGGTACCCACCACTTTTTTATTCCATGCTGCCTCAACTACTTGTTTAAAAGTTGAATGAGAAGACCAGACCTTAAAAGATCTAAATGGAGTGTTATGAGGTTTAGGAAAAGATTTGTTTGCACCACATAGATACCCATGATCTGACACACCTCCGGTACCAACTTTGTATTCCCAGTTGGGATATAAATCCAACCACTTAGCATTATAAATTGCTCTATCCAAGTTACAAATAACTCTTTTAATTCCCACTCTGTTATTACACCAAGAATACTCTATTCCACTCTTTAGTGCATTTATTGAGCCACAGGAACCGAGACAATGATTAAAATCTAGCATTGCTTCTCTTAATGGATTCCTACCACCTTTATTTTCATCCATAGATAAGACTGCATTAAAATCACCAATTACCAGCCATAGAAGATTATAAGAATTTATTACCTCTAGTTCTTGACATAGCATTTTCCTGTCTAGAGTAAGATTATCTCCATGAACACCAGTAACTAAAACTCCTCCCACATTTACAATGATACCTTGTCTTGTAATATAAACTACTTGGTGATCAGCAATAGAAGTATTTCAGAACAACCATATGTTACCTTTCATCTCATCACTACTATTATGTATTATACTACATTTCATCCCAACTGATCTCAACAATTTTTCATATTTTGAAGTTACTTTTACTTTTGGTTCAACTATCCAAACCAAAAAAGGACTAATTTTTTTAAATAAACTATGTAGTTTGTCTTTGGATTTAAGTCTCCTTAAGCCGCTGACATTCCAGTAAAAAACTCTCATTTAGAGGGATGTTTGGGAAGAGTAGGTCGACTCTTCTTACCATTATCAACTTTTTTTGCTGCATGTTTTCTGGTGATGACTTTTGGTGGTTCATGCTTTTTAGGGACCTCCAAAATAACCTCCTTCACTGCTGGGAACACTTTAACAACATTGGTGTTTTAAGACATACCAACATCAAGCATCTTACTCACTTCTAACATTCAAATCTCCTTTATAAGTTCAACAGAAGTCTCAATCTTCTTAAGCACCTCAAATCTTCCTGAAGTAATTTCACCCTCCTCAAATCTTCCTTATATTTATGCCTTCTTCTGTTCCTATTACCTTCATTATTATCAGTTTCTGTAACACTCTCCTTTTGAGCTGTTTCTTTTCTCTTAACTCTGCATTCTGCAACATAGTGCCCAATTACCTTGCAATGGTTGCATAACTTTGGAACCTTAGGTATTTGAACCCTCTGAGAGAAACCCCCATATTTTGTTTTCACCCAAACCTTCTATGGAATTGATTTATTGAGATCAACTTCCACCAGGACACTAGCATAATATCCAATTTTCCTTTTCAAAGTTACATCATCCACTTTGACAGGTCTTCCCAAAGTTTTACCAATATCCATAAGAATCCTCTCCTTCCTGTATTAAATACTTAATCCAGGTAAATGAAACCAACAAAGGCCGTTGATGATTTTTGGTTTGGAGGCTTAAAATTTGATTCCAAATTACGCAGTTTAACATTTTGTTTTTCAACTTCCCAGTATCCAGTCCAAACATGATTTTTGTCTTCTGCATTCTCTAGTTTAATCACAAAAAAACCTTTACCCAACGGAATTAGTTGACATTCACCCTTCAATCTCCATTGAGATATTTCTCAGTAACATCCAAAGAATTTTTTTGAATATCCAATCTACATATCAAACTAAATCTCCATTCATCAAGACAATCATTTATATCCTCATCAGAAATACATACTTCAGGTTCACCACCTTTTATCTCATCATCAAATTTGCTTCTAGATGCAAATCGAGATTCAAATTTTTCAGATATAAAATTATTATCCATCGAACCCTGGATTGATGGAGTCGCCATATTTAATCCAGATTCAGACAGATTTAAGGAAACTGAAAGATAAAACGAAGATAAATTTCACACCTATTATTAAAGGTAGGATCGAATTCACCTGAATTAATCTTGAAAATCATTGAAATTAAAGAAGCATAAATAAAAATTTTGACTGAGTTGATCTCCCGATCCTCAGACACTCTCTTTCCTCAACTCTGTGTGTAGTGTGAACTCTAATTTTGACAACTAATTTTGACAACAAGCTTGAGATATCAACACTTGTGAGTTCGACCGAGCAATGCTCTAACAATCTCCCCCTTTGTCAATTTTAGAGACAAAACTATCAATACATATGGATAAAATAATAAAGCTTTGAAAATTCCTCGATTACACCATGCTTGATTTCCTTGGTTTCTTCAACTCCTTGAAATCTTCATAATTTCAAGTTGCAATGATTCTGAATGTGTTCAACTCAGCATCGTTGTTGTTGAAGATCCGTAGCGATAACAACATTGAAAATATTCTCAAACGTCGTTATACAGAAACATAGTATTATTAGCTTCTCCAAATTTCAATTGTATCCCAACTCTGAAGTAATACTACAGTGATATATTTCCCCCCTTAATCAATACTTACATCTTTTGAATAATAGGTGAAACCTATAGATTATTGATTCACTCCCCCTTACATAATGATCCGTAAACCATATGTATGTATTGCGAAACTACTAAATAATTCTCCCCCTTTTTGTCAACAAAATTGGCAAAGGTATGAAAATCATGGGATCGTAATGAATACAACCAAAAGATATGTCAAGTTTTAAGGAAGTTAGAGATTCTACACTATAACATAGTTAAAATGCAACTCCTCATATCAACTTTTTTAGATGATATCACATAGTAAGAAATACTTAGCGCTCATCTAGGAGATTTAAGATACAAACATCCCCTCCAAATTCCACAGCCACACTTCCCACTAACATATAGCAGTTGTTAGAGCATAGCTCGGTTGAACTCACCATATGTCAAGATTGAATGTCATATTTTAGTATCAATACTCATCTAGAGTCGCTTGATTAAATACTAGAGACAACTTCATTTAGGTTAGACAAGAAAGTCTAGGAATGTTGAGACATACAAGTATTACTCCGAAGACCTGAAGAATGTGAAGAAGTAACGACTACAACGACGTCATCATCCTTCTACTTGAGGTTAGTAATATTGACTTGATCTTGTTTCCATTCCTAACGTATCTTTCAAGTCGTGCTATATTGAAAACATAACATGCGAAGTTGTACATATTGTATATAATACTCTAGTGATGTGACTTGGTCATAATAGTATGATCAAAGTGTTAAGGAAAACATATTACGAAGTATGAATGCTTATCTTTTGGAACTTCATAAGTACGACAGCGACAAAATCTATTGTATATAGTTATTTGATTATGTGTGCATTATATAAGAATTATTTCACCCTAGGAAATAATGTTTTATAACATTTACATTTATGAAATTGTTTCATAATCGAAATGAAATCATGATTAGTCTTTTTATTCTTTGAATGTATTTTGGATGACCAATGGAAGATGAATTTGGGTGAACCTATCTTAACTTGCGGAGATTTATAGTATAACCGGTCATAGCCTATACAATATAGTTTGTTGCAATCGGTCATGAGCTTCATTGTAAATCTAGTTGTAACCAATCACAAGCTATATTGGAATGCAAGTTGTAAACGGCCATAAGTTATTTTGGGAACCAAGGTATAACCGGTCACAAGATAAATTAGAAGTTAGTTATAATCAATCACAAGCTACCTTCGGGAAGCAAGGTGTAACCGATCAAAAGCTAACTCGGGAAGTAAGGTGTAACCGATCATAAGCTACCTTTGGAAAGCAAGGTGTAACCGGTAACAACCTGGTTTGAAAAATATGGTATAACCGATCACAACTTACATTGTGAGGTTGGTACAACTGATCCCAAGAAGCAAAACCGAGTTTCCAATATTCACATATCTCTGTAAGTTTTGTGAGAAGCTTGGAATTAGGGTTTGCTAAGAAACTTCTAGATGTCGACATACTTGAACATGTACATAACTCTTATCATTTATTGTTCAAAGACATTCCTTGATACTCAAGGTGATCCCTGGTCCGAAAAAGTAAAAATAATTTAATTGTGACTTTCATCATATATGTTTTAATTACCATAATTTATAAACATATCCTCTGGAAAATATTATTAGTTAATGTGCTAGATTAATAATAGAATTTTTTCCATAAGATTTTTCGGAAATATTGGTTAACATTTATTGGGAATAGGAAGACCGAATTTAGGTAATTTAATACATATCTTGAGAATATTTTCGGTTTTGGAATTTCCTTGTTGTCCAAACAACCTTGGTCAATAAATACTTGAGTTTGCATTTCTTGCAAACTATCCTAAGAGCCAGGCAAACTTTATTTCTTGTTGTTTCTGGTGGAGCCGTCTATTCGGAGAGAAAAGTATCCTAATTAGGTGAAATCTCTTACGACCGTTCGTTTAAAGACTTTTGTGGGATCAAGAAGCTCTATGAGTACCGTTGGTAGGAAACTAGATAATTGCAGTGTTATTAGTTTTTGATTATTGATTTGATTGACAAACGGTTGTTAAAACTTTGATTGCACCTAGTTTGTTTATTCTTGAGAAACTTCTCCTCTGATATAAGATTCACTCAGACTAGATCAAAGTATCAACGGGATCTTAAGAACCATCTTCGGATCTAAAGACATCTTGTGATAATCCATTGTTAATAGACTCCGTTCTGTGTATGATTGATCACTAGAGGATTCAAGCATTGTTGTGCAGGTATTTGAATGTAATAGAAGATTTGAAGACGAAGTATCTTGTGGATTTAGTGCACAAACCTTGACCGGCTGGGATCCAACTAGAATCGATTTATTTTTGATAAACTTGATTGATTAGTTGCATGAGATTGGCAACTCTCAATAGTTTCTCTTTGAGATCTATATCGATTTAGTGCGAATCTAAAACTTGATTATTTCGGTAATCAATATTTAGATTGATCTAACCAGACAAATGAGTTTATTAGATTAAACATAAGAGCCTTTGTCAATGACTCATCAAATATCTTTAGCAAGATTGATTATAGTGGTTACCAAACAGATTCTTCCTTTGGTATTTGGAATACGATCCAAAGGACTTGCTATTCACGTGCGTGACTCAAGAAGTCGAAGGCGCAGGAATACTAAGGGAACTAAATAGCTAGGGGTAATTTGCTTTGTCTCAAATATACGAAGTTGGTATTAGATTTGTATAATATCTTAATTCTGAGAGTATTCAAAATCGGACAAGGTCCCGGGGGTTTTCTGCATTTGCAGTTTCCTAGTTAAAAAAATCTTGTCGTGTCTTTTACTTTGTTTTCCGCATTATAATTGTTATTATAATTAAATAAAATACACAAGGACGTTAACTCTGTAATACTTGATATTGATCCTATAGAGTTTCGGTTATTTCCGAATGTATTATCAAGTACACACTTTGTTGTCGTATCGTCTCGATCTTGTATCCATAGTTTATCACACAAGTGATCTTGTTGTCGTATTGTCTCGATCTTGTATCCATAGACAATCACACGAAGTGTTAACCAATTTGTTGTATTGTCCCGACTCGGTCCATAGACGATCACATTCGGTAGAGGACTTATAGGTGAATAAATTAAAAGATTATGGTGTATTTGGGTACCCTCATCTTTTAAGCAATCAAGCACAAGTTCATTTAAGAACTCTCCCCTATTTGATGCCATTCCCAAGAGAACAACATGAGTGACCTTTCTTTATGAAAAATAAGGATTTTGTTGGACATTAACAAATCACACGGATTTGTATCCAAAAATTGACTTAAAATAATCTCTACGCCAGTTACGGAAAAAATATAATTTTAATCGGTATGACTCAACATAAGAAAATCTTACGGAGTTTGTCAAGCAGTAAAAACACAGAAGTGTGATCACTAGTAGATCAATACTGCGAGAAAATTCTCAAAGAGTTTGTTTTATTTTCCGTTTATAAAAAAACATAATAGATTTAACTTCTGAGCATATATGAAATATTAGCTCGATTCATGAAAAACGTAAAGGCACAAATATTTCATAAGACTTTTGCAATAATTAAACCAATAATGATTACATACTGCAAGTTCATCTTCCAACAACTCTAGAATTTAAATAAATAAATCTAAAAACATGCAAGATGAAAATCGTTGGAAATAACTTGTGTAATCACAATTTTTGCTATACCAAACCCTAGTATCCTTTTCAAAAGTAAGAATAAATTCTCACAAGAAGTTTCCTAGTATTTAAAATCTTTAAAAAATTCTTTATCATCTCTAAACTCCATATCAACGACTGGCATAAGAACATACGGTTCATGAATGAAAGAGTTAGTTCATACAAACCTGGTAGGTTGTTGATTGACAAGAGCTTATTGCAGTTTGAGAGATTTCAGTAGAATCTTTTTTAGTCCCTGCACTTCCTTCTTGGTTTTCTTAAGTTCTTCAAGAAAATTTTCAAACCTTTTCTGATTGGAGTAATCCGCTCTAGGTTTCTTCTGATTCTTCCTTTTCCTCTTAAGATATGAGACAAAAGGAAAGGACATCTCTTGCTCCCTTTTAGTTGGATGAGTATCAACAACCATTGGAGCATAGGCTTCACGAGAAGATGTTGTGCATGGAGCCTCCATGATTCGTAAGAATAAAATGGATTTGTGAAACACAAATATATGGCTCAACATGCAAAATTTCTGGTGAAAGAGATAAGAGTCTTGAAGTAGAAGATATTTACCATGCAGGATTTCAGAACCATAAAAGTTCACTTACTGGAATACACAAAACTTAAAATTGAGTAAAACTGTCATTTTTATCCTTCTATAGGCTTCGTAGATCAAAATTTTCAATACCATTACTTGAGACATAGATTAAGATGAACATATAAGAGATGGAGATCCAAGCATAAATATTCAATTTTGATCCAAAGCCATGATGTGCACAGTTCTTATCTCTTTTAAGGGCACATGAGATAAGATGCACATTTCAACACAATTAAATTGTGTTGGGGTGAGCATTAGATTTCTCACCACCAGATTCCTGCACGGAATTGATAATATCCTTCAAAACGGAACGTTTAGCCCGTACTTTTTTCTTCATTTGAGATTTTATCCTTAGAATCAATCAATCTTTTAGAATAAGAAGAGTTAACTTTGTGTACTTCATGATTGGACTTTTGAACAAGTTTAAGCATATTTTCCAAACGACTAGCCCTCCGTTGCAGTTTGTTGATATACCCTATTTTATGTTTGTACTTGTAATATTGTGTGAGTCCGTGACCCTCACTGGAACAATAAGGACATTTCGTTTTGGGTATTGATTGAGGAACAACATTAGCAGCTAGACACAGGGTACCTGAAACATCAACAAAATTTTATTTAATATACGAAAAATCCATTACATCCTCCAATGATTTTGATGAAGAGTCATCAATTAAATTATAAAGATTGATATCAGTATTGCTATATTCATCAAAATTGACAATTTCTCCCAAAAGTGCTACACTTGAACCATCATCCTTTTCGGAATCATAATGATCAGATGTTTCATCAAGTGTTGCAGCAACACTCTTGTTGCCAGTGTATTTCTTACGATTTGGACACTCATTAGCAAAGTGATCGAATCCTTTGCACTTGAAATACTATGGCATATCCTCATCGTTAGTATCATTAGAATCTCTATTTTTGATAAAAATACGATTATGTTCCTTAGCTGACGTTGGAGGCTTTTCTTTGGAGAACCGTTTATTTCTTTTCCTAAGAATTTCTCTAAACTGTTTTGTGATCAACGATACTGAGCTATCAAGATCTTCATCTGAAAAATCAGGATCAACAACATCATCCCCAGAGTTGTCAACACTTTCACTTCTTATAAAAAAGAAATTTTTTATTCGAATTTATTGTAGATTTTTCAAAAATCTTTATTTAGAGGAAACAAATAGAATTACCTAATTTGTTCAAACAAATCTCTAAAACACAAGACAGTGTTTAGGAGAGAAGAGATTTGTTCTTATAACAGTACATTATTTTTAACTGTTTTTCGTCTTCCATTTCTTGGGATATGGAGTATCATTATATTCAGAATTAGTTTCTAAGATTGTTACTTTTAAGGAATGAAAAGATGAGGGTACCCAAATACACCATAATCTTTAAATTATCCACCTATAAGTCCTCTTACCGAAAGTGATTATCTATGGACAAAGTCGACACAATACGAAAAATCGGTATTCACACTTTGTGTGGTCGTCTATGGATACGAGATCGAGACAATACAACAAACAAAGTGTGATTACTTGATAATAGGTTCGGACTTAACCAAACTCTATAGGATCACTATCAAATAATACGGAGTTAACGTTTGTGTATTTTACTTTTAATTATAATAAACAATTATAATTGCGGAAATAGAAAAGTAAAAGACACAACAAGATTTTGTTAACGAGGAAACCGCAAATGCAGAAAACCCCCGGGACCAAGTCCAGAATTGAATACTCTGAGAATTAAGCCGCTATACAAAATCTAAACCAACTTGTTATAGTTGAGACCAAACAACTAAACCTAGTTCACTTAGTTTATTCAGTATCCCTGCGCTTCCGAAATTCAATAAGTGCACGCACTGGAACAATTCATGTGGATCGTATTCCAAATAGTAAAGGAACAACAAATCTGTTTGGTAACAACTCTCTTGATTCTTTCAGATGAATATATCTCAAGTCACATTCAAAGGCTCTTTTGTTTAAAATAATAAACTCCTTTGCCTGGTTAGATCAATTTATCCAACAACTAGCGAAGTAGCAGAGTTTAGATTTGCAATCAATCAATATAGAATCCAACAAGGAACTATAAAGAGATGCCGATCTTATGCAACTAATTAATCAAATAAATCCGATTCCAGTTGGATCCCAGCCGATCAAGGTTTGTGCTACACAAATATATGAAAAACCAATAAGAAATCTTCTTTAATCTTCAATTAAACCTGCACAACACCACTTGAATCTCTTATGATCAATCACGCACCGAACAGAGTCTGTTAACAATGGATTATCACAAGATGTCTTTAGATCTATAAACAGTTCTAAAGATCCCATCGACACTTTGATCTAGTTTGAGTTAATCTTATATCAGAAGAGAAGATTCTCAATAATAAACAAACTAGGTGCAATCAAAGTTCAACAACCGTTAGTCAATCAAATCAATCGAAAACTAATAAACTGCAATTATCTAGTTTCCCACCAATGGTACTCGTAGAGCTTCTTGATCCCACAGAAGTCTTTAAACGAGCGGTCGTATTAGATTTCGCCTAATTAGGGTACTTTCCTCTCCGAATAGACGGCTCCACCAGAAATAACAAAAAGATGAAGTTTTCCTGGCTCTTAGGATAGTTTGCTAAAAACGCAAACTTGGGTATTTATAGACCAAGGATGTTTGGACACCAAGGAATTTCCAAAACCGAATATTCTCAAGATATGCAATAAATGCCCAAATCGGTTTTCATAATTCCTGGAAATGCTTTGTCCAATATTTTCCGAAATCTCTCAATAGAAAATCTCCAATTAGTAAATGCACATTACTAATTTTTATTCTCTAGAGATATGCATTTAATTGCTGGTAATTAAAGCATATAAAACTAACAACCTTAATTAAAAGATTCTTAATTTATTTCCGACCGGGATCTCCTTGAGTAATTAAGGAATATCTTTGAACAATAAAAGATAAGAGTTATTGTTCGTGTTCACAGTATGTTGACATCTTTTGTAAATCCTCTTTCATATTTACAATCTTGGAATCGATTATACCACACTTCCAAACAAGTTTAGAATTGGTTCATATGTATTCCAAGACAACTATGTGATTGATCAAGTATCAAATCACAATCATGGGTTCAATCGGTTCTACCAATCACTAGGATCGATTCTACCTCAATATGGATTACTTGTGATCGAACACACAGGACCAGTTACATCAGTTACCAGGATCGGTTATGTCAATTACCAGGACCGGTTACCATATACTCATGGTATTGCTTGTGATCGGTGACACCAGTTACCAGGATCGGTTACACCAATTACCAGGACCGGTTACACCAATTACAAGGATCGATTATACAACTCTTTTATGATCGGTCACACCAATTACTAGGATCGGTCACACCAATTACAAATATCAATCATACCATCTCAGGTGATTACTTAGGATCGGTTACACTAATTAATAAAAACCAGTCATACCAAATCATAAGTCAGGCACTGTGATTAGTTATACCAAGATACATAACAAATTATGATCGGTTCTACTAACTCACACATATTGGTAATCCAAAGATATGCAATGAATAACAATACCAATAAACCTAGCGATTTCCCTTTCGATTCATAAAACAAGTTCATGAATGTACTTCCTTTAAACAAATGTAAACATTGTTTCCTATGATGAAATCTTCACCTTTACCCATACACATAATCACAATAGCATTCATACGATTATGTCGATGTCATATATACGAAGTTCAAAAGATAAGTGTTATACTTCGTATCTTAATTCCTTAACACTATGATCATGTGATCATGTCTCACAACTAGAGTATAATCATTCATATCTTCGCAGTTATGTTTTCAATATAGCATGACTTGAAAGATTCGTTAGGAACGAAACAGTTCAAGTCAATATTACTAACCTCAAGAGGAAGGATGATGTCGTCGTTGTAGCTCGTTACTTCTTCACATTCTTCAGGTCTTCGAGTAATACTTGTATGTCTCATAATCCTAGACTTTCTAGTCTAACCTATACGAAGTTGTCTCTAGTACATAATCAAGCGACTCTTAGATGAGTTTTGATTCACTAAAATATGACAACCAAACTTAACATACCAACGCTTGGTGGTTTCAACCGAACTATGCTCTAACAAAGTCATATCCAATAAACTAGTTCGGATGTATCTACTATGATTGATTAACACACAACCTGTAATATTTCAATTATAATGATAAACAATATAATGCAGAAAAAGAAATAACACAAATACCAAAAGTTTTGTTAACGAGGAAATCGCAAATGCATAAAAACCCCGGGACCTAGTCTAGATTAAAACACCAAACAGTATTAAGCCGCTATAGACATTAGCCTACTACCAATTAACTTCGGACCGAAATGTAGTTGATCCCTAATCGAGTCTCCCATTGATTAAGTTATAATCGCGCTTTTTACACCTCTTGAGTCCTAGCAGAACTCCATGCAATTGATTCCCTTAGCTAACGTCAAACCAACTAAGAGTTGCTTCAACTCAATGAAGACTTTAAACAAAATCTTCCTCCTACAGATTAATCCTATATATGATTTCCTTTTACAATCAAAAAGTTTAATCAAAGGTGATGGATATCGATTGCAATAGACAAAGTCTAGCTAACCAAAATCCGTACTTATGCAACCCGAAGTGCAGCCTAGATTATTATTCACCTCACAAGTATAAAACTTGTGAAATAACCAAAGTTTGAGACAAAGAGAACTTTGATGATTTCTATCTATCTTGATCGAGTGAGCAGCTCAACAATCAATCAAGAGCAGGATACTCGAGTTATCAAGGAAAGATAACTGGACCTGCCTTTATGAATCCCTATGAAGTCTTTGTAGTCACTAAACCCTAAGGGTTAAGAAGAGGACGACTCTAGTTACAACTAGGACACACCAAAAAGTAGTGTCGGGATTCAAAGATTCCAGTTGCTTGAAGTTCCCCTTTTATAGACATTCAAAGCATAAGGTTTTTTAGGTTTCATCTAAACCCTAAAAGGGTTAGGAAGAGAATGACTCTAGTTACAACTAGGACACACCAAAAAGTAGTGTCGAGATTCAAAGATCCCAGTTGCTTGGAGTTCCCCTTTTATAGATATTCAAAGCATAGGTTGCTTTAGGTTTAAGCTAAAATAGCTTTGGAACCAAGCAACCAATATCCAACGTTAGATGAATCTTTGAATCTGATTTACATAAAGAAGAGATATACTCTGGTTAGGTGAAACCATAACCGAACTGTGTATACAGACAATATTCAAGGTGGTTAGCCGAAATTAGCCGATTTGAACTTAAAAGCTTAATATTCATTTTCATGAACACTTAAGACATTAACCTTGAGTCACAATCATGTGATCAAATAAGTCTTAGAGAATTGTTCAAATGCTAATTATCTCGTAGAAATGATTTAATCGCACTTGAAAATAATCGACATGGTTAGCAGGTGTACAAAGTACAAATACCATAGCCGTTTGTGAGTCGATTTAGTCACAGTACGTGTACCGGTTTGTAAGCTAACAAGCTAAACCAAGTTCCGGAGTTAACAGAACTATTTAGGTATGCGTACCGGTATGGATACCTTAAGACTATAACCGGTTCCGGAGTCCACGGAACTATTTTGGTACGTGTACCGGTTTGGATACACAACCGAGTTAAAAAACATAGAACTATTTTGTTACGTGTACCAATTTTGATATTAACCCGGTTCCGTGACCACAGTTCCTAAATGGTTTGCATACGAGTATGCGTACTGATCTGGTTCACGAGTTAAACAGATTTTAACATGGTGTGTATAAGAATATGCGTACAACATATCTATAAGTCGATATATAGCTACCGCTACGTGTACGAGTACATGTAAAATGGCTTCAGACATATAATAGTTTTCCCAGTTTGTAAGACTGATAACACTGTCTTGTATCCGAATATATAATAGTTTTATATTTCTCTTTAAATCGATTTGAAACATTCCCGAATAACATCAATGACAAATATCATTGTTCCATGCTATTTTCGAACGATAAAAACTTCATCATGATTTTGATTTCGAACAATAAATTGTCCTTGACCGAAATTCATCAAGTATAAACAAATGTTCATTAAGCTTAGTCATTATATTTCGAGAACTAATTATCAAGATAAACTTGACTAGAAATTCTTGTATATGCATAATAGTCTAATTAGTTATGCGACATCGTCTCAATGATAAAAAAAGAAGTGAATATAACTTGAAAAATAGGTGGTTCAGGCTTCACTAACCATTTGTTGATGAAGTTCTCCAAAAGCTTCGGTTGATCTTCGCCTTCAAACGCTAGAACGCAATGATGACTGCCGTGCTACACTGTTTCTCAACTACATTTATATCCTAGTCCTAGACTTAACTAATTGTAGACTAGAAATCAAGATATAGTTTTGACAACTAAATTTATCAACAAGCTTGAGATAGTCACACTTGTGAGTTCGACCGAGAAATGCTCTAACACTTAGTCTCTCCCGCGGAAGTTGAGTTTTGTCCTATGGTCTTGAAATGACACTTTTACCCCTTATCCAAATTTCACCATCTACAGACACCAAGGAATTTCCATAACCGAAAATATTCTCAAGATATGCAATAAGCACCTAGATTCTGTTTTTGTAGAACCGAAATCTCTCATAGATAACTCAATATTAGCTAGCACTTAACTAATATATCTTTCCAGAGATATATTTTGCATGCTGGTAAAACAAAACATTTATATTCAAAAATCTCAAACAAGATTCTCAAATATTTCGGTTTGGGATCTCACCTTTAGTATTAAGGAATATCTTTGAACAACAAAATATAAGGTTTTAGCTCATGTTCAAATTACTCATTATGTCGACATCTTGAACTTTTCTATTTTGCAAACCCAATTTCCAAAATCACACAAACCCTAGAGTGTAGTTAGTATTGGTTCTACCTTGATTCCATGTATAGGTTAGGATCAGTCCAACCTTAGATCTTCAATGAAAATCGGACTTTCAATCCTATTGATTTCTTTCAACTACGAAACAATTTAGTATGTATACTTCCTTAAACTCATGTAATTCAACATAGTTTTCTAGGCATGAATTCAAGCTTAAGTTCACTACAATCTAGTAACAAGATACAAAGATTATGTTGATATCGCAATTACGAAGTTCAAAAGAGAAGCATTATACTTCGTAATATAATATACCAATATAAAACATTCACAACTATTGGTATTTTGATCATAATAAGATGATCAAGTCTCTAATACTAGAGTTTCATATATATAACTTTTCATATTATGTTTTCAATCTAAAACGACTTGAGAGCAACGATACATAAATGGAAACAACTAAAGTCATGTATTACTCAGTGTAGTCGATCTCGGACATCTTGGCCGAGATATCAGTGAGATTCCGGATATCGCTCTTGGAACGAGACGATTATCAAAATATCGCCGAGATGAGATTTTGCCGGAAATATCGGTCGGAATAGTATGTCTCGGTCAAAACCGGTTTGTCTCGGCCGAAATTATTTTTCCAATATGATTAACTAAATCAAAATAAAATTACAAACTATCAAAAAGCTCGTCGTTCCTGCAGTAACAACATCATAACATGAAAATATACAAGTGTACATCACTATATGAGGAAACTATATGATCCTATCGTTAAAGAAATTAAGTCTTTATAAGCTAATAGATCCTAAACTTTATAACAATAACTCAAAATCAAATAAGCATCCATGATCCATATAACAAAAAACGAAAGACACTTGAAGCGAATTACATATAAAGATGATGGTGGACATCGTGGAGATGAAGGTGGAAACAGGGGCGATGGTAGTTATGTGTGTCTAACTTGGAAATGGGGAGAAACAGATTAGACAGAGTGGGGAAGAAATGGGGAGAAAGGGACAAACTATGAAATAGGAAACCCTTCAAAGTCAAAGGCAGAGTAAATTAGGCTGACACAATTGACAGATGAATAAACTTTAGATCCAACGGTTGATATTCATTAGAAAGTACAAATGTTTTATCCTCTTATGCCACTCCACTAATTGGGAATTGAGAGTTCGACGCAGTATGGGCAAAAACATGTGAAGTGTGTCTTATCTTTTATGTAATACACATAAATGATGAGTTAATATGTGAAAATTGTTTGCCATAAAAATTATAAATATATAATTTGGAACCGATATTACACCGATATTTGAAAATGGAATCTTCCCGATACAATGTTGTACCAGTGTACCGGTCCCATCGGAGACAAGACCGATATCCGATATTAACTACATTGGTATTACTAACCTCAAATAGAAGGATGATGTCTTCGTTAATGTCAATATGTATTCGGATTCTTCAGGTCTTCAGAATAATACTTTTAGGTCTCAACATTTCTAGACTTCTAGTCTAACCTAATGAAGTTGACTCTAGTAATCTAATCAAGCGACTTATGAGTTTTGATTCTAAAATATGACAACCAACCTTGACATACCAACGCTTAGTGGGTTCAACCAATCAACGCTCTAACAAATTGTACAGGAAAAACTTGTGTGATGCTCCTTCTTGCAAGCTTATTTAATATGAATTTTGAAAACCTCTTCAATTAGTTCTTTAGTTGCAAAATGGTTGCACCAATTTGGCAATTAATGGAAAACGGATGGGACATAAAGATTGAGTTATAGCCATTCTCTACAGAATGGTTCAAGAGACAATGCACCAAGGTTCCTTCGAAGGATTGTGTTAATTGGCAGTGCCTTTTTCGTATCACTTTGTGGAAATATTTAGTTAGCAACAATTGAATTTTTATTTAAGAATTAGAAAGTTCAACTGCAGGTACAATTTTTCAAAAGCTTTCAAAGAGTAGATGGACTATTTTAGTGTTGTTGCTCAGAAAACTAAAACTAAGGAGACTCGGAAACATAAGATTTATGTTAACTGGTTTATGCATGGTGTAGGTTTTGCTAGATTAAATACTAGAAGTGCTTATAATGGCAGGTATAATGTAGGTGTTGGAGAAGTTATCGGAGGAAAGGATGGTGAATTCTTGGCTTGCCATGTCAAGTATATCCATAATTGTAACAGCAACATGGTTGAGTTGTGTGCTATCAAAGAGCGGTTGCTGCATGTGACCTATCTTGCTATTCCTATTTTATTTTATGATATTCCTAAGCTTGAGGTGAAAAGTGACTCAACAATGGTGATCCAGATGTGAAACAAAGTTATTCCTCTATCTTGGTATTTTGAAAATCATATGTTGGCTGAAGCCTATGAGAGTTGAGATCGAAGAAAAAAATACATAAAGGAAAATGGGGTGAAAACACTGGGGTACCAAAATACACCACAAATTTTTCGTAGGTAATATGTATGGACAAACTCAACACAACTCCGAGAGTAGAAAATCAATCAAGGAAGGTGTCTAGAGTTATATCTCTTTCTCTCTGGTTGTTAGAACGTTCACAGAACTGAATCCGTGAACCTAACTACAAAGAGAGTTCTTGGACGGTACCAAAGACCAATATCCAAGGATCAATCAAGTCTTATCCAACAAACAAGGTTGGACCTAGCTATTGTGATTGATTAACGCATAACCTGTGATATTTCAATTATAAAGATAAACAATATAATGCGGAAAAAGAAATAACACAGACACCAGAAATTTTGTTAACGAGGAAACCGAAAATGTAGAAAAACCCCGGGACCTAGTCAAAATTGAACACCAAACTATATTAAGCCACTACAGACACTAGCCTACTACCAATTAATTTCGTTCTGGAATGTAATTGAGCCCGAACTCAGTCTCCCACTGATTCGGAAATAGTAGCGCTCCTTACGCCTCTTGAATCCCAGCAGGACTCCGCGCAATTGATTCCCTTAGACTGTCTCACACCAACTAAGATTTGCTTCAACTAAATTGAAGACTTTAAAACAAATCTTCCTCCCACAGATTAACCCTATAATTGATTTCCTGATTTACGATATAAACAGATGATCAGATCAAACGAAAGATCCAGGTGATGGAAATCGATAGCAACTTAGACAAAAGTCTGGATATCCTTAAAATTCAGACCTATGCAACTATAAGTGCAGCCTAGATTATGATTCACCTCACAAGTATAAAACTTGTGGAATCAACAAAGTATGAGATGAAAAGACTTTGTTGATTACTATCTATCTTGATTGATGGAGCAAGGCTTAAACTAAAATCAAGATCAGGATACTCGAGTTATCAAGATAAAAGATAACTGGACATGGCTTCACGAATCCCAGTGAAGTCTTTTTAGTCGCTAAACCCGAAAAGGGTTTCTGGAGAGGACGACTTTAGATACAACTATGACACACCAAAAAGTAGTGTCATGATTCAAAAATGCCAGTTTCCGAGAGTTCCCCTTATATAGACATCAAGGCCTAGGTTGCTTTAGGTTTAAGTTAAGATAGATTTGGAACCAAGCAATCAATATTCACTGTTAGATGAAAACTTTGAATCTTAATCACATATACAAGATATACACTCTGGTTAGGTAAACCGTAACCGTACCGTGTATAAATACTATGTCCAACATGGTTAGCCGAAACTAGCCGATTTGGACTTAAAAGCTTAACACTCATTTTCATGTTCACTAAGACATTAATATTGAGTCACAGTCATGTGATTAAATGAGTCTAGTGTTAATTAGATAATTGATCAAATGTAAATCACTTCATAGAAACAATTTAATTTCACTTGAATCATAATAGACATAGTTGGTAAATGTAAAAAGTAAAATTACTTGGATCGTTCGTGATTAAAATGAACAAGGTTGATATGAAAGTGTTTATATGGCTAACTTCGGTTAACTATTGTTGAGCCAACTAAGTGTACATTTTTAGGTACGGTTACCCATATCTAAATATAGGTACATTTCATTTGTGTGTAACAAGCTAAGTTCGATCTAACGGTTGAAAGATATTAGCTTGAATCTAATCAGGTTTTCATCTAACGGTGAATATTAAATGTTTTTTTACCAAGGTAACATTGATTGCAAACCCTGGTTTGAAGATTATATAAGGGAGAACTCAAGCAACTGGAAAACCTAATCCCCACACCTCCTGTATGATACTAGTTACGACTAGAGTCGATTCTCCTTTAACCTAGGTTTTTCTAGAACAGTTATAGGTTAACGACTTAAAGACTTCATTGGGATTCTGAAGCCATACCCAACTATTTTCTCTGTAGTTGCGTGTTCAGATCTTACTTTGTTCTATCGTATTGAGTACTATCTTTTCTAAGGTTTGCTCGAGATTCAATCTCCGATAGGTAAGATAAAAAGTAGTCACAAACATCTTCGTCTCATCGTTTGTGATTCCATAATATCTTGTTCCGCTTCCATACGGTTAAGATCATTGTGAGGTGATTGGTATTACTAGGCTGTTCTTCGGGAATATAAGTCCGGTGTATCAATTGGTTCCGGTTCACCTTGATTTATCAAAAAGACGGAACAAAACTAGTAGGTATTTCTGTGAGAGACAGATTTATCTATTCAATAGACTTTTCTGTGTGAGACAGATTTGTTTATCAAGTCTTCGACTTTGGGTCGTAGCAACTCTTAGTTGTGGGTAAGATCAGCTAAGGGAATCAAGTGCATAGAGTCCTGCTGGGATTCAGAGGCGTAAGGAACGCGACTGTACCTTAATCAGTGTGAGATTGGTTAGGGCTCAACTACATTCCAGTCCGAAGTTAACTTATAGTAGGCTAGAGTCTGTAGCGGCTTAATACAGTGTGGTGTTCAAATCTGGACTAGGTCCCGGGGTTTTTCTGCATTTGCGGTTTCCTCGGTAACAAAATTTATGGTGTATGTATTATTTATTTTCCGCATTATATTTTTCTATATAATTGAAATATCACAGGTTGTGCGTAGTCCAATCAATTAGATAATCCAACCTTTGGTTGTTGATATAAATTGATTGACACTTGAACATTGGTCTTTGGTACCGTTCAAGTTGTTTCTCATAATAATCAGGCTCGCGGATTTCTATCTGTTTGATTTGCTGGTTACATTGAGAAACAGAAAAATAACTCTTGGATGTATTTTCATTGATTGAGTCTGACTGTCTAGTTGATTCTCTTGGAAATATAGTGGAGTTAGTCCATACAGATTTCCTAAACGAAATATTGGGTATGGTTGTTAGACCCCCGCTTTTTCAATTGGTATTAGAGCAGGCAAACACGTTTAAGACCTTATAAGTCTGTGTTTGTTGCAATCTAAATCTGTGGACAGAAGATTGTCTCATTCTTACGCATATAAAAATGTCTCCCAAAGTTTTTGATTATTCCAAATGTCTTGGGCTTACCTCAAAGGATAACTCTTTAGATGATTCTTCCAAATCCCTAGGTATAAAATTTTTGCTATCAGATTCTGATAACATTTCCTCTGATGCAACATTTGACACTATGTCAGAAGCTGAAATGGAACTCACCAGAACCCTAAAAAAATCTGCTGAGATTATTGATATTCAAGAGTCTAAAATAAAATCTCTTGAAGAAAAACATGCTCAGCTCATTGATGAACTTGAGAAGTCTCTTAATCGATAACGAGAACTCTACAGTATCGTTGAGTCCTTCTCTAACAATATCGAAAATCTTGTTCGAGAAACTACCCTACAACATGAAAAGATTAGTGTTCTTGAAGATATTGTTAAAGAAGATTCAATTAGAGAAAATGTTTGATCGAGACTCATTCATCAGATATGAACAACATTCGTGTTGAAAAAGAGAAACTGGATGCATCTTTGCTTTTAGCCCAGGAACAGTGCAAATCCTTGGAAAGGGAAAAATCTTCTTTAATGAGTAAACCTTCTTCCGTGCCTATCTCTAATTCTCATAGGGGATTACTGTACATGAAGAAAAATACTCCAAAGGAAGCATCTGCTAAGAAATGTTCACATGACTTGCAGTCTTCCAATAGGGCTACTAGTTTAAAACAGTTTCTTCCGATGTTTCTTTTCTACGAACCTGTTCCTTCTGTGGGAAAAGAAATAATTATAATTCACATTGTTTTGCTAGAAAGAAACAGGTTTCTGAGCTTCAAAATCTACTTCTTTTTGTTGTTGACGGAGTGAATTGTCTGACAACATCTACAATGGATTTCATTCCTGCAGAAAACCATAATTCTCATGTACAAGGTTTCTAGAGTCACTCCTCTAGAAATCGCTACGAGAATCGTGTGCCTCCTAATGGTGCAAATTTGTGCGCTACAAATGTACATCTTCCCAGTGTTATTGACAATAAGTCTGGTAGACCTAAGTCTAGGATAAGGAATTTCCTCAACTCCGACCCTCTGGAACCAATCTCTAGAGGTCCCAGATTTAGTCCTCAGAAAAATCTTATGATGGAGACTCGAAAAGGGTTATTGTGACACCCCTCGAATTCTGGCAAACCGGGTCCAGAATTCCGCGGAGCGGCACTATCATTGGTCCAGATTTTTCCTTTTAAAAATAAGAATAATTCAGAACTTCGAAAACAAATCCAGTAAATACTATAAATAAATAAAACATTTACAAAATACTTTTAAGAAATGGTTACAATCCATAATTAAAGTAATCAATTCGAGTAAACCACGATTCGACGATATTGAAATACCAACGCCCAAATCCCTGTGCTAATTTATAATTTATTTTCTTCAGCTAGTATCTCTGTATACTCTGTAGGAGAGAGGGAAAAGAGGTGAGCAACCACATCCCAGTAGGAAATTTCCAAAAATAATATAGTGCAGAAAACAAAACAAACAATGCATCGAAATCATAATTATGACAACAACACAATAAATGCATCAAAACGATATCTCAATCATCTACCAAAAATAATTAGATTCTTTGCTCGAATGCGCTTCCAATTTAAATAATTAATTTCTTAAATTGTTTTCAAACCTTTTTTACAGATTTTCTTGTTCAGCCGTTACTTACATTTTCTGACATTTCTTTATATGAACTTCGAATTACGTGATATGAACCTTTTATTTTTACAGGTTTCTTACTTCTTGTCTTAATTAGACTTCCAACAAATTCTAAAATCTTTTAAACTGACCCTGATCTCGGCATTTGCCCACCGGCACGCGCAAGCATACAAGCTATTGCGGCCTGATCTCGGCGTACACACAACAACAATTACTGCCCTCCGGTACCAACACGCGTAATAGCTAACATGGCCCTGATCTCGGCATACACACAATCACTACTGCCTACTGGCTCTCACAAGCATAAAAGCTATAACGGCCTGATCTCGGCACATATACTCTTACTAGAATTCTCGGACCAAATGATTATTTCATTTATTTATTTTTAATCTTATTTGCAAACATTTTTATTTATTTTTTTGTATTCATCGTCAACAGTTTTCTTTAACTACAATACAACTGTCAGTTTACTTCCTTTTCTTAGAAATCTTAAACACTTTTACCATACTGTGTTTTTATAATAGATTAACAGTTTCTTTCTCTGCCACTCCAAACATTTATTAATGAAATGAATTCGGCTTCATCTATGGTAATCAAATTCACTAGCTTGCTTCTTTAAAATTAGTTTGGTGTAGTAAAACAATTTAAATTAAGTAGGAGCCTTATACACATTACACTAGCTAACTAATGATTTATTCCTCCTAAACAAATCAAGGGCTGATAGAACCAAAACAACATCAGACCAAAACCAACTACGCATACGCAACATAAAGATTTGCATTTCCAAAGCATGTGAAATACACTAAGGATATAAAATCCACTTTGGTTAAGAAGACATGAAATCGATGTTTTAAACTAAACAAAGTTTCGTTTCCTTTTATTTCATTACAAGGCATTCCAAGAGGTGTGAGTCTGACAAGGGATCATGTGTCAGTAAGTCCAAATCAAAGTTATGAAAGTTACCCCTGGAGTGAACTGCACCAGGGGAGTTAGTACTAGATATGTTAAGGTTTGTTTCTTAAAATCCCCAATTTTCGATTTGCCAATCAACACAACAGATGATGATTTTTGAAAACAAAGCAAGAAGCCATGACTGGAATCACCCGACATAAAATTGTATAAGATGCAGTTTATAATTGGAGAACCCTTACGGTGTACATATCAAAAGATAATGATGATGATGCAAACAAAAATCAATGCCAAAATAGTTTAGTTTTTAGTATTACGTAGAAATCCTTATCTCGAAATCGCATAAATCCATCCGACAAAATCAATGGAACATCCAGCCTACGATCAACGAATACAGAATCCAAGTCCTCCACGAATACAAAGAGCAATTGATCTACTGTGGCGGAAGACGCTTTACAAGAGTTAAGGTATAGGAGCAGCGGCTAGGTTTTATTTCTTCTCGACACTCAAATCAGGGATTTGAAGAAAAGGAAGGGCAGTCGACCACATATACCCGGCTTTATAAGCTAAAATTCTCAAGTAATGCAACACAGATGAAAGAAGACGGCAGCAAAATCTGTTTGCTAGGGTTTACTTGCGTCGTTCTATGAAACGGAAAGACGCCAAAAGAAAAGAATGGTAAAGAGGAGAATGAGAGGTCGGCTCCCAAAAATCCCTCAATCCTAGTTACTAAAATTTCTCCCACATTAAATTATTTTAATGCTTTCTTACAACTCAATGGACGGTCATTAAACGTGAATTGAATTCAAAGAGGGTCATG
Organism: Papaver atlanticum; assembly: GCA_023531105.1. NCBI lineage: Eukaryota > Viridiplantae > Streptophyta > Magnoliopsida > Ranunculales > Papaveraceae > Papaver > Papaver atlanticum. Next base: position 12,690,562 of record JAJJMB010014022.1, read on the forward strand.
CACCATGCATGCAACACCGTGTGACCACTTGACCAATTTCAAACGTATAATTTTTACAGCATCATAGTTTTCGTATTTTATTTCCAATTAGCATCATTTGGCTAGTGGAACTAAGGTTTATTGATCCGGGTATACGATCCAAAAACCCGTTTGTTTACTTAAAATTTTATTTAGGAAGTACAGCCTAAAATAGATGTACCCATCTATTATAGGGTCGGTTTTGGCGGAAGTACATTTCGGAAAGACGGGTTATGACAGTTATGACTTATTTATAGAGGTCCTAAATTATTGTTATGGCTGCGGATCTTCAACAACTATGATACTGAGTTGAACACGTTCAGAATCACTGCAGTACTTGGAAGTGACGAAGATTTCGAGTAATGTTGAAGAACCAAGGAAATCAAGCATTTGGATGAGAAGCTACAAAGTTTATTTATTTTGTAATTCATATGTATTGATAGTTTTGTCACTAAAATTGACAAAGGAGGAGATTGTTAGAGCACTTCTCGGTCGAACTCCCAAGCGTTGCTATCTCAAGTTTGTTTGTCAAGTTTAGTTGTCAAAACTATAAGTCTTGAGTTCTAGTCTACTTATAGCTATGCATGTCTCGGATTAGGATAGAATTTGTAGTTGAGCTTTAGACTTCACGATGTTCATCGATTGAAGACGGAGAACTACTAAGGGGAGCTTGTGGAACTTCATCAACAAAAGGTATGTGGAGACTTGAACTCATCTATCACTCAGAAGTCTATTTATATTCTATCTCCTATTGACACAAAAGTGTATAGCTATATAGACTTTATTTTATACACATTTGATATTTCGAGATGAGTTTAACTCGCTTACATATTTCTCGAAATATGTGTTGGTAAGCTTTCGCTTTAACCAAGTTCATCTTTTATTCTTGACGAAAGTCAAAAGATGATCATGTGAAAATCGCCTGGTAACATCTTACATGATTTGTGTGAGACAATCATTTGATGTAGACTCGGAATGTTTCGTATTGATCTATTGATCACTTGAAAATTGCTTTGAAGCTAATAGTTTGGGTGAGACAGCATTTCCCGTCTTCTAAGAATGTTTCAGTGATTAAAACGGAGTTTAGAACGATTAACCATTGATTGGATATAGCAAAGTATGCGTACTTGTATGCTAACTGTTGAAAGTTATTCCAAGTCCGGGATCCATAGTATGCATACCCGTATGCGTACTGGTCTAACAGTTGAAATCCGAGAACTTAGTATGCATACCCGTATGCGTACTGGCGTAACAGTTCAAGTACGAGAATTTAACTGTGTTCGGTCGTGAACGACAATATGCGTACCCGTTCGTATACTGGCGGACAGACCAAGTCCGAAACTCTAAGTATGCGTACCAGTTTGCATACCTGAGTGGGTTAAGTTCTAAAATCGGTTTATTCGTGAACAGATACATCTATATAATAAGGAATGCAATCTTTGCAAACCGTGGCTATAATGTTCATGAATTGATTCGAGTGAATCAAAATCGATTTTGCTTCAATTGTGTCTTGTATACTTCTATGAGAATATAAACAATTGAACAACTCTATAACTAGTTTCATTTGAGTCATTTGAACTAGTTGTGATTAAGATGAACAAGGTTGGCTAACTTCGGTCAACTATTGTTGAGCCAACTAAATGTACACGTTTAGGTACGGTTACCCATATCTAAACATAGGTACATTTCATTTTTGTGTAACAAGCTAAGTTCGATCTAACGGTTGAAAGATATTAGCTTGAATCTAATCAGGTTCTCATCTAACGGTGAATATTAAATGCTTTTTTACCAAGGTAACATTGATTGCAAACCCTGATTTGAAGACTATATAAGGGAGAACTCTAGCAACTGGGAAACCTAATCCCCACACCTCCTGTGTGATACTAGTTGCGACTAGATTCGATTCTCCTTAACCTAGGTTTTTCTAAAACCATTATAGGTTAACGATTTAAAGACTTCATTGGGATTCTGAAGCCAGACCCAACTATTTTTTCTGTAGTTGCGTGTTCTGATCTTACTTTGTACTATCGTATTGAGTACTATCTTTTCTAAGGTTTTCTCTAGATTCAATCTCCGATAGGTGAGATAAAAAGTAGTCACAAACATCTTCGTCTCATCGTTTGTGATTCCACAATATCTTGTTCCGCTTCCATACGGCTAAGATCATTGTGAGGTGATTGATATTACTAGGTTATTATTCGGGAATATAAGTCTGGTGTATCAATTGGTTATTGTTCACCTTGATTTATCAAAAGACGGATCAAAACTCGTAGGTATTTATGTGAGAGACAGATTTATCTATTCATTAGACTTTTCTGTGTGAGACATATTTGTTTATCAAGTCTTCGACTTTAGGACGTAGCAACTCTTAGTTGTGGGTGAGATCAGATAAGGGAATCAAGTGCGTAGAGTCCTGCTGGGATTCAGAGGCGTAAGAAACGCGACTGTACCTTAATCAGTGTGAGATTGGTTAGGGCTCAACTACATTCCAGTCCGAAGTTAACTTGTAGTAGGCTAGAGTCTGTAGCGGCTTAATACAGTGTGGTGTTCAAATCTGGACTAGGCCCCGGGGTTTTTATGCATTTGCGGTTTCCTCGTTAACAAAATTTCTGGTGTCTGTGTTATTTCTTTTCCACATTATATTTTTTTATATAATTGAAATATCACAGGTTGTGCGTAGTTCAATCAATTAGATAATCCAACCTTTGGTTGTTGATATAAATTGATTGACACTTGAACATTGGTCTTTGGTACCATTCAAGTTGTTTCTTATAATAATCAGGCTCGCGGATTTCTATCTGTTTGATTTGTTGATTACATTGAGAAACAGAGATATAACTCCTGGATATATTTTCATTGATTGAGTCTGACTTTCTAGTTGATTCTCTTGGAAATATAGTGGAGTTAGTCCATACAGATTGCCTAAACGAAATATTTGGTGTGGTTGTTAGACCCCCGCTTTTTCAACAATTAAGCACAAGTTCATTTAAGAACTCTCCCCCATAAAATGTCATTCCCAAGAGAATAACATGAGTGACATTACTTTTGTGAAAAAGAAGGATTTGGTGGATATTATCAAATCATAAGGATTTGTATCCAGTATCAACATAAATTAATCTCAAAGCCAGTTACGAACAACGAGACAAATTTTACTCGATTCTACTCAACATAAGAGAATCTTACGGAGTGTGTCAAGCAGCAAAACAAGAGAAGTGTGATCACAAAAAGATCAATACTGCGAGAAAAATCTCAAAGAGTTTATTTTATTTTCCGTTTATAAAAATATAATAGATTTAACTTCTGAGCATATATGATAGCTCGATTCACGAAAACGTAAAGGCACAATATCTCATAAGAATTTTGCAATAATTAAACCAATTATAATGATTACATATTACAAGTTCATCTTCCAACAACTCTATAATTTAAATAAATCTATAAACATGCAAAATAAAAAACGTTAGAAATAGCTATGTGTAATCACAATCTTTGTTATACCAAACCCTAGTTATCCTTCTCCAGAATACAAACCCTCAAAAGAAGTTTCCTAGATATGGAACGAAGAAAACAAAATAAACTAAAAAAATTCAGACTCTTCATCAGTATTGAGACCCTTGAATTTGTCATCAACTGAATCTACGAGCTCTTCAGAGAAAATATCCTCATTGAGTAGTTCACGAACATGAGATTTCATGAGAACAAGGTCATCAGAAACCTTTTCTAACTTAGTCTTCACCATGTCTAAACTTTTTAGCGTTTCAACAAGTTCTAGTTTTGCTTCTTCAAATTATTTAAGAAAATCATAAACAACATCAGCAGAAATCATCTCTTCTCGTTCAACATCTTGATGATAATAGGCAAAGTAGCAATTCACATTAGACAGAATTTCGGATGAATTAATAACTTTGTCATCGACTGGTGTTCTCTTCCTTCCTTTTGTTTCAATACAATCACGATTAAGAGCTTTCTTCATGCTTTCAAGAATTCGAGACATATGAGACATGCTTGATTGCTGAACCTTGGATGAGAATTTCTCAATCATAAGTTATGGTATATAAAGGAAAAGATATTCCGTGGGATGTACGATGGTTTGTGACCCGACTTAGAAATTAGGGTTTTGCACAAGGCGAAAGGTATGTGTACCTTTTTGGACGGAACCGATTTATCCTAACGGGATTTGGAACACAATACTGAGGGTAAAAAAATAAATTAATTAAAGAGCATACAAAAATTTATCAGTCCTGCAGCCATCCTTAATGACAGATATTCTTCCTTGAATATTAATGAATTCTTAGCTTAACAAACGTGAGTTTAGAGCACAAGAGAATTAATATTTATGAGAAGATTTTGATCAGAGACTGTTCAAAAATTCTAAACTGATTGGTCTTGACATGAAAGAATTGCAATAACAAAGATTGTTTCCCATCAAAAACAAATATTACTTGAGACAAATAGTACACCTGTTCAAACCACTTATCTAGTAGTTTTTTTTTATGGATAAGGTTCCATGTCCTGTGCCTAGTTTACACAAGGATGAGTTCTATAATCACCATTGGAAAAATGCTGCTGTTTTCTTTTGCTCTTTCTTTTGAAACGTGGAAAATTATCATAGAAATTATTGTCATCAAAATAGGAGATATGATTAGAACTCTTACCTGAAGTTCCTTGCCTTGAAGCAGAAAGTAATTCGATAAGATCCTTATATCATGTAACGATCAAATTCAGGTTAGCTTGTTAAGTTGTTTCAAAAGTTTCCACCCTTTTAGGAGGGATATGGGTATTATTTCGAAACCATATTCGTGAAGGTTTCACAAAGTTCTTTTTAAACATATTTTCCTACCACCCTTTTGGTTTGTTCGATTATTCATGGACCATGAAGTGCTGACATTCCTAAAAGCAGATTTGCTTGAATGTGATCTCTCCTCAAGAGGTTTAGACATCTGAATATCAGTGACACCTTTAAGAATTAAATCCAAGGTGTTTTAAAGACGGTCAAACTGAAAGTTTTCCAACCTCAGTCTACACTTTCTTTTAACATGTCCTTTAGTGTTGCAATAGAAACACATTTTCTGAGTTTCGAGAAAATCAAAACGGGTAGTCTTGAAAATTTCATTTTGTAAAGAGCTTTTCCTCCTTGGAGACACAGTTTTATCTTGGTTTGAAACTTTCAACTGATTGTCTCTTATCAAAGTAATACTTTTATTATTAGTTTCTTACTCCAATTTTGTTAGAAAATCATGAACATAACTTGTTCTTGCTTTTTCTAATTCATCGCCTTGTACAGAAGCTGTCATCATGGTAGTTTCTTTGGATTCACTATCGCAACATGGAGAAATATTCTTACTTGTCTGTTGAGCGATCTCCAAGGCATCATTTACGAGAGACATCTGTTTTGGAATCGTATTTAGAAATAATACCAATGAGAGAATTGACTTTGTGTCGCAACCGAAAAAGCTCAGACGTCTGAAATTCTATACGCTTGAAAATTTCAGGGCTTTCCTTAGCTGCTTCCCGTTCTACTTCTGAGTCAGACTCATCTATACAACAGCAGGAATGACATTGGTCAATATCTGACTGTTTTATGAAACCAAAATACTCGTCTCTAGAAGAGTTTGACAAATCAGATTCTTTTACCGGATCCATAGAAACAGTTTCTTCTATACTTGTGCAACATTCATTAGAGATTTCGTCTCTGTCCATATAGTCAGACTGCTTCAAACAAAGACTTATTAGGTCTTAACGTGTTTGCCTGCTCTGATACCAATTGAAAACACTAGGGGTACCAAAATACACCACCAACTTTTCGTAGGCAATCTGTATGGACAAACTCAACACAACTCAGAGAGTAGAAACTCAATCAAGGAAAGTGTCTAGAGTTATATCTCTCTCTGGTTGTTAGAACATTTACAGAGCTGAATCCGTGAACCTAACTACACAGAGAGTTGTTGGATGGTACCAAAGACCAACATCCAAGGATCAATCAAGTCTTATCCAACTAACAACGACGGACCTAGCTACTGTGATTGATTAACACACAACCTGTGATATTTCAATTATAAAGATAAATAATATAATACGGAAAATGAAATAACACAGACACCAGAAATTTTGTTAACGAGGAAACCGCAAATGCAGAGAAACCCAGGAACCTAGTCAAGATTGAACACTGATAGGTGCCTAAAATACATCTTTTGAGTATCAATTTCTTATGCTTTTCTTAGCTAGTTTTCTTGTATTTTTGTATATTACGCTTTGTTTTGTATTTTGTAGATATTTTGGAGTCATGCGACAAGAAACAAGGCGAAAAGAGATTCATTGCTTGGGAAGCTTAGGCATCGGCGGATTCAAGGCACATCAGGACACAGGCCTTTAAAGCAACGAAAGCATAAATTACTGGAGCACCGGATTCCATCTACTCAGGGCAGTCAATGAATTCCAGCTGCAGGTTACTATAGAACACCTACTTTCTGCTCAGGGGCACCTCCTCCTTTATAACTAAAACTAGGTCGAAAGAAAGTGCAGTATTCAGTTTTCTTCTCACTGAACCATGAAGAACAAAAGCTGTTGAACCAAGCTTCTTGCCGTGACTGCTAGCCATGGTTCAACGCTCAGCTGCCAAGGGTTGAGAGTCTCATCTGAAGCCGACAAAAAGAAGCGGAAATGGCTCAAGTTTGGGGGTTGTTCTGGCTGTATTTCTTTGCCGGAAAACCAGTGAACAAGGTACTGCTGCTGTTCAATGGAAATTAATGGAGGAGATTTAGACAGGTACCGGAGGATAGAAGCATCATGAACATTGGGTTCTAGCTGAATTTTCCATTGGCAAGGAGATTCTGACTAAGAAATGCGGCGCAGTGAAGAAGTTCAGTGAACGGCCATTGATTGTATGGCTAAATCATGATGAACAGAGGCGATTCAGGGTGAAGATTAGTAATTGTTGTAGAGTGTTGAATGGATTGCGAATGTTGGGTTATGCTTGGTTTGCAGGGAAGGAGCTGAGATCGGCCTATAAAACAACAAGAAGCATGCGTCTGTATCAGCAGAAGAATGCAGGCGTACTGTTTGAGAAAATGCCGGAATGACTGATCTTAACAAATTCAGATTCAGATTACTATGCCGCTGCACCAATTTTATAGCAACCAGGTCCGCCCCAGCTGTGTGCCACCGCGAGCCAGGTTCTTGTGGGTGATTGCCAAGAATAAGAGAGGATTCAGAGTGGTGGTTGAGTTCAGTTAGAAAATCAACAGTTGAGCTGGATTCAAGAACAAGTTGCCTGAAATTTGGAAAGAGTTGTGTTGCCAAGAGGTTTACTGACGCTGTTCGAGCCATGGATTCACTGGCTTTGTTCCAAGGAGAAGTGGCTCGATTTTAGGTTGCAGTTCAAGCACAAATTCAACTGAGGTGCTGCCGCAGTACAATGGGTTAGGACTGGATTTAGAAACTAAGAAACACACGGACATTGGGTACGAGTTTGAGGAGGTTTTGGGTCAGTGTTGGCAGCAAGAAAACAGGACAGCAAGAAGGAGTTGCTGCCGGAAGAGATTGAGGTGAGTTTAACTTCTCAATGGTTTGAGTTAGCCGACAAGACAGGGAAGATTGTTCTGCCGCCAGTGAATGAATCTGCGCCCGTGAAAGGAAAGCTGTAGCCGTTGAATATTGTGGATAAACGGATGTGCTTTGAGAGTGGTTTTAGAAATCGTGTGTGACAAGGAAAGTTGGGTCTTTACCCGATTCAGATTTGCAGGACTTAAAGAGATATAAAAGGAGTTACAGATCACACCAAAAAGGGATCCAATACCCCCTGTCACGACTGCTACCATCTCCCAGCAGAGAGGAGCTCTCTGCTGCTCTCCAAAACCCTCCATCCAGTTCATCTCCTGCATCTCCAATGCATTCATCCGTCTCCACCACAGCCATCTCCCTCATCTCCACAGCATCTGCATCCATACCACCTGCATACATTCCACCTCCAACAGGGAGGAGCTGTAGCTCCTCTCATCTCCATCACCACTTTCTCATACCACCTGCACTTCACATCATCCACAGCATCAGTTCGCAGTATTACCAACTCAGCTGCTATTTACTCCATCTCCCATCAGCACCACTGTCCATCTCAACCATCACCAACAGCTTGAGGAAGTTTTACTGCCATTCCACCAGTTCGCGCAGCAATACAGTACCTGAACTTGGACTTGAAGCACACAGCATCATCATCACAGACCACAATCACCATCCAGTTTCCATCATCAGTTCGCAACGTCGTCATCACAGCTGCAGTTTGCCTACAGTCCAGCTTGGGGAGTTTGCTGTCACACTACCACCAGCCACGGATCGGTTTTGTTTTCGAATTATCTTGCACTACAATATTCTTTTTCTCTGAATTGATTGTCATGAATATGAACTCCCGTAGCTAACTTCTTGTTTGGTTAGGGTTATTTCAAAACTATGTGACGTGTCTTTGATATTTTATCCAAGTTAATCTTTCTTCCCAATATCGTTTTATTGTTTGTCTTTTACCATGTTTATGACCATGAATTGTTTGCAGGGTGTTTGAGTGGCCAATCAGATAACTTGTTTGCAAATCTAAAGCTAGATTATTAAGCTGTAATCCGTAATTGTTATGGTGATTTAATCATAAGTAGCAAAGCATCAACGTTGCAATGGGATGTTGTGGATTTTGATGTGTATTTGACAACCCTAAGTTAACATGTCGAACTTACGAGCATGTGGCTAGGATCAATTCGACTCATAGAACATACCGGTTAGTTAAGTTAAACTAGAGAGCTTATTCAAAGTGGCTTGATTGACTAGACACGAGTAGAGAACTTATTCTACGAAGTGAATTTGGAGTTTAATGGACTTGTTGAACTTATAACTTGTCTAGAATTGTTAGTAAACGTATTTTGAAGAAGATTCATGTTACTATTGGAGAAAGACCCCCTAATCATTCTCATCCTCATTGTTTGCATTAATATTTGTTTTGTAGTTTTTGCATTATTCATATTTTCAGAAATTAAATCGACAACTTTAGCTCAACTCTCCCTTAGGAACGAACCTGCTTATCCTTGTGCTACTTGTTAGTGTAAGAAGAGTAAGGAATATATCTTTTGTGAGTTTGACACCTCATCAAAATTGGCGCCGCTGCCGGGGAGCAGTCGGTAGTTTGAGTTGTTATTTAATTTTCTGATTTTGCATTTATTTTTCATTATAAGCTTTCACTAATTTATCTTTTAAGAATCTTATTTTCAGGTACCATAAATCATTCTTTTTGCGTGTGCACAATTGGAACAAGAGGTAAGTCTATAAACTAGTTGTGTGCATAAGTACTATTCAAGATGAATCCTTTTGAGAGTAATGCATATGGTTCACAAGACCATGCATATTATGGTGATCAATTTAACTCTCAACCTTATTCTTATGACTTCCAACCATACTTGGGATGTAATCAAAACCAATCTTTTGGATATGATGAACGATCACAAGGATGGGAGGATAGTTATACTTTTAATCAGTTTAATTCTAGACATGTGCAGATGCTCGATAACATTCTTTATGAGCTAAAGGCAGTAGAACAACTTGGTAGACAACCAATCGGACCTTGTTTCAATGAGTCTAATCCAACTCCGGATCATATTTATGATCATTCATCCATTCAAAGGGATGAGACTTGGGCTGGAAACTATGAAAGTGGTGTGTATCCAAGTTTGGCGGAGCAATCTTCAAATCAGAAATTTGATAGTTTTGTTGAATCTTCTATTCCGGTGATGCAACAGATGCTTCAAACAACAAAACAATTTTGTGAATTTCAGCTGAGTTACAATGAATCACTCTAAGAACTTCAACGGAATATAGACAACATCAGAAATGGCATGAATCAAATTCAAGAAGAGCGGAACAAGGAAGAGGTTCAAACTCATTCTAACATTCCCATGGATGCCAATATTGAGTATGATGATTCCGAAGAAGATGAATACTTAAATGTTGATAATGATGGTGTAACTAGCTCAACTCTTGATCGTAATAATGATCATTCACCTATTCAAAAGGAAGAAGTTGAGTTTAGAAACACTAAAGTTATCAATGGTAAGACTTATGTTGTGTATGAGAGCGATGTTGATTATGACTTCTTTGTGAATAACACCCCTAATTCAGAGATTGTGAATACTTTGAATGAGAAGTCAACTTGTGATGAAGAACGTAAGGATTACGATGACTTACTTGGAGCAGATTTCGATTCTGATGATAAAGATTTGCAAGTTATAGATACAGAAGAAACTGATGAAGAACGGTTGCATGAGAATAATGATACTTATGATGTGGGAACGAAATTATCCAGCAGTCCCGAGGATCTGGAAATACAAGAGGTTTTGCAAGGTTTGTCTAACCCTTTACATGAATCTCTATCTAATGTTGATCCTCCCAAACTTGTAGTAGTTTCTCAAAGAGTTGTTAATCCATCTTTTAGGAAGATACCTCATTTGGGGATGGAATTGTGCGCTTCAAAAATATTATCCGAATTTCTTGCTTCTAAGTATCCACCATATGTGTTTGAGTCTAACACCATGCAGATTATCCAAGAGGAATCAATGGAAGTTCCTTCCACTTATGTTTTGTATGCACTTCCGAGTGTAGAAAAGGCTAAGTGTGGGGGTAACTCTTTTGAGACGATAATTTCACTTTTATCACCATTTGCTAATATTCTTGTGAAGTTATTGCTATATATGCAAATTGTTTTATGGGTAGACCCCCAAATTTTCAGATTGTTGATATATGGGGAATATATTTTGAACGTTACTCGTATGCGTCAATCAGGTGAATAATCCCAATTCTTACTTCCTTGTCTTTTTCAAGTATTCCTCTTTTTTTTCCCCAATGGTTTGAAACATTGAGGACAATGTTTGATTTAAGTGTGGGGGTAGGGTTCTTGAAAAAAATTGACGTATACAAACTTCCAACTTATAGAGATTTTAGAGTCACTAGCATACTTCTAGGTATGTTTACATAGAGATTTCTGACCGACATAACTGAACTTGGAAATGTTAGGGAACTACGTTCGGATTTCTTACTTGTTAGAGTGTTAAATAATGGATTTAATCATGCTCCTCCTTGTAGTTTGATTTGCAGTTAGCACCATTCTCTCGACAACAACAGATCCATAGAAACACCATCATCATCAACAAGGGAGTGACATCAAAATCTACAAGGAAAGTTGAAGACGTTTAAGGTTTACAAGCAACAATACAAGGAAGAGCAAATATCATATCCAAGTAAAGCAACATACAATGAGCAGATTTTTATATATATACATCTTGAAGACTTACATATAAGGAGCGGAATTCTATATCGAAGTTGAAGACTTATTTACAAGAGCAAAAATTTCAAAAGATGAGAATTATTGAAGTTTATGAATTTGAGACAATACAAGTTGTGAAGATTCAAGCGGTAAAGTACTTCTCCCACGACCACCATATTTGTTTCATTATTTTGTTTTATTTTCATTTTTTTTTGTATTTTCTTTATCTTGTCTCGATAAAAAAATATATACAAAAAAAAAGAAAAAAGAATGAGACAAGAGAAAATTTTGTTATTGTTTTTTAGTTTTATTTATTTAATAAGCCGTGGGGGAGGAAAAATCTATAAAGAAGTTTTAAGCGACAAGGATTTTAAGAGAAAATAGTTACAAATTGTCAAGGATCTACAAAGTTCAAGAGTTTATCATCAACCATTGAAGCCGAAGACGAAGACCAAGAAGATGAAGAAGACGAGCCGAAGGAAGATGTTTCTATTGGATGCTGTGAGAGTGGTGCTATCATTACTGCCGATCGAATGTGAAGGTGAGTGAGTACTCCCATCCTTGCAATAGTGGTTGATTTCCTTTCTTAGAGATCATCAGAAATATATTTTTATTTTCCACGATTTTGTGGAGTCTCCAGAAATAATTCGGAAGGTTTCCTTCCCACCATTCAACGTGTGTAGGATTTCTCTCTTCATTCCTACCTGCACACATGTGAGACCCATAAAAAAGCTATCTTTTTTAGTGCAATTATCATAAAACCCTATTGGTGAGGCAGAAGTCGAGGCGAAATGCTTATTGATCACTCTCAAACACGCGTTCTCTCATTATGGTGTGGTTATTTCTCACTCAACATTTAAGAATGAGAATATGTTCTTTGGTATTTCTAACTTCTTATTACTAGCATGCAGAAACTTTATGTCCTCATAGCTCTTTGAATGCTTGGGACGCTGGAACGCTTTGTAAGTTGGAAGATTAGGTTTTGTAGGTATATCTCTCGTAAACCTTCATGAGATTATAACTCGTCCACTAGGGACACCTAGGGGTTTAAAGGCTTGTTATACATGCTAAGTGTAACTGTAGGATACTACGCACTTGATTCCCACACTGATTCAAGGTACAGTTGCGCTCCTTACGTCTCTGATCCTAGCAGGATATTACGCACTTGATTCTCTTAGCTGATCTCAGCCACAACCAAGAGTTGCTACGACCCAAAGTCGAAGACTTGATAAACAAATCTGTCTCACACAAAAAAGTCTATAGGAATAGATAAATATGTCTCCCACAGAAATACCTACGAGTTTTGTTCCGTCTTTTGATAAATCTAGGTGAATAAGAACCAATTGATATACCAGACTTATATTCCCGAAGAACAGCCTAGAAATATCAATCACCTCACAATAATCTTAATCGTATGGTAGCGAAACAAGATATTGTGGAATCACAAACGATGAGACGAAGATGTTTGTGACTACTTTTTATCTTGCCTATCGGAGATTAAATCTCGAGCCAATCTTAAAGAAGATAGTACTTAAACACGATAGAAACAACAAGATCAGATCACACAACTACAGAGAAAATAGTTGGGTCTGGCTTCACAATCCTAATGAAGTTTTTAAGTCGTTAACCTACAGGGTTTCATGAAAAACCTAAGGTTAAAGGAGAATCGACTCTAGCTTATATAACTAGTATCACACAAGAGGTGTGGGGATTAGGTTTCCCAGTTGCTAGAGTTCTCCTTTATATAGTTTTTAAATCAGGGTTTGCAATCTAAGTTACCTTGGTAACAAAGCATTCAATATTCACCGTTAGATGAAAACCTGATTAGATTCAAGCTAATATCTTTCAACCGTTAGATCGAACTTAGCTTGTTATACACAAATGAAATGTACCCTCATTTAGGTTTAGTAACCGTACCTAAACGTGTACACCATGTTGGCTCAACCGTAGTTAACCGAGGTTAGCTATATGAACACTCTCATATCAACCTTATTCATCTTAACCATAACTAGTTCAAATAACTCAAATGAAACTAGTTAAAGAGTTGTTCAATTGCTATATTCTCATAGAAGTATACAAGAACACAATTGAAGCAAAATCGGTTGGATTCACTCGAATCAATTCATGAACATTATAGCCACGGTTTGCAAAGAATGCATTCCTTAATATAAATGTATTAGTTCATGAGCCAACCGATTTTAGAACTTTAACCACTCAAGTATGCAAACGGGTACGCATACTTTAGTAGCCGGTCTGAGTTTGGGTTCACCAGTATGCAAACGGGTACGCATACTTGGTACACTTCCAAAACCCAGCAGAAATTCCCGGACCTATACCTTACGCAAGTATGCGTACCGGTATGTGTACTTGGTACACGGAATTTCATAACTATAAGTACGCATACGAGTATGCATACTTTAGTTCCGGTCATGGATCACATACATGCAAGAAAGCACACTATGTTTATAATCCAATGATGGTTAAGTATTCTAAACTCTTATTTCAATCATTGAAACTTTCTTAGAGGATAACAATAGCCGTTTTCACACACTATTAGCATCAAAGCAATTTTCAAGTTATTGAAATAATCATAACGAAACATTCCAAGTCTACACCAAATGATTGTATCACACAAACCATGTAAGATGTTACTCGGCGATTTTCACATGATCATCTTTTGACTTTCATCAAGAATATAAGATGAACTTGGTTGAAGAGAAAGTTTACCAACACATATTCCGAGAAATATGTAAGCGAGTTAAACTCAACTCGAAATCTCAAATGTGTATAATCGATAACTATATAGTAATATGACTTTTGTCTCAATATATGAGATAGATTAGAAATAGACTTTCCAAGTGATAGATGAGTTTTAGTCTCCACATACCTTTTGTTGATGAAGTTCCACAAGCTCGCCTTAGTAGTTCTTCGTCTTCATTTGATGAACGTCGTGAAGTCTAATGCTCAACTACACAATCTATCCTAGTCCGAGACATTACTATAAGTAGACTAGAAATCAAGACTTATAGTTTTGATCATTAACATGGACAAACAAGCTTGAGATAGCAACGCTTGCGAGTTCGACCGAGCAGTGCTCTAACATACTCAGCTCAGCCAATGAGAACTCGAGAATTTTTTTGATGGGGCGCAATTTTTGATGGGGGCATGAGGGACGAATAGGAAGACGCCATTTGTCTTTAACAGTTGAGGATTTCAACCGATTTAACTCCTTCTTATTTGAAGGAAGGGTAAATTCGATGTTTAAATTCACGACTCACTGGTTTTTTCATATTTCTTTTTTCAGGTTTCTCCTCCTCCAGTGAGATCTTAGAACAGTAAACCAAAAACACCATACCTTGGCCAAAATCCATGTTTCAATTAGCCGCCGGTTTCATAGTTCTTCCCCAAAACAAAAAATTTGAAACATAATTTTCCATTAACAAAAGATGATAGTTATTACAACAATAATCAACACATTTGGATTAGCCAAACCTTTTGTGTACATCAGCTCAGAGATCAAAATCATACAAACTTAACCCTATTAAGGGTTTACAGATTCTAACCCAAAGAGTTGGAAGTTCAACAAATTAACTAACCCACATAAAATCTTCACCTAAAGTCAAGAATCCACAATATTTATTTTGAAAAATGTTTTCGGATTATATGACCAATCAATTTCTTATTCACAAATAAAAAGAAAAAAATAATGACCATAGTAAGAAACTTTGATTTATATGGGATGTTGCATTTTCTATCGCACAAGACCTAAATGGTGGAATATGGAGGCGGTAATAGCTTAGCAAAGAGTTTAGTGGTGAATCAACATCAGTTAATCAACTTCAAACATTAAGGAATCCCAGGATATACCAAATCAGGCTAATAGCATCAATTTTCGGTCGTGACGGTGTACACGAGAACACAAACTTTTGACTCTCTAATGGTTAGGGCTCGGGAGAGAATGTGAAGTAATGAGAGAAATAGTGTGTGAGATAATGGAGGTGGAAGTATCCTGGTTATTGGAACGTGGAGTTGTTGGAATTAAATTGATATTAGAGAGATAAAAATGATGAAGATAGAGAAGAGAAGAAGATTTAGTCGAATACCTAACATACCCTTTCTTTAAATGATCAGAAATTAATCGGTTACAAAACCTCAACTGTTAAAGACAAATGGCGTTTTCCTATTCGTCTCTCATGCCCCCATCAAATAAATTCTGCACGTGTAGTAGATGCCAGCTATGTAATGATTAAGACAGAAGAGAAACAGTCTGTTTATTATCATTAGCCCTCCTCAAATTGAGTAGGACAGACTTTAGAAGCACACACAATTTGCCTCACAGAAGTTCAAATCGAGGACCAGCAAAACCTTTGATATAGACTAGAGTTATGATTTTGATGTTTTTTTTTGTAATACTCATATTGTTGAGTTAGCATTTATAAATCGTCAAAAGTTGTACTCTTTTCCCTTCGTTTCAGGTTTTGTCCCATGTGGTTTTCCTGACAAGATTTTAACGAGGCAACATCTCGCAAACGATGAATTTTTATTCAAAATGTTGATATTGTGCTCTTTTTCCTTCGTCCATATATTTTTTTCCCATTGGGTTTTTACTGGAAAGGTTTTAGTGAGGCAATTTAATTCAACATGGTGGTAATCCAAGGGGGAGTTGTATCAATTTCAGTTATTTGGTGGATTCCAACCATTAACTAGGTTATTTTGTTAGACCTAACAGTTAAAACCATTCGCATATTGGTATGCAAACAAGGTTTCCGGACCTGAATCATACCAAAACATTTTGCATACTGTGTTGTATCCAAACAAAGGTTAATTGTTCTAAACTCCCATTTCAATCATTGAAACATCCTTAGAAGAAGACAATGGCTGTCTCACACATATCATTAGCTTATAAGTAATTTTCAAGTGATCGAATGATCAATACGAAACTTTCCGAGTCGACATCACTGTCTCACACAAATCATGTAAGATGTTTCAAGGAAATTTTCACATGATTATCTTTTGACTTATTATTTAGTTTCCAACAAATAAATTGTTTCCAACTAAACTCATCAAGAATAATGATGAACGTAGCTAAAGCAAAAAGCTTCCAACACATATTTCAAGAAATATATAAGCGAGTTAAACTCGGCTTGAAATATCAAATGTGTATAATATAAAAGTCTATATAGCTATACGACTTAGTTTCAATAGGAGATAGAATAAAATAGAATTCTAAGTGATAGATAAGTTTTAGTCCCCACATACCTTTTGTTGATGAAGTTCCTCCAAGATCTGCTCAGTAGATCTTCGTCTTCAATCGATGAACGCCATGAAGTCTAAAGCTCAACTACACATTTTATCCTAATCCGAGACATGGCTATAAGTAGACTACAAATCAAGACTTATAGTTTTGATCACCTAAACTTGACAAACAAGCTTGATATGGCAACGCTTGTGAGTTCGACCGAGCAGTGCTCTAACACAATCAGCATCACTGAAACCATGGATAGCAGTGAGACCTTTACTGAATAAAATCTCATAGTCAATTGTACCCTAGATATGTCGTAAAATCCTTTTGGCAGCAATGATATGATCAGTAGTTGGATTTTGCATATGTTGGCAAACCTGATTAACAGGATAAATGATCTCTCGTCTTGTCCAAGTTAAGTATTGCAGTACCCCAACAAGTAATCTTTAAGTTGTAGGATCTGACAGAAGTGTACCTAAATGAGAAATAAGTTTGCAACTAACTGGAACTGGTGAAAAAGAGACCATTCTCAAGTGCATAAGTAATCAAGTGCATATTTGGTTTGAGATAAAAAAGAGACCATTCTCATTTCTCTTAGCTTCTAGTCCAGGAAAGTAATGTAATTCCCCAAATATTTAAGTGGAAAGTAATGTAATTCCCCAAATATTTAAGTGGAAAGTGTTGTTTAAGTTGAGATATAAGATCCTTGCACTAGTGGAAAATGGAAGTTAAGCCACTGTCAGGAAAAGAAGTAATATCACTAAAAACGACTGTGTCCATCAGCAGTATTCTAGGAGTGGTTTTTCTCAAAACGACTATGTCTGGCAAACGTTCAATTCTTTAAAAAAAAATGACTTTCTTCAACAGTATATAGACAGATACTGATGGGCGCAATAGTTTTACTGGTGATATTTTATTTAAAAAAATTGATATTGATTCAGCTGAATCCAAAGCTGATTCAACTGAATTACTACAAGCTGAATCGCAATTGAAAAAATAATGCAAATTAAATTGATAATGACTTTAAAAATCAATTTGTATTAAAAAGTGTATTCAGTTTACAATTTCAACTTTCTAATACTGCAAGTTCCAAGTCTGAAAAAGTTGGAGACTAATATCCTATTACAAGCTTAACAAACCATAAAGTTTCACTATCTATGCCTTCATTTTCTGACAACCTAGCTCAAATCAGGCTTATTGCTCCAGCCCTAAGCTGTAAACAAAAGCCAACCAAGACTACATCAATTAACAGCAAAAAAGAGGAAATGAGACAAGGAATCTGCTCGACACCAGAACCACCTAAACACATACAAGTATCTACTCAAATTGAAATTTGAAGAAAACATATGATTGCAGCTAATTTTCATATGTAAAATATCCCGTCCATAACTCATTAAGTAATTGAGATCCTGAATTCCTGATCAAAAGCATACACAGTAAATTGGTAGAAGTCTTAGGAGAAAATCCACAAACTTCACCAATTGAGATCCTTACCGAACAGACTTGCCAATTGAAACTCGTAGGGAGGTCCATAGTTGCATCCGTTCTCATATATAATCAAACTTTAGTTCCACCTGCTCCCTCTTGGAATGTCTACCACCTGAAAATATTAGGAAGGTTATCAGTACAAATTCATTTAGCCTAAAATCTGTTCATTTTAATATAAGCAGTTCCAGCAGCGTACGAAATGGATTCAAATTATGTTATCTGAGCAATCGTCATTACCAGGAGCATCATCTTTCCATTAACTTCCTGCAAATAAACAGTGATGAAATGCAACCAATTTGATTTTCCCTGGACAATCACATTACCAGCAGCTTCATCTTTCCTTGCAACTTCCTGTAAATAAACAATGATAATAAGTTTAAATCTAGAGCATTCAAAAAATTATACAGACAAGAAGTAAAACATAGTTATGATTCCTGATTCAGTTAAGATGACAAAGTGCAAGGTTACAAGTTTCATGCAATCACGTTAGGGAATGAAATCTTCTTATTATGAAGGTGTTATATTATAATTAAAAACAATGAAAAGAATCTATGGAAAGAAAAAAAGATCAATTTTTTTTTCCATAGATTCTTATACATGTTTCATAGTACTAGTAAAAACCAATAATCACAAGTACAGCAACGATTACTACAAGAACCATTCAAAATCCAAAACAAAAATTATACTGGCAGCAGGTCGATCATCATTTTGTTTAGCACTGCAAGGCATCTGTCAATATCTGTAATCAAACTAGCATTCAGTTGCAAGGTGGCTGTTAATTCAACACTATTTATAGATGGAAAAGCTACAGACCTTCCAAGTCCAAATTCAAACACCCACATTACTACATCCAACTACGATTGTTAATTTGATTCAAAGCACCTTTTTATAGTATCGACAAAACGATAGTTCAATGACAATTCAAAATGCATACTACTAAGTACACTTGATCCATAGTTCACATTTATAATTTTCAATTTAATTAGTAAGCAAACCAAATCCATCATATAGTTTCAGTTCCCAAAACAGAAATGGAGTACCACATAAACTAGTACACTTACCACACAGTTCATGGCATCTTTCTCTAGATGTATATATATTTAATGGGATCTCTTAAAAATCTAGTTCCCAATGTTAAAACTACTACGGAAATAATAAGGAAGTGAAAATCAATTCTTCAAGTCTACAAATCAGACATATTATATCATTTTGGAAAAAACAAACAACCTCTTTGGATTCCACAGAGTACCCTATGATCCTTATTACAAATCTTAACTTGTAACGAAACCAGCTTAGCAGCACCAGAACCAACATTAAATAACGACCGAATAGGAGGAAGGCCTTTCAAAGGCTTATGGATCTACAGATATAACAGATGACCCATGAACTATTATGACAAATAAACTCAATTTGAAACCTGTTTATGTGAAATATCTTCTAACCATTCCCAGCAATCGTCTCAAATACGCTACCTCGACCATGTAGGTTTTTGAGCTCGATATCAACCCATGTATCAAGAATTTGACAAGAAAATACATTAAAAGATTTTTGGAAATTTAAATCAAGTAATGATGCAAAACGATAATCTAAAAAAAAATGTGACTATGAGAAAACCTTCCCAAGTATGGCAAATCACCAGCTTCATCGGCCACAACTATTATTCAACCTTCCCAAATTCCAAAGTAAAATTTCAAAATATTAAATATCATAATGGGGTATTCCAAAATACCTTCCACAGAACTAGATTAAACAGGTGCGCATAATTGCCTCCTTCTGTCCTACCTTCTTGGTCTATATCCACAAACCCTTATGTTCTAGCCTTTAGCTCTGAACTTAGTCCAAGATTTCACTTCACTACCTCTGCCATATGCTGCAACATCCAAAACAGATACATGTTAGGGGATACCTCGCAAGCACCAAACCAAACGCAAAACAACAGATTCATGTTAGGGGATACCTCGCAAGCACCAAACCAAACACAAAACAAAAAAGAATATATTCAGACCTTACATCCAATGATGCAAGCAAAAGATCGCCGCTCACAGGTGGTTCTCGCTGCATAGAAGAGTGATCCAATAAGTCAGCAGGCGATCAAAGTCTAGCAACACAAATTGATGCAATGAGAAATATTTTTGAAAAGCAGACTAACTTGAGCAAAAGACAGAGCAACCATCAAACATACCACAGAACATTTACCACCAGTAGCCATAACCATACACTCACAACCAACCAAACAAGAAGCACCACCACAGCAACAACATACAAATAAAATGGCAGGAAAACCCCAATCAGACACAACTTTTTTCCATTCAAGAAAACCCATAACTTAAAAGAGGAGGAAAACTGAAAACCCATACTGAAAATTTAATTAAAACCAATCAAATAACACCCAAATCTACGTATTTGAAGTCCAAATAAGAAAAAGAAAATGTCAAAATTAAATAAGCCCTAATTTGAGAAATTGAAATCAGAGGAAGCAATAATATTTGTATACCTTACAAGTTGTTTCTCATGAAGTTGTTGAAGCCGTTCATATAAAACCCTTTTCAATACCAACCAACCTGAAAAAACACCAATATAATCACCAGAAACCCTAAAACCCAAATCTAATAATTGAAAACATAAATTAAATAAAACCCATAGTCTCTCTATTATAGCAAACGAACCTCGTGAAATAGAGAAATCTCTCTAATAACCTTAGATTTATTCGTACTGATTTGGTTTAGAGGAATTTCAAAACTATAAGTCTAAGAAAATGATAGATCTATTTGAAGAATAAGAGGAAGCAAAATAAAATACTGATTCACAATAAACTTATTGTTATGATTGAGGAAAAAAATGACTGAAACATAGAGAGCAATTAGGTTATGAGAGAGAAGAAAAGGAAGGTTGCCGAGGGAGTACTGCTGATACAGATAAAGATAAGAGAAGAGAGGGGATTATAGAAGTTTCTTTCTCTCACAAACGTTTTTCAAATCCAATAGAATCTATTAAGGAGTTATGTATTTTTACAAAAATGCCCTTTAAAAAAACAACTGTTTTAGAGGCAAGTTTTTATAAACCACTGTGACTCACAGCACCTATAGGTACATCTTCCTAGCAGCAGTGGTTTTCATGAAACCCAGGAAGTGGTTAAAAATATGTTTTCCACTAGTGGCAACAAGGTTGGGAGTTTCCAGTGATGAGAATGTCATCCACAAGATAAGAATAATTGTAATTCTGGGACCACTCTTTTGCACAAATAAAGATGAATCATCTGCAGAAAGATTGAAGTCAAAAGAGAGTAAGACATTCATCAACTTTTCATACCAGGCTCTAGGAGCTTGCTTAAGGCCAAAAAATTGACTTGTGAAGTTTACAAACATAGTTAGGATGATCAGCATCAACAAAGCCAGGGGGTTGCTACATGTATACTTTTTCAGCTAAGTCACCATGTTAAAAAGGCATTGTTCACATCCTGTTGAGAAATGAACACGTTGAAGTTGACTGCAAGTGCTAGAATAACTCTAATAGTTGTAGGTTTTGTAACAGGACTATAGGTTTTTGTATAATCAATACCCTCCTGCTGATGAAAACCCTTAGATACCAATCTGGACTTATATATAGAAATCGTACCATCTAGATTTTGTTTTATTCCAAATATCCATTTGCACCCTACCAAATTTGGAGATGGATGTGGTGGTACTTTAGACCAAGTGCCAGCTGATTGTAAAGCATTATACTCTTCAAAAAGAGAGTGTCTCCAAGGAGAATATTTTTGAGCTTGACTAACATTTTGTTTGACTTTTTTTTCCAGTCATTTTTTATTTTAAAACTTAGATTAAGATCACTTGGAAAATATTAGCAAGATTTGAAATTTTTGGAAAAGATATAGGACACTGATAGTTGGCAAAAAAAATATATTAAAATGGGGCGGAGAAGTGTTTGTTTGATCAATCAAATGACCTAATTTTGAACATGACTTGTAAACCCTAGATTTATACACTTTGTAGTCAATTGAATCCTTGAACCAGTAAAATGTAAAATAAGAAATCCCAAAGATACAATTGATTGAGATTTCTTTTAATTTTAATGTTGATGGAATCACAAAAGATTACATCTGATACCCGAGGTTTCATTGTGAGCGAAGAAAAATAAGAGAAAATTCATTGGGAATAAGGAGAGAGAAATTAACAAAAGTTAAAAGGAGCATCTCATTTCAATATGGGTATTTGGCAAACCGAATTAACCGAGGATATCTGAACCGTCAGTATTTCATCATCCAACGGTTAAAAAGAGGCTGTCAAACCTTGTTAAATAATAGCCTATCAACGGATCCTTCCTCCTAAAGTAAACTTGTGTACTGACAGTAGATTCTGAGAAGCCTTTGGTACAAGAAGTATATTATTAAGTTTAAAAGTATGATTTGGAGTGGACTTCAAAGAAAAACCAGTGTGAGTAATACTTATACCTTCCCCATTAGCATCTTGAATTTCTTCAATGCCCTCATATGTAGTTGCAGCTTGAAGCTCAGATTCATCAGCTGTAATATGGTTATTGGCACCTGCATCCGCAAACCAGGTATTGTCTCCTAATATATTTGTCGAAGCCAACATAGCACTCAGGTGTTGTGGTGTGTGACAGCTTTGGTAGGAAAAATTAATTATGTTGCTGCACTCTAAAGCACTATGTCCATATTTGCCACAGTTTTGACAAATTAGAGGAGGTAAGGTGGTCGCATATAGTAATATTGGTGGTGGTCTAACAACAGTTGGGGATGATGAAGAACCAGTAGTTGGACCTCTACCTAATAGAGAAGGAGTAGAAGAGTTGTCAGGAGTAAAATTGAATGATCTACCACCTCGTCCAAAAGTAAAACCACTGGATAGGTCATCATAACTATTAGATCTACCTCCATAGCCACGTCCATAAGGTCGAAAATGATGCATATTAGCAGCAACAAAAGCTCGATTGGATGATTCAGCAGTAAAAGCTCTACTGGACGATTCAGCAAGAATTGATTTGTTTCTATCACTAATAACAGATTCTTCACTAAGAAGATTGTTATGAAGTTCTAAACTAGTGATCGGTGGATGACGATGATGCATAGAAGTGGCAAAAGGTATATAATCAGAATTAAGAGCAGATAAAGTGATAACCACAAGTCCTTTATCGGAAATAACCTTACCGGCGACAGCAAGTTAATCAGAAATGGATTTGATTTCAGTAATTAAAGCAGGAATGGATTTGTCACCTTGTTTAATTGCTAAAAGCCTAGTTCGAAGTTGTATTGTGTGAGTCGAAGAAGATCTTGCGAAACTGTTGATGGTGGTTTTTAGGTCAAGGCTAAAACCATAAAATTTCATATTTATGTGCCTCTGTTCCGCAAAGAAATAGAGTGATTTAAAGATAATGATTGCCTACGCCTCTTTGCTTACATATGTGCTGAGTAATTCAGTATATTTAATTTACTTGGAATAGTGTTAGTTGCAAAAATCCCAGGTATTCTGTAAATTTTATTAATCTCCCACCTGCATTATTCACTAATGCATGGCTTGCTGAGTATTTTCCCTATGCTATGTTCCCAGCTGAACTCTTAATATTGACATGATATGACAACCGATGTTCGTTCTCAACTGAGCAACATGAGTTTCCCGAAGTGTCAAGATTAAGATGTGCATGAGAGTACTCAATCAGAGGCACGCAAGCTGCGCTGCTCTCCGAGATAAAAATTAGAGATTTTGTATCAACGCTCAAAATTCACCAAAATTGATTAATTTTGTGTTAGCTCGCAAAATTCAATTTTTCTAACCTAATTTATCAATTTACAAAAATTAGGTTTTTAGCGGTCTGCGCAATATCTCGATCCCTATTGGTCGAGACTAAACCTAGGCAAACTAGGAAATTGATCCATCATGGAACTAGTAGGAGCAGAATCCTACCAAAAGTTGGAAAACAAGAAATAAAGGGAAACTGCGACAAATAAAGGCAGCAGCAAAAGGTGCGCGACCACATTACTTGGCCGGCCGGGTTGCCCTAGCTGGCGCCTCCCATCACCGACCGGCCACGCCCCATATTGCTGTCTTCCAGACCCTCTTCGACCAATCAAATCGCTCCAAAGATGCAGCCTATACTTTTAATTAAAGGTGGAAGTTAGCTGGTCGACGCACTTAAATTCCTTAAGAAAATAGATTTTGGCCGTTCAGATCAGTCGTAAACTGATCACGACCATCCAACTTAGCCGGCCAATTCAACGAGCTTGGCCTTCTTCCGGCCCGACCAAACAAGCTTCACAATGATCACCGGCGGGCCCTATGTTATTTCAACCAATCAGAATTCTCTTAGCCCGCGGGCAGCATTCGCAATTGCTAGCCAAAGTAGGCTAGTCAAGCTGCCTAAAGAGGGTCTTAATTAGGTCATTACCGCCCATGGCAGTCTTAAATTAATCACGGCCATCCAACTTGGCCAGCCGAATTGATCGGCTCAGATTCAAGATCGAACGACCAACGAGGTGATGTTATGTTCACCGGTGGCCCATCTTTGACTTCAACCAGTCACATTGCTTCTGGCCTACGCGCTGCGCTCCGAATCATTAGCCAAAGTAGGCTAGTCACGCGGCCTACAAAAGTCTTAAATAAATTCAACGGCAATCAATAACTGCCGCAAATCATCTCAACCCAGCCAACTTGGATAGCTGATTTAACCGACTTATATCTAATTTGGGCCGACCAATGAGATGTCATAACAGTTACCAGCCATTCTTCTCATATGATGACCGGTCACCTCATCTCTAACCTACACGGATGGCTTCTGGCAGCTGCCCAGAGATGGTCGGTCACGCTTGTTTTAAAACCGTGAATTCTGCGAGCAACTTAGGCAGGTATGAATAATAATGCTTCATGAGCATCGATTATTTTGAGCTTCTTGCTTAAAAGCGATGCTTTACGAGCATCGAATACAAGCGATATTTTATGAATACCGATTTCACAAATAACTTAATTATTTAACCTAAAAGCATTGTATGCTATTTTTTGCGGCAAGCCTTATGACTTGACTCGTCACATATGACTTCCCGCCGCCTAGCTTGCGCGTGATTGGTCGAAATATTTAGGTCTTGCAAGCAAGACTCGCTCAGCAACTACCATGTAGGATTTGTTTCATTCCTCATGTAACTTGCTACATATTACATTTTGCAAGCGGGTTCTACATTCTGATACAAGTCATAAAACAACTACACCTTACAGAGTTCATCATTCTGATCTCAACACCTTCTCTGTTTCCCTCCCTAAGATCAACCCTTCTCCTTCATTTTGTGACCAAAGCAAGACTGGAACGACCATTTCTTGGTTTAGGCCGGAATTATACAGATTGATCTCTCGAATCTAAAGTACTCCTATGCAGTACATTTGTTTAGGGTTTAGATTTGTTTTCTCATCGACACACCCAAATTACCATTTTCAGCCGAATCAGTTTTTACCATACTACAGAAATGCTCTTCAATACTGATCAATAACTGATGAGATGTTGTAGATCCAGCGAAATACGCAATAACAGAATTAGGAATCGTTGAATGTAACCATATAAAGATTGTAGCATCTTAATCAATCCAATCTGTGTAAAGAGGATTCTCAACTTCATTTAATTCATTGCGATTATTAGTAAATTGAGGCGGACAATGAGAAAATCCATCTAGGAATTTCATTAATTTGTATTTTCTAATAACAGGAAGAACAAGATTTTCCAAGTGAGAAAGTTTGATTTAGTGAGTTTTAAAGAAATAAATCCGTGTAATTGATTAAGGGAAACTTTAGTGATAGAATTGGAAGTAAGATTTTCCATTGTTGATGAAGATGAAGATGATATTTTACAAAGTTAAGCAATGAACAGAGATGAAGCGGAAGAATGAAGATCGAAAAACGTGAGAAAATAGAGATTTTTTCAGTCTGATACCATAGTAGATTTAGGAGAATGAAGAATTTTATTAATGGAAGAACAATTACAGAGAGATTTGTTTTTACAGATTTTGAACACAATCAAGAAAACAGAAAACACACAGATATTTATATAAGAAATATTCTTCAGGTGTTGGTGAAATATCTACTCAGCTCAGCCAATGAGAACTATGCACGTGTAGTAGATGATAGGTGGATGTCAGCTATGTAATGATTAAGACAAAAGAGAAACAGTTCGTTTATTGTTACCATGATGAATGACATATATATGTTGTTCCACCATTGGGTGCATTATGTCTTGAGAAAGATGCCCGTCTTGTATTATTACGAGTACCCTCAAATCGGTTTTGGTGGTTCCGATTTTGTATTTGCTGATAATTAATTAGTTGTGATTCAAAGGGGTCAAGCTCGTCTTCGCCTATCTCTGGTTGGATAATTGTTAATCTTTCTAGGATTAATTACCATACGACGCTTCTCAGATTCTGGCAATTCACGTCTCATTCCTTGAATTTAGTTCATTATTCTAGTTATGCCGTTTTGCTTGTTCCTCCGAGCTCTGTATTATCTGATCTTCTCGTAGAAGTTCGTTATGTTGTTGATTTTACGGGGTTTTCCGTTATTGGTGTCTCATGGATCGTGTCAACTAATGTCTCCACTATTTCTTGTGGTGTTTGTTCAATGTTAGTGATACCGTTCCCTGGTAAGAAGATCAGAAACCAATGAAGGTACCAAAATTTAACACTCGGAAAATAGTTAAAAGTGCAAATACTCAACCAGTACACAATATATAACACTACCAAAAACACCTTTCTCAGTGTTATAAACCAAGTTTATTATTACTAAGATGCCCTTCGTGTCTAAGTTTAGGGTTTACATATCTTGGACACCAAGTATTCTATCTATATATATAAAGGCTTAAACATTGTATTCTATACACAGATGAATAATAAATCTCTCTCTTCTTCCCTTTATTTTGTGTCTCCTTCTCTATTTACAATACGTCATCAGCACGTAACTCTGATCACTGGCTATACACAATTTTGGAGATGAAATTACGTAGCACTCACATGTCATATGAAGTCACCGGCTTAAACAGGACGAGAATAATTTTATTTTAACCCTACTAGCTATATAAATTATTTTTTATTTTTTTATTTATTTTGTCTCCATTAGTATCTCACATGTATCATGGATGCA
>JAJJMB010014022.1:12737727-12807525 GCA_023531105.1 Papaver atlanticum
AAGGATCAAATAATGCTCACTCCTAATGGTGTCATGTATGTAACTTCAAAGGTATGTTTTCACACATGATTCTTCTTGGTCGCCTCTCCAACAATTTAGTGGCCAGTGTAGTCTTGGTGGTATTATGGGTTACACTTCATCTGACTTATTCATGGTATCAGCAACATTTGTTTGTTCATTACAGATCCGAAAAGGTGTGCTACCCCGTCTGTTGGAGGAAATTTTATCAACTAGAATCATGGTGAAGCAAGCAATGAAGAAATTGACACCTTCACAACAAGTTCTGTCTAGGGTGGGTAGTACTTACTGACCTTGATTTTTCTCCTTCAAGTTTGCCACTATTGATTTCATTTCATCCACTTTGGACCATGGCCGAGCAATATGTGCCAATCACTGCAGCGGGTTTCACCGAGGCTGTCCACAAGTCTTAGCCGCTCTTGATTCAAATTGTTGGCATGAATATTAAGTTATAAGCTGATGGAGTGTTATTTTCCATCTTTTCCGGACAGATATTTAATGCAAGACAGCTTGCTCTGAAGCTTATTGCCAACGTAACTTATGGTTATACGGCTGCTGGCTTTGGTGGCCGCATGCCTTGTGCTGAGCTTGCTGATAGTATTGTGCAATGCGGTCGTAGAACTCTGGAGACAGCCATTTCTTTTGTAAATGCACATGAAGAATGGAAAGGCCGAGTAATCTATGGTGATACTGACAGGTATTGGAACACTTGATAGGAATTTATGTACTTGTGTGGAATTTCTAGACTACTTGGAGGTAGTAAACGATCTGTAGTGCTTTTTTTCGTGGCACATTCAACTACGTAAATCAGGATCTTATTGGTGGTTCCTAAGTGTTAATAAAATCCAAAATAAGATAGGTTGTTTTTATGGTCTATCATCTGCCGATATTCTGTCACTTTTATCTCGTACTTTACACTGTATGCTGTGTAGTTCCTTGAAATAACAATATCCATTTTCTGGCAGCATGTTTGTTCTCCTTAAAGGACGATCAGCAAAGGAAGCTCTCTTAATTGGACAAGAAATTGCATCTGTTATTACGTCAATGAATCCATATCCCGTCGCATTGAAAATGGAGAAGGTTTATCACCCCTGTTTTCTCCTTACAAAGAAACGGTATGTTGGGTACAGCTATGAGAGCCCAGCCCAAACTGAACCTTCTTTCGACGCTAAAGGTATTGAGACTGTGCGAAGAGATGGTTGTGGAGTAGTATCAAAGACATTGGAACAATCATTAAGACTTTATTTTGAACTACAGGACATATTTAAGGTAATAGCTAATTTTTTAACTTCAGCACTTGTGCTTATGATGTGTGATCTCCTCCACCAAGTAAAACAGCAACAGCAACAGCTTTCCTGCAGTATTTCGATTATGATTTCTGAGATCTGTTAGCTAACTTAGATTTTTCTTCTTTCTTTTTTTGGTGTGATACCCCTCAGGTTAAAGTATATTTACAGCGTCAATGGACACGTATTCTGAGTGGTAGGATTTCTCTTCAAGATTTTGTGTTTGCAAAGGAGGTCCGCTTGGGTACATACAGTGCTAGGGCCTCTTCCCTTCCTCCAGCTGCAATTGTTGCCATGAAAGCAATGAGAGCTGATCCTAGAGCAGAACCGCGATATGCTGAACGAATACATTATGTTGTAATCCATGGGGAGCCGGGAGCATGTCTTGTTGATATGGTTGTAGATCCGTTGGATCTCTTGCAGATCGATTCTCCTTTCAGATTAAACGATCTTTATTACATCACCAAAAAAATAATTCCTGCTCTACAGCGAGTTTTTGGACTTGTGGGTGCAGACTTGCACCAGTGGTTTTTGGAGATGCCCCGTGCAGTTAGGCCGACAACTAGTAAACGCCAGAACCATGCGCCAAATGGACAAAGAAACAGAATATATTACTATTATCTCTCCAAGCATTGTATCCTTTGTGGAGATTTAGTTCAAGCATCAACTCGTTTGTGTGAAAAGTGCTCTAGAAAAGGACCAGCTGTGGCCGCTGCTGTGATAGGCAGAACCTCGAAGCTAGAGAGGGATATTCAACACCTTGCTGCAGTAAGTTAATTCTTTATCTCTTGTACATGATGCTAGAAATTACGGTCATAGTAATGCTTTTTAAGATGTTCACATGGGACTGAAAGTCGGGCTTGCTGGGTACTTGGACGGAAGTGATCTCCCTGTCTGATATACTCAGGCCTAGCCTAAACCTACCCTCTGATAGAAAGTCTCAACTCTTATCCCAAGCATGCTACATTGGCTTGATATATCATGGCCATTATAGGATTTCTATGTTAGCTCTTAAATGGCTAGTCGTCTCCAGGATTTCTAATGTTAGCGCTAGGGTTGTCAAACCCCGAAAGTGTACCTGCTGTCGGTTGCAGTTTTCCTTGTGTTAAGCTGTGTACGGGTGTTGTCCAACAGATATGTGACCATTGTGGAGGCGGAGACTGGATCGTAGAAAGTGGAGTGAAGTGTACATCGCTTGCATGCTCAGTATTCTACGAGAGACATAAAGTCCAGAAAGAACTTAATGCTGTTTCTACTGTTGCAACTGAGGTTGGTTTCTACCCTAGTTGCATGGTACAGTGGTTTTGACCCAAGTCAGTCTCCTAGAGATGGTAAATAACTCAATTATTCAGCTTGTTGTCGATATATTTTTTTCCGGTTCATCTCATGTATAGTAATATGTACAGTATGCCTGTACATTTTTGCTTTATCATAAACCTTCATTCTTACAAATGTATGTAAAGTTTTACGAGTGTAGCTAAATTGACATGGTTGTATAAAATAGTGATATCTTCTTCTCTGTCTAATGTCTCCCTTGCAATATGAATCTGCTTTATAGGAGAAGATAAAAAAACAGTCAGGGTGTTTATTGCCGAGTGTAAATCTCTAGTCCTATGATCTTGAACACTAAGAACCTGTTTGGTATAATTTTTAAAAACAGTTTCGTGTTTTAAAAAAACAGAGAAAACAGAAAATGAGAGAAAGGTGTTTGGTAGAGACATTTTTAGAAAACATTTCCCATTTGTTTTCTGTTTTTTAAAACAAAAATAAATAAAAACGATAAATAAGAGCCTGTTTGGTACCGTTTTCAAAAATAGTTTTATACTGTTTTAAAAACATATCATTTTTTCTTTGTTTTCATTTTCTAAAATTTGTTTGGTAGGATAAAAAACTGTTTTTGGAAACTAAGGAAAATGAGCTAAATCAGATCAAGTGTAAAGACTCGTCTAAGAGATAGTGATACTGGTCATGACTAACTTGTGGCCATTTCCCCGATCTCTTACTTTGTTCTAAAATCAGATTAAGTGTAAAGACTCGTCTAAGAGATAGTGATACTGGTCATGACTAACTTGTGGTCATTTCCCCGATCTCTTACTTTGTTCTAAAAAGAAGTAGAATGAACAAAAAAGAAAAAAGAGAAAACACAGAAAACAATAATTTGATGTTTTCATTTTTTTGTTTTCAAAAACAGAAAACAAATAGAAAACATTTTTTGAAAATGTCCCTATCAAACGCATTTTCTCATATTTTCTGTTTTCTCTGTTTTTAAAAACAGAAATCTATTTTTGAAAACTGTACCAAACAGGCTCTAATTGTTTTCTGTGTTTTCCCTTTTTTCTTCCTTCTTCCTTCTTCTTTTCAGAACAAAGTAAGAGATTGGGGAAATGACTGCAAGTGAGTCATGACCAGTATCACTATCTCTTAGACGAGTTTTTACATTTGATCTGATTTAGTTGATCTTGCTTGGTTTTCAAAATCAGTTTTTATCCTACCAAACAATTTTTAGAAAATGAAAACAAAGAGAAAAGGGTATGTTTTTACAGCAGTAGAAAACTGTTTTTAAAAAATGTACCAAACAGGCCCTAAGAAACTTAACAGTGTGGTTGGTTCAAAAGTTAAAAAAACAGTTTTCTGTTTTTCGAAACACTGAAAATAGAAAATGGCTGAAAAGTAGAGAACTGTTTTCTAAATTTGTTTTCTAAAACAAAAAAATTTACACCAAAAAGGAAAACGAAATAAAATCGTTATTCACTGTTTTTGTTCCCACTCTTTACTACAGCCTGCAAGCTTCCTCTCTTTTCCCGTGAATTCCTCTCTCTATAACCTACCATTTCTACTACCACTGTAATTATATAACTTTTATTATTTGTGGATTGGTAATGCATTATCTAACTTCGATTCATAAGTAACATTACGACTCAATCTAATCAATGGAAGAAAAAAAAAAGATAAAGAACGAGGGAAGAGTGACTATGGATTTTCGTTGATCATAGGATGTGAAATGCCTACATGGCTTCGTTTTTTTTTCTTTTCTTTTCACTCTCTTTCAGCTGTTCGTAGGCACTCATTGTAAGTATACGGCGAATGTGTTTGATAGAATGCCACAACGAACACCTTGATCCTTTAGGTAATTAATGTAGGTATGCAATTAGGGACTTGCCGAAAAGGATCTTTTTTTTTCTTCGAAAGGTAAATTTTTTGGTGTTGATGAGTTTCAAACTCAAGTCACTGGTATTATTATCCAGTGGTTTACCACTGTACTCCATTGGCATCGGCAAAGAATCTTTTTAAAACTAGAACAAATTTACAGTGCATATACATTACCTTGGTTGGGTATATGCACTAACACGATTGTTATATACATTACCTTGGTTGCAACTTAGAATTGATCTTTGAAAATATGTTTTCAAAATTTCATACCCAATATCCTTTTTAGTCTAAAAGAAAATGAAAACAAGAAAAATGATATGTTATGAAAACAATTACAAATGAATTTTGATAACATTACAAGTCTTGTGCTTGTAAAGATCATACAGGCTTGTTCTTGTTGAATTCAAATCTTGAAAGATATATTACAAGTCTTGTGCTTGTTAAAATTCGTATCTAGTAAAGTTCGGGTACATACTAGATTGATCTTGGATATTGATTTTTGAGATCGCCCAAGAACTCTTTTACACAATCAGGTACGCACACAAAAGAGAAAGATAGAAACTCTACATACTACGTTGATCTTGGACATTGATTTTTGAAATCGTCCAAGAACTCTTATACATAATCAGGTACACGAACATTTGGTCTATACATATTGATTGTGGAAGAGAAAGAGAGGAACAACCTTATACTATACAAAGGTCTATATTGTTGATCTATTGTTGGTCTTCTACTTGGTGCCCTCTCCTTTTCAGTTAGTGATAGGGTAAAAGGGAAGGATAGACACGAAAATTCATCCAATAAAAGAGATTGAACAACTTTAACTCCACAACCGGTGGAAAACCAAAAATCTATAATATTGGAAGCTTTAGCTAGAAGGGTAAGGACTATTTTAAGACCTCCAAAGTTCCTGGCAATAATTTGGAACTATCAGGTATAAGAGCAACTACAAGAATAATTGGAAAGACTATATTGCGACTAAAGGAATTGTATAGAGGAAAGAAGTGCGGAGGTGTTATTCCCTCTAATAGTGGAGACACCAGTTGTGACAAGAACCCCAAGAGGTCAGTAGAGGATATAAATGAAATTTTTGACGTGCTGGGATTTAGAGATC
This sequence comes from Papaver atlanticum, assembly GCA_023531105.1. Classification (NCBI taxonomy): domain Eukaryota; kingdom Viridiplantae; phylum Streptophyta; class Magnoliopsida; order Ranunculales; family Papaveraceae; genus Papaver; species Papaver atlanticum. The sequence continues at coordinate 12,743,296 of JAJJMB010014022.1, forward strand.
ACCTCTCATAAAACATCCAAAACAAGGTTAACCATACGGAGTGAGCACTAAAGGTGGCACATGAGGGGAATCCTTGATCATAGGTGGATAAGTTCCCTACTGTGGGTTGTCTAGTGTCTACTAAGAATTTTAGTATAAATATTATAATTTGGAATAATACTGATATAGATATTTAATCCACAAGGGACTTTGAATGGTTTGTGCATGTGATGGTCACTGCTAAGCGTGAAGTTCATTGGTTATTTTTCATAGTTTATGCTAGCCCAAATAGAAACGTAAGAAAGAGATTATGGGATGAGGTGGAAGTTGTTACCGATATTCAGAACGAGTAATGCTAGACAAACCGGGTTTTGTCCCGTGAAAGCCACTGAGACATAATCGTGCGGCAGTTCGGGAAGCTCTCAACCATTGGGATTGTAAAAGTGTTAGGTGGGCCCAAGATGTTGTGAGTAGCGGTGGAAACTTCGGGATTTTTCTGAAGTACAGCTAGAGTTATCGATAATTCAGAACTCTCATTATGATGTGATGGGGGACTTCAGTTCTCTTTTATATTTTCATGAGAGAAAGGTGGAAAACGACTGAGAAGTAATCTAAGTGGAAGAGGTGAGACATTTGGTGAGCAATTATTTTATTATATATGGTGGTACAAATGGGCCCGTCTACATTTGGAATAATCTCAGAAGTGGTGATCACCACTAAGGGCTTGTATTAAAAAAGCAAAAAGTAGCTACAACGGAATGACTAGGAGTCTAGAAACAAGCTGAGCACCCACACCTTTTTGAATAATAATACCAAGACTATGAAAAAGAGAACCGCTTACTTTGTTGTTGACATCATGAGACGCTAGAAAATTATTTAATCTTTTCAGAAAAACAATGACATCCTCACCAAGTTCACCTAGGGTTGAGAAAACAAGAACACCAAAATCATACTCATGCGCCGTGCATTTGTCCAAATACTTGTTGCTTTTACGCGTAATAACGACTAAAATAACATGTCCAGGTATAATATTGCCACTACTAGAGAAGGGAGACGCTCTCGTGACATCAAAGCACATGTCATGTCCATTTTCCCAATTATAAATAAGGATATCGACGGGTCATAGGGGTTTATTTCTATATGACAGAAAGCCCAGTGCGACCTCTTTCCTTGCTGTGACTCTTGCCTTGTAGCACATATATGCTAGTACATCCCTAACTAAGTCATGCCTAAATTTGAGACCCACATCACTTGCACAATGGAGGGCATGATCGCCATACACATCCATATCTCCACCACAACAAGAACATATGCTATCTGCGGTAAAAAGGGGAATGCCCAGACGATACTGTAGAACGGACCTGAACTGGAGAGGTCTAACACTCTGGTTTAGCCCAGCAATAGGTATTGCTTTGAGATGATCTTGTGCATGGACTACCTTGTTACACTTTCATAAGAAAGATTCTCGTGCAGACATAGAAACGTTAGTGTGTAAGCTTCTCTTCACAACATCAAAATATAACAATGCCAATGATTGCATTGGATGGGGGGAAGTGTCATTGACTCTGAAGGTGGAAGGACATAAACCAAAAACTTGCTGAAATTTTTAGAGAGACAGTTGAAAAGTGCAGCTAGGCTCTGATGCATCAAGGGATGGTAGAATAGTACCTTGTAAACAGCGTGTCTGAATGTAAGAAGCAAGGTAACAGTAATGAGCTGTATCATCCATTGTGTAGACCCCTAGATGCCATCTTTAAGAGGCAATGTAGTGATACGATACTATAAAGGCCCATAGCCTGCACCATCACCTGTAATTATGTGCCTTAAGAACTGGAAAAGGTGATGGTCATAGGACACAGTAGCTTGATGCAGTGCAAGAGGATTGGTGGTATGCATTATTATTATTATTATTATTATTATTATTGGATAGAGAATATTACAAGAAACTAGTTGAAAGCCTAACAAGCTAAGATCCAACAGCGTACTACTACATTAGTTGAACAGGTTGCCGTGCTATCCTACCAGTGAGCCTCATGAGTAACCATCCAAGGGATCCGAAGCGGATAGGGGGGTTGATTATGTCGCAAGGGGGGCAAGCTAACTCTACCTTCCATGTCAAATTCTGCAATATTGCGCCATCAGAGACTCGAACCTGGGACCTCCTGGAGCACATCAACTTTTGAGGAACGTGGATGACCAGCTGAGCTAGCTACCCGTTATTATTATTATTATTATTGTTATAGTTATTTTTAAGAGATAAACCATTTTAGTTCTTTATTCAGGGACCATGGGCGGATAACTGAGACGAGGCTGAGAAATCTGGTATTGTCCCCGAGGTTATCACCAAAGTGTAAAATATGGCTCTTGTGAGAATGATCAGTGAGGTTGAAATTAAGCTTGTTATTAAGCAATTAAGTCCTTTAAATTTCCCGCGCCAGATGACTTTCAAGGAGTGTTCTATAGTAAGTATTGGGATATTATAGGACATTCTGTGATAGATATTGTTAAATTTTTTTTGTTACCCTAAGGATTAGCATACTAGAACTTTGAATGAGTTAATGCCCACAAGTTTGTGTAACTTTTACAAAATAATTGCTAAAATTCTAGCCAATAGATTCAAAGTGTTATTTCTAATTGCCAGCATGCTTTTGTCTCAGGTTGATCCACTTTTATGCAATTGTTCTGACTAATGAAATTTTTTATTCTTTCAAATATAAGGGTGGCAAGAAAGGTAGATAGCTTTAAATTGTATTTTAATAAAGATTATTGTAGGATTAGTGGGACGACCTTTTGTGAAGAATTATAAAATTCATTTTCTTTGATTATCAATGGACTAAAATGATATATGCTTATTGAAAATACTGGGGTACCAAAATACACCACCAACTTTTTCGTAGGCAATCTTTACAGACCAACTCAATACAACTCCGAGAGTAAAAACTCAATCAAGGAAAGTGTCTAGAGTTATCTCTCTCTCCCTCTCTCTCTTGTTGTTAGAACGTTTAAAGAACTGAATCCGTGAACCTAACTACAAAGAGAGTTCTTGGACGGTACCAAAGACCAATATCCAAGGATCAATCATGTCTTATCCAACAAACAAGGTCGGACCTATCTACTGTGATTGATCAACGCGCAACCTGTGATATTTCAATTATAAAGTTAAACAACATAATGTGGGAAAAAAAACAGACACCAGAAATTTTGTTAACGAGGAAACCACAAAGCAGAAAAATCTCGGGTCCTTGTCTAGATTAAACACCAAACTTTATTAAGCCGCTACAGACACTAGCCTACTACCAATTAACTTCGGCCTGGAATGTAGTTGAGCCCGAACTCAGTCTCCCACTGATTCAGGTACAGTCACGCTCCTTACGCCTCTTGAATCCTAGCAAGACTCCGTGCAAATGATTCCCTTAGACGGTCTCACACCAACTAAGAGTTGCTTCAACTCAATTGAAGACTTTAAACCAAATATGCCTCCCAATAATTAAGCCTATGATTGATTTCCTGATTTACGATCTAAATGGATGATCAGATCAAACGAAAGATCCAGGTGATGTAAATCGATAGAAACTTGATAAAAGTCTGGTTATCCTCAAAATCCATATTTATGCAACCCGAAGTGCAGCCTAGATTATTATTCACCTCACAAGTATAAAACTTGCGGAATCAACAAAGTATGAGACGAAGAGAACTTTGATGATTACTATCTATCTTGATCGTTAGAGTGAGCTCTACAAACAATCAATATCAGGATACTCGAGTTATCAAGATAACTGGACCTGGATTCACGAATCCCAATGAAGTCTTTGTAGTCGCTAAACCCTAAAAGGGTTTCTGGAGAGGACGACTCTAGATACAACTAGGACACACCAGAAAGTAGTGTCAGGATTCAAAGATCCAAGTTACCCCCTTATATAGACTTCAAAGCCTAGGTTGCTTTAGGTTTAAACTAAGATAGCTTTGGAACCAAGCAAACAATATTCACCGTTAGATGAAAGCTTTGAATCTTAATCACATAAACACGATATACACTCTGGTTAGGTAAACCGTAACCGAACCTTGTATAAATACTATGTCCAACATGGTTATCCGAAACTAGCCGATTGAACTTTAAAAGCTTAACACTCATTTTCATGTTCACTAAGACATTAATCTTGAGTCATAATCATGTGATCAAATGAGTCTAGTGTTAATTAAATTGAAATAATTTAATTGCAATTGAATCATAGTCGACATAGTTGGTAAATGTACAAGGTACAATTACTTGAATCGTTCGTGAGTCGCCTGAGTCACAGTACGCAGACCGGTTTGCAAGCTTATAAGCAATAACCGAGTTCCAGACTTGACAGAACTTTTTCAGTTGATGTACCAGTTTGCAAACTTAGGTGCAACTCAAAGTTCCGGAGTTGACAGAACTTTTTCAGTTCACGTATCAGTTTGCAAACTTAAGACTTTTACTGGTTCCGGAGTTCACATAACTTTTTCAGTTCACGTACCGGTTTGGGTAATAAACTGGTTCTAGAACGTAGAACTGTATTGGCTCGCATACCGGTTTGATTACATTGACCCGGTTCCCTTACCACGGTTCCAAAATGGTTTGCATACGTATATGCATACCTATACGGATCACGAAACAAATAGATTTTCCTATGATGTACATACGAATATGCATATCACACAAATCTAAAAGTTGATATATAGATACTCCGCTACGTGTACAAGTAAATGTAATACAACTTCAGACATATAACAATTTTCCCAGTTTGTAAGACTGATAACACTGTCTTGTATTCCGAATATAGTAGTTATATATTTCTCTAAATCAATTCGAAACATTCCTGAATAACATCAATGACACATATCACTGTTCCAGGCTATTTTCGAATGATAACCTTGAACATGATTTGGTTCCGAACAATAAATTATTCTCCACCGAAATTTGATCAAGTATGAACAAATGTTCATTAAGCTTAGTCATTATATTTCGAGAAATTCGTAAACTAAATAATTAGTTCTCGACTCGAAATTCTTGTCTATGCAAGCTAGTCTAATTAGTTATGCGACAATCATCTAAAGGATAGCAAAGTGAATATAACTTGAGAAATAGGTGGTTCAATCTTCACTTACCTTTTGTTGATGAATTTCTCCTAAAGCTTTGGTTGACCTTCGCCTTCAAACGGTAGAACGCAAATGATGACTGGTTCGTCTCTTAATTACCTCTATTCCAGACTGAGACTTAACTAATTGTAGACTAGAAATCAAGATATATTTTTGACAACTAAATTTGACAAGAAGCTTGATATAGAAACCCTTATGAGTTTGACCGAGCAATGTTATAACACCTGTATGTCCTCTATATCCTTTTAAGTTCTCTTCAATGGGTTTTCCACTCAACAATTTAGTCCCTCAAGGGTTTTAAGACAAGGGGAATCTATTCCCCCTTATCTTTTTCATTATGGCTCTTGAGGTGTTTTCCAGGATTATTGAGAAGCATATTTATTTGAAAAAATTGTCATATTTTAGTGTTGCTATGGGATCCCCTAAGGTCTTAAAATATTTGTTTGCTGGTGGATTTTTGATAAGGAAAAAGACTTGCAAATTCGCATCTGAACCTGTATCAGAGACATATCTATAAAAATATGTTTGCTAGGGATCACCCCAGCTAAATTCTCAGCAATATATATATTTACTATACTTACGAAGCACTTCAGTATTTATATTATAGTCTCCCCTGTATCGAATCTACATTGAATCGGATCCTAGATTTATTGGCCGCTAGTATAGAGCAACACAGAACCTGTTCCAAGTTGCAAAAATTCCACAGCTCAATTCTTTTAAATTTTTAATATATATCAATACTTAGACTCCCATTGAGTAATATTGAACGTGTATAAAGTCGCAGAACTTCCATGATTGAATTCCTTGAACTTGTTCCATATACATATCAATGGAAACTCCCTCCATCTTGGAACCTCTTTCCCAGCCCGGAACTTTCCTCCGCGGCACCGGAGCTTTACCCTGCACCAAAGATATCTTCACAATGCTGGGCCTTGGAAAAATATTGAACATTGTCTCAAGTCGCAGTATTTCCACGGATGAATTTCTTGAACATGTTCTATGTGCACTTTATGTTCAAATTCTTATGTGAACAATATATATCTTTATCATATTCACAATCAAAGTAACATCCAAGTAATATCTTGTCCATGGTGCTAACCCAATGTCAATACCAAGCTTTGTGCGAAGTTCCAAGCATTCCATGACACCAAAGCATGCCACGACCTTGGAAAAATTCTCAAGGAAAGACATTCACGACATTAGCACATGCTAGCACCACTCCATCCACTCGAAGCTATAAATATCCGAATGTTGGGGAAAGTACACGTCTTTATGGAACTGGAATTTCCACAGTGCCAGAACCATATTTTTGCGACGCTAGAGCTTTCCCCATCATAAAGGCATGTCACGACATGTCATGAAACTAGTAATAGACGCATTTATGTGTCTATTTTCATCTCTATTGTGTATATTGTTAGTACCCATTTTTGTACTTATTTTGGTATTTTCTCTCTTTGTAGGTGTTTTTGGAGAAATAGGCTTTTGCGGCGAAATTGGCTCGAAAAGTTGTTAAAGGCACCTGGGAGGACATTTGCTATTCGGACTCTCATTTTGGATAAGGAGTAACCCATTCCAAGCAGCTGCTAAGCACAGACCGGGACTGGATAGGGGGAGTTCACTTTCTTCTCAAAATTCAAATTCTGTTTTTGGCGGGAAAATAAAAACATCCCTGGAAGTTTTGGTGATCGTGATTTGGAGGAGTTTGAGGTCGATTAAACCTATGATTTTCATAGGGTAGACTCCTTATGGGTCTAGGAATCTAACATGGGTGTTGAAATCGATTAAACTGGGCTCAATCGACGGATTTTCATCTCAACAGCAAAATATGGAAAGTCACGTGTGTGACCGATTTTAGGAAATTTTAGAGAGATTAAAGTGCTATAAACCTTCCCAAAGATTGGTATTTATCTAAGGAAGAGTTTAGAATCAAAAGGAAAGCTCAGAAACGCGTAGAAATTCTAAAAGAAGAAATTTCCTCAACTTTACCGTGAAGAGAAAGGAAGAGATTTTGGAGAGATTTAATTGGTATTTTTGATATAAATAGATTGGTGGGGTCATATAGAAGGGGTGTCGAGAGTTTGGAGACTTGAGGAGGGCTGAGGAGTGAGAAATCAAGACGAACAGAAAGCTTCCTGCTGCTGTTTTCTGCTGGTGTAGGGAAGAAGAACACGAAGAACATTGACCCACACAGAACAGTCGCAAATAACTGTCGTTATTTAACAGCAGAATCGATTTATCGTTTATTAACAGGACTTCTATTGTATCGGTGATTTCTGTAACGCCAGAAAAGCGTTGCAGATTCGCTGTAATATTATTTTACTTCAATAAAAACACCTTTTGAGCCATGTTTCTATCTTTTGAGCATGTTTTTACCATGAGGAGCTAAACGCCAACACTGGGATGACGGAGGAAGCCCTATTTCACGCATGTGGTAATTCTAAAAATTCTTTTATGACTATTTGCATTGATTTTTAATTGATTTATGATTTTTATTGAATGGGTGTGATATTGTTTGATGATGTATGCTTGGTCAATGTATTTTTGATACATCATGCTTTTTATTTACAGTCATTGCTTTTCAAAAATCTACTTTTGGCAAAGAATAAGAGTCCATATTTTTAATATTTGATCTATAATTGATTGGAATTATTATTTGAATCACATGAATGGAATTTGGTGGAATCCTGAGTCTCAGTGCTTTTTATAATCTTGACCAAAACATTATTTTGATTTTTCTAGTTTTCTTAATTAAGTCTAAAAATTATTCTTCACAAGTCCGAGTTGAACGAATCTTATTACCACTTTTTCTACAACAATTAAAATCACATCAACTAGCCTATTGCTAGCAACATCTTATGTTTGCCTATTGTATGTGTTTCGCATGCGTATTTCGAGTCTGAGCTATCTCCTTGGAACTCTGAGTCATACATATTCTACGTAAGAATCTCTCAGCCGAGATTATACATAACACCATCATTGGTTATTCATATCATCCTTGAGCATCAGCATGCTCAGATGCTCATGATATCATCATCACAGCTCAATGCTCAAGCCATGATAATATGGTCCATTCTTTGACTCACTAAAAAATACAAGTTATCCAAAGACTCAGTATCGTTACAATAAGATTTGTTGCTAATCATCCTATTCAGAGTAGAGCACTTGGACGTAGCACATCATAGCTATGGCCTAGCCAAGATAAAAGGTGGTCCACGACTCCATTATTTCTTACAAGATATCAAATATGTCACATAGGGTGATCTTCATGGGTATTGGTAAAAACATGATGAGAGTACCAAATACATCACCATTTTTTTTGTTCGGCAACCTGTATGGACAAAACCAAATACAATCACAAGTATACCAATTTAATGATCCTTGATAATATATATATAAAGTTTATATCTGTATCTCTTCTCAATCAGTATATATATAGACAAAGGAGACCGTGAACCTGATTGTTAATAAATGTACTTAGAAGATCCCAAAAATTAATATACAAGATCAATCTAGTAGTATCGAAATAATCCAATTGGAATTCTGCCAGGTAATGGACTTGTTATCTATCTTTCAAGATACGAATTCTACAAGAAACAAGTCTCGTAATGGATTACAATTAGATGGACAAATCTACTAAGACTGACTACGTACAACTTGTTTAAATCCATTTATAAAGATACACAATATAATGCAGAAAAGGAAAAACACAAGACACCAGAAGTTTTGTTAACAAGGAAACTACAATTGTATAAAAATCCTGGGACCTCGTCCATATTTGAACACCAAACTGTATTAAGCTGCTATAAACACTAGCCTACTATCAGACTTCGTACTAGAATGTAGTTTAGACCAAATCCACCCTCCAAGCGATTCAGTTACAGTCACGCTCCTTACGTCTCTTGAACCTCGCAGGGATCTATCCTTTACATCCTAAGAGTTGCTTCAAACTAAGTTAATACGTTAGATACCAATCTTCCTCTAACAGATAAGCCTATTTAATTTCACTTTAGATCAAAGATCAAGGCTTGGAAATTTGTTTGCAATAGACAAATCTAGTAAACCTCACAATAGAGAACACTTACACTCACTTAGATGAGAATCCTAGATCTTTTACCCTTACACTCACTTAGATGAGAAGCCTAGATATTTTACCACCTCTCAAGAACAATCTTCAACTTATCACTTAAGAATAGTTTTCAGATATCTATCTTTAGGAATCAAAAAGTCTGAGACGAAGAGAACTTTGTAATTTCTATCTATCTTTCCTGAAAGAGATTACGAAAACCTCGGTAACATAAAAGCAAGATCATGATACATGAACTACCAAGGTAAAGATAGTCGGACCTGGCTTCACGAATCCCCAAAGCGAAGTCTTTCAGTCATAGATTTAATTATGTTTCTCAGAGGAAACCTAGGTCAATAGAGGATGACTATAACAACCAACTAGGACACAAAGTGTCAGGGATTTAATTTCCCAGTTGAAAAAGCATCTCTATTTATATTTTTTTCAAGACTTAGGTTGCTTAGAATTCAATCTAAGATAACTTGAGAATCAAGCAAACACTTTTTCTGTTTAGATGAAACACTGGTTAGGGTTTCAATTAAACATGTGATAATTTTTCTTGAGAATACTATAGAAGAATATACACTATGGTCCGGTTACTGAACTGTGTATAGTGATTGTTTGGTTTGGCAAATATGCCATGTGAACAATAAGCAATTTGATGGTCATTTAAACACCGAAAAATTTAATCATGATGCACACAAATAAGTGTAAAAGTGATCAATGAAGTCTTATAAGTGTTTAAGAGAGTCGTAACAATGCTAAACATATTTCAAAAATAATTCTTCGAGCATCTGCTAAATTCTACTAGGACTGTTGGTGAAACGGTTCGTGAACCGTAAGGCTTGTTCACGAGTAATGATTCTACGGTTCGTGAACCAGGTTCGACAACCTTACAAGACTCGGATTAGGATAGTAAGTGTAGTTGAGCATTAGACTTCACGGCGTTCATTGATTGAAGACGAAGAACTACTAAGGGGAGCTTGTGGAACTTCATCAACAAAAGGTATGTGAAGACTTGAACTCATCTATCACTCAAAAGTCTATCTACTCTATCTCCTATTTGAGACAAAAGTCGTATAGCTATATAGACTTCGATTATGCACATTTGATATTTCGAGCTGAGTTTAACTCGCTTACATATTTCTCGAAATATGTGTTGGTAAGCTTTCGCTTTAACCAAGTTCATCTTATATTCTTGACGAAAGTCAAAAGATGATTGTAACACCCCGAGTTCCGGACCAGGGTCAAACCCGTATGGAGAACCGAACTAGAAGCGTTACGGGTCGGAAAGAGACTTATGCATATTTTTTTGTTGTTGCTAATTTACTTTTACACAAAACATAGTTGAAACTTTATATAACATGAACTGAAGCATATAAATCCACTAATTATCTTTAACAACATTTTCAACCAAACATATTATTTCAAACTACATTTCAAGCAATACAATAAAACAATTCAATCACTAAGCTACTCATTCCTAGCTTTCGCTGCGCCACTCTGATAAATCTGCAAGGATGTCAATTAGGGTGAGATGGCAACTCAATAGAATGCACTCCCAATTCTCTAAAGATGCGCAAACATAATCGTCTTGCCAAGGAATAACATATAACAAGAGACACATTACAACTTCAATGAATCAATGATATATTCAACAATCACAATACCAACAATGTGTTTGATAAATTATTCAATCTAGAATTCAGTCTATGAGTTCACAATCATTAATATTATTATCAACAAATCATCCATTTAAGTTTCAACACATCATTCACATATTAACATTGTCACCAACAAACCATGAGTTTACAATACCAAAATAATTGTCAACAAGTCATTCATCAATGATTCAACGCATATATTCACGTATTAATATATTCACAGAGAAACCACGAGTTCACGGTACGAAAACCTTGGTTCGTATACCCACCTATCGTTTATCGGCACGGACAGCCTCCATCGATGGTCAGGAACAAAAGTTCCTATGGGGATCATACACATCTTCTATCGGGGATCATTACCCATTTCATTCACGGTACGAAAACCTTGGTTCGTACATCCACCTATCGTTTACCGGCATGGACAGCCGCCATCGATGGTCGGGAAACACAATTTCCCATGGGGATCATTACCCATTTAACTCTCGAGGATCATTACCCGCCGTTAGCATGAAACATGTTTCATATAACGGTAAAACATGAACTCATTTAGTTTTATAAATCATTTGAACAAACAACACAAACAACCATTGCTTAACAACATGGATTTCTTTCAAGCATTTAAGCAAATACATTAACTACAGAATCTTATATTATAGTTTTCATAGTGATAACTTTATCCGATCGTCTTCAAATTTCATATGAACATTCCTGATATATTTATATATGACATATCCAAATTTCACATTAAACTAACGGCTCAATCAAAATATATTTATTTTAAAAACACATCACAAAATCTAGGCAGATAACATCATTTTACCAAAGTATTCACCATAAATTCATATTAGTTTCAAATTAAGCAAATCCAAAGCCCAATGAAAGATAAGATATTTATATACAACTTTTGTTAAGACCTCAAATCATTTTAACATCATTAAGACTTCCTAAGAACATCAAAACCACAGCAAAAACTAACTGTCCAGAATTTCAGAAACTATTATCCAAATTACAAGAAACATTGAACGGTGAATTTACATTGGAAAATTCTCAAATTTTAACAACAGATACCTAAGCATGTTTTCTATCAATAAGAGAATCACGATCATCAACAAGAGGTACATATTTATTCAAATAAATTACTGAATCATAACAATACAAAATCATATAATCTAAACACCAAAGAAAAACACCTTAAGAGAAAGGGTTTCGCATTCTACCTCTCAATTGCTACAAACTCCTTTTGTTTTTTCTTAATCCTTCATCTATAAAATTCTCTAGCTCCATCTCTTTCTTCTTCTCCCTAGCCATTTGTTCTCTAACTTGTATAATTCCTTTTCTAGACTTTTTGTTATAAAAACCTTAATAATACTAATATTAATAATGATATCTAATATTTATATTTTTCTTTTAATTTTCTTTTTATTTCCTATTCATTTTATTTACTTATTAAAATAAATTAGGTGACTCTATTTCCACCCTGGTTTGTAGATTTTCTAGTCCAACAACCCAGCTAGACTAAGGCAAAGGAACCAACCTAAATAACAAACTAAGGAGGGTATAACCCGGCCCGAAGCGGTAAATAAAAATGCCGGGTATTACAATGATCATGTGAAAATCGCCTGGTAACATCTTACATGATTTGTATGGGACAGTCATTTGATGTAGAATCGGAATGTTTCGTATTGATCATTCGATCACTAGAAAATTGCTTTGAAACTAATAGTTTGTGTGAGACAGCTATTGTCGTCTTCTAAGAATGTTTTAATGATTGTAATGGGAGTTTAGAACAATTAACCATGATTGGATATAACACAGTATACATACTTGTATGCTAATTGTTGCAAGTTATTTCAAGTCCGGGAACCATAATATGCATACCTGTATGCGTACTGGTTGGTTAAATGAAAGTCCGGGAACAATAGTATGCATACCCGTATGCGTACTGGCGTAAAGTTCATGTCCGGAAATTCAACTGAGTTTGGAAGGTATATGTGTATCCGTTCGCATACTGGCGAACCCAAACTTAGTGCGGCCACTTAGGTATGCGTACCAATTTGCATACTTGAGTAGGTTATGTTCTAAAATCGATTTGTTCATGAACTAATACATTTATATAATATGGAATGCAATCTTTTGCAAACTGTGGCTATAATGTTCATGAATTGATTCGAGTGAATCAAAATTGATTTTGCTTCAATCGTGTCTTTTATACTTCTATGAATATAAAAAATTGAACAACTCTAGAACTAGTTTCATTTGAGTCATTTGAACTAGTTATGGTTAAGATGAAAAAGGTTGATATGAAAGTGTTCATATGGCTAACTTCGGTTAACTATTGTTGAGCCAACAAGGTGTATATGTTTAGGTACGGTTACCCATATCCAAATGAAGTCACTTTTCATTTGTGTATAACAATCTAAGTTCGATCTAACGGTTGAAAGATATTAGCTTAAGTCTAATCAGGTTTTCATCTAACGGTGAATATTGAATGCTTTGTTACCAAGGTAGCATTGATTGCAAACCCTGATTTGAAGACTATATAAGGGAAAACTCTAGCAACTGGGAAACCTAATCCCCACACCTCCTGTGTGATACTAGTTGCGACTAGAATCGATTCTCCTTAACCTTATAGCTAAGTCTTGATTTCAAGTCTACTTATAGCTAAGTCTCGGACTAGGATAGTAAGTGTAGTTGAGCTCTAGACTCCACGACGTTCATCATGCAAAGACGAAAAACTACTCAAGGAACTGGTAGAACTTCATCGACACAAAGGTATGTGGAGACTTGAACTTATCTATCACTCAAAAGTCTATTTACTCCATCTCCTATCTTGAGACAGTATTGATCTTCCCTTTGGTAGCTATTCTTGGTGTAAATCCGTGCAAAAAAGATTGATTCTACCTTCTAAGGAAAAAGATTATTTTTGCAGTATTAATCTTTATGATTTTATATATTGCAACTTGTTATGGGATATGTGTGTTTGCGTCCGTGAACTTTGAATGTCCCATACGTGGTCAAAAGTTAAGTTTTTCATATGTCGATATGCAAGTATTGATAAAAGATTGAATGAACTTTTGACAAACAAAAGTTAAGCCTTTTATGTCATTATGCAAATATTGATGGAAGAAAGGATGAACTTTTGTTTACAAAGATTAAAGTCTATTATATGTCATTATGAAAATAGTGATGGAAAATAGAATGAATCTTTGTTTATTTCACAGTATTGATCTTCCCTGATGTATATTTTTTTTATGTGAAATACTGTGTGAATCCGTAAGTTCTCTTATGTGAGCATTTCTAATTAAATTAATCATGGGTTCTCTTGTGGTTAATTTAAATGAGATTTTTGGATGCAAATTCATGCTTTATGTGAGTTGTTAATGTCCAAAGAAATCCTTTTTTTCATGTGAAAGTAAGGTCGCTCTTGTTGTTCTTTCGGGAATGACATTTTATGGGGGAGAGTTCTTAATCGAACTTGTGCTTAATTGCCAAATCTTTGTGGGGAGTGCGTCTGTGGAATATATCTTGTATCTTTATAAACTCCTTGATGAATGCATTTAGTTTCGGCTATATGATTGTATCTAAAAAGTTGATATGTACTTTTTTTTGGTCATGAAGTGTCTCTATGGAAATTTCATTAGGATCCCACTAGTTTCCGTACCTCTGCCAATTTTATTGATAAAAAGAGGGAGAATTAATGTGTAGTTCACACTACAAATACATATGGTTTTCGGATCATTATGTAAGGGGGAGTGGTTTTCATGTGAGATGGAGTATTGACTAAGGGGGAGTGATACATATCACCATAGTATTGTTGTCAAAGTTGTGATACAATTGAACTTTGATGATGTGTAATAATACTATGACACTGTGTAACAATGATTGAGAGCTATTGTTTTCTCATTGTTATGCTACGGATCTTCAACAACGATGATGCTGATTTGAATATCTTTGGAATCATTGGTGTACTTGGAAATGACGAAGATTTCGAGTAATGTTGAAGAACCAAGGAGATCAGGCATGCGGATGAGAAGCTGCAAAGTTTATTTATTTTGTATTCCATATGTATTGATAGTTTTGTCACTAAAATTGACAAAGGGGGAGATTGTTAGAGCACTACTCGGTCGAACTCGCAAGCGTTGCTATCTCAAGATTGTTTGTCAAGTTTAGTTGCCAAAACTATAAGTCTTGATTTCTAGTCTACTTATAGCTAAGTCTCGGACTAGGATAGTAAGTGTAGTTGAGCTCTAGACTCCACGGCGTTCATCATGCAAAGACGAAGAACTACTCAAGGAACTGGTGGAACTTCATCGACAAAAAGGTATGTGGAGACTTGAACTTATCTATCACTCAAAATTCTATCTACTCTATCTCCTATCTTGAGACAAAAGTCGTATTGTTATATCGACTTCGATTATACACATTTTCTATTTCGAGCCGAGTTTATCTCGCTTATCTATTTCTCGAAATATGTGTTGGTAAGCTTTCGCTTTGGCCAAGTTCATCTTTACCTGTGACGAAAGTCATGTTGATCATTTCAATTTCTTGAAAATCGCTTTGATAAAAAATAGTTTGTAAATAACAACTATATAACATCCTCTATGAATGTTTCAATGATTGAAATGAGAGTTTAGAATATATAACCTTGAATGGATATAAACATTGTATGTGAACTCATACTTGTGTAAGTACAAAATCCTTGAACCAAAGTATGCGTACTTTACTGGTTTAGGATGTCCGGAGCTAAGTCCGCATACCCGTACGCATACTACCGGAAGTTTACATCCCGTGAATTTCTCCTGGAGTTTGTGAACTAAAAACAAGCTCAATCCGGTTACTTAAGTATACATACCAGTATGCGTACTTAAGTGGGTTATTTTCTAAAAACGGTTTATTCATGAACTAAACATTTATATATATTACGGAATGCAATTTTTTCAAACCGTGGCTATAATGTTCATGAATCGATTCGAGTGAATCAAAATTGTTTTTGCTTCGATTGTGTCTTGTATACTTCTATAAGATCTAAGCAATAGAGCAACTCTCTAACTAGTTTATTTGAGTCATTTGAACTAGATGGGGTGAAGATGAATAAGGTTGATATGAAAGTGCTCATATGGCTAACCATTGGTTAACTATTGTTGAACCAACTAGGTGTACACGTTTAGGTACGATTACTCAAACCTAAATGAAGTATATTTCATTTGTGTATAACAAGCTAATTTTCGATCTAACGGTTGAAACATAAATTACTTGATGAATGCATTTAGTTTCGGCTATATGATTGTATCTAAAAAGTTGATATGTACTTTTTTTTGGTCATGAAGTGTCTCTATGGAAATTTCATTAGGATCCCACTAGTTTCCGTACCTCTGCCAATTTTATTGATAAAAAGAGGGAGAATTAATGTGTAGTTCACACTACAAATACATATGGTTTTCGGATCATTATGTAAGGGGGAGTGGTTTTCATGTGAGATGGAGTATTGACTAAGGGGGAGTGATACATATCACCATAGTATTGTTGTCAAAGTTGTGATACAATTGAACTTTGATGCTGTGTAATAATACTATGACACTGTGTAACAATGATTGAGAGCTATTATTTTCTCATTGTTATGTCTACGGATCTTCAACAACGATGATGTTGATTTGAATATCTTTGGAATCATTAGAGTACTTGGAAGTGACGAAGATTTCGAGTAATGTTGAAGAACCTAGGAGATCAAGCATGTGGATGAGAAGCTGCAAAGTTTATTTATTTTGTATTACATATGTATTGATAGTTTTGTCACTAAAATTACAAAGGGGGAGATTGTTAGAGCACTGCTCGGTTGAACTCGCAAGCGTTGCTATCTCAAGCTTGTTTGTCAAGTTTAGTTTCCAAAACTATAAGTCTTGATTTCAAGTCTACTTATAGCTAAGTCTCGGACTAGGATAGTAAGTGTAGTTGAGCTCTAGACTCCACGGGGTTCATCATGCAAAGACGAAAAACTACTCAAAGAACTGGTGGAACTTCATCGACACAAAGGTATGTGGAGACTTGAACTTATCTATCACTCAAAAGTCTATCTACTCCATCTCCTATCTTGAGACAAAAGTCATATTGCTATATAGACTTCGATTATACACATTTGCTATTTCGAGCCGAGTTTATCTCGCTTATCTATTTCTCGAAATATGTGTTGGTAATCTTTCGCTTTGGCAAGTTCATCTTTACTTGTGACGAAAGTCATGTTGATCATTTCAATTTCTTGAAAATCGCTTTGATGAAAAATAGTTTATGAATAACAACTATATAACATCCTCTAAGAATGTTTCAATGATTGAAATGAGAGTTTAGAATATATAACCTTGAATGGATATAAACATTGTATGTGAACTCATACTTGTGTAAGTCCAAAATCCTTGAACCAAAGTATGCGTACTTTACTGGTTTAGGAAGTCCGGAGCTAAGTCCACATACCCGTACACGTACTTCCGGAAGTTCACATCCCGTGAATTTCTGCTGGAGTTTGTGAACTAAAAACAAGCTCAATCCGGGTACTTAAGTATGTGTACCGGTATGCGTACTTAAGTGGGTTATTTTCTAAAAACGGTTTATTCATGAACTAAACATTTATATATATTAAGGAATGCAATCTTTGCAAACCGTGGCTATCATGTTCATGAATCGATTCGAGTGAATCAAAATCGTTTTTGCTTCGATTGTGTCTTGTATACTTCTATGAGATCTAAGCAACGGAACAACTCTCTAACTAGGTCATTTGAGTCATTTGAACTAGTTATGGTGAAGATGAATAAGGTTGATATGAAACTGCTCATATGGCTAACCATTGGTTAACTATTGTTGAACCAACTAGGTGTACACATTTAGGTACAGTTACTCAAACCTAAATGAAGTATATTTCATTTGTGTATAATAATCTAAGATTCGATCTAACGGTTTAAAGATATTAGCTTGAATCTAATCACGTTTTCATCTAATGGTGAATATTGAATGCTTTGTTACCAAGGTAACTTAGATTGCAAACCCTGATTTGGAGACTATATAAAGGGGAACTCTAGCAACTGGGAAACCTAATCCCCACACCTCCTATGTGATACTAGTTGTATAAGCTAGAGTTGATTCTCCTTTAACCTTAGGTTTCTCACGAGACCCTATAGGTTAACGACTTAAAGACTTTATTGGGATTGTGAATCCAGACCCAACTATTTTCTCTGTAGTTGCGTGATCTGATCTTGTTGTTTCTATCGTGTTTGAGTACAATCGTAAGATTGGCTTGAGATTTATATCTCCGATAGGAAAGATAGAAAAGTAGTCGCAAACACCTTCGTCTCATCATTTGTGATTCCACAATATCTTGTTTCGCTAGTCGATTAAGATTATTGTGAGGTGATTGATATTTCTAGGCTGTTCTATGGGAATATAAGTCTGTTATATCAATTGGTTCATGTTCACCTTGATTTATCAAAAGACGGAGCAAAACACGTACGTATTTCTGTGGGAGAAAGATTTATCTATTCCCGTAGACTTTTCTGTATGATACAGATTTGTTTATCAAGTCTTCGACTTTGGGTTGTAGCAACTCTTAGTTATGGGTGAGATCAGCTAAGGGAATCAAGTGCGTAGTATCCTGCTGGGATCAGAGATGTAAGGAGCGCAACTGTACCTTGAATCAGTGTGAGATTTATTGGGTTCAACTACAGTCCAGACCGAAGTTAGTTTGTAGTAAGCTAGTATCTGTAGTGGCTTAATACAGTATGGTGTTCAATTTGGACTAGGTCCTTTGGTTTTTCTTCATTTGTGGTTTCCTCGTTAACAAAACTTATGGTGTCTGTGTTATTTCTTTTACGCATTATATTTTGTTATATAATTGAAATATCACAGGTTGTGCGTTGAATCGATCAATTGGTAAATCCAACCTTTGGTTGTTGATTGAAATTGATTGATCCTTGAACATTGGTCTTTGGTACCGTTCAAGTTATCTCTATCATATTCAATCGGGCTCGCAAATTATTATTTGTTTGATTGCGGATTGAATTGAGAGATTGAGATATAACTCTTTGATATACTTTTTATAAGATTGAGTCTAACTGTCTAGTTGATTCTCTAATAAGTATATTGGAGTTAGTCCATACAGATTGCTAAGCGAAATATTGGGTGAGGTTGTTAGACCCCCGCTTTTTCAATGTCTTTATGCAAATATTGAATAAAAATAGAATGAATCTTTTAATATTCCGCAGTATTGATCTTTCCCTGATTAAATTCTATGTGAAAGTACTGAGCGGCTCCGTAAGTTTTATTATGGTAAGCATTTCCGGTTAAATTAATCATGGGTTCTCTATTGGTTAATTTAATTGAGTTTTCGTGATACAAATTCATGTTTCATGTAATTTGTTAATGTCCAAAGAAATCCCTCTTTTCTTGTAAAAGTAAGGTCGCTCTTGTTGCTCTTTCGGGAATGACATTATATGGGGGAGAGTTCTTAATTGAACTTGTGCTTGATTGACAAATCTTTGTGGCGAGTGCGGTTGTGGAATATTGTAGGAGTTTTCTTGTATTTTAATAAACTCATTGATGAATACATTAAGTTTCGACTATGTGAAATCATCAAAAGAAAGTTGATATGTTTTCTTTTAGTCATGAAGAATCTCTATGAGAATTTCATTATGATCCCACTAGTTTTCGTACCTTTGCCAATTTATATTTACAAAAAGGGGGAGAATGAATGTGTAGTTCACACTACAAATACATATGGTTTACGGATCATTATGTAAGGGGGAGTGGTTTTCATATGAGATGAAGTATTGACTAATGGGGAGTGATACATATTACCATAGTATTGTTGTCAAAGTTGTGATACAATTGGACTTTGATGCTATGCAGTAATACTATGACACTGTATAACAATGATTGAGAGCTACTTTTTTCTCATTGTTATAGCTACGGATCTTCAACAACTATGATGCTGAGTTGAATACATTCAGAATCACTGGAGTACTTGGAAGTGACGAAGATTTCGAGTAATGTTGAAGAACCAAGGAAATCAACCATTTGGATGAGAAGCTACAAAGTTTATTTATTTTGTAATCCACATGTATTGATAGTTTTGTCACTAAAATTGACAAAGGGGGAAATTGTTAGAGCACTGCTCGGTCGAACTCGCAAGCGTTGCTATATCAAGCTTGTTGTCAATTTTAGTTGACAAAACTATAAGTATTGATTTAAAGTCTACTTATAGCTAAGTCACGGATAAGGATAGTAAGTGTAGCTGAGCATTAGACTTCACGGCTCTATGATTGAAGACGAAGAACTACTAAGGGGAGCTTGTGGAACTTCATCAACAAAAGGTATGTGAAGACTTGAACTCATCTATCACTCAAAAGTCTATCTACTCTATCTCCTATTTGAGACAAAATTCGTATAGCTATATAGACTTCGATTATGCACATTTGATATTTCGAGCTGAGTTTAACTCGCTTACATATTTCTCGAAATATGTGTTGGTAAGCTTTCGCTTTAACCAAGTTTATCTTATATTCTTGACGAAAGTCAAAAGATGATCATGTGAAAATTGCCAGGTAACATCTTACATGATTTGTGTGGGACAGACATTTGATGTAGACTCGGAATGTTTCGTATTGATCATTCGATCACTTGAAAATTGCTTTAAAGCTAATAGTTTGTGTGAGACAGCTATTGTCGTCTTCTAAGAATGTTTCAATGATTGAAATGGGAGTTTAGAATAATTAACCATGATTGGATATAGCACAGTATGCGTACTTGTATGCTAATTGTTGCAAATTATTCCAAGTCCGGGACCATAGTATGCATACTCGTATGTGTACTAGTTGGTTTAATGAAATTCCGGGAAGTTAGTATGCATACCCGTATGCGTACTAGCGTAAAGTTCATGTCCGTAAATTCAACTGAGTTTGGAAGGTATGCGTAGCCGTTCGCATACTGGCGAACCCAAACTTAGTCCGGCTGCTTAGATATGCGTACCCATTTGCATACTTGAGTAGGTTATGTTCTAAAATCGATTTGTTCATGAACTAATACATTTATATAATAAAGAATGCAATCTTTTGCAAACCGTGGCTATAATGTTCATGAATTGATTCAAGTGAATCAAAATCGATTTTGCTTCAATTGTGTCTTGTCTACTTCAATGGGAATATAAACAATTGAAAAACTCTAGAACTAGTTTCATTTGAGTCATTTGAACTAGGTATGGTTAAGATGAATAAGGTTGATATGAAAGTGCTCATATGGTTAACTTCGGTTAACTATTGTGCCAACAAGGTGTACATGTTTAGGTATGGTTACCCATATCCAAATGAAGTCACTTTTCATTTGTGTGTAACAATCTAAGTTCGATCTAACAGTTTAAAGATATTAGCTTGAGTCTAATCAGGTTTTCATCTAACAATGAATATTGAATGCTTTGTTACCAAGGTAACATTGATTGATAACCCTGATTTGAAGACTATATAAGGTAGAACTCTAGCAACTTGGAAACATAATCCCCACACCTCCTGTGTGATACTAGTTGCGACTAGAGTCGATTCTCCTTAACCTTAGTTTTTTCCAAAACCCTGAAGGTTGATGACTTGAAGACTTCATTTGGATTGTGAAGCCAGACCCAACTATTTTCTCTGTAGTTGCGTGTTTTGATCTTGTTGTTTTCTATCGTGATTGAGTACTATCTTCTCTAAGATTTTATCGAGATTTAATCTCTGATAGCCAAGATAGAAAAATAGTCACAAACACCTTCGTCTCATCGTTTGTTATTCCACAATATCTTGTTTCTCTACCATACGATTAAGATTATTGTGAGGTGATTGATATTACTAGGCTGTTCTTCGGGAATATAAGTCCGGTGTATCAATTGGTTCTTGTTCACCTTGATTTATCAAAATACGGAACAAAACTTCTAGGTATTTCTGTGGGAGACAGATTTATCTATTCAATAGACTATTCTGTGTGAGACAGATTGGTTTATCAATTCTTCGACTTTGGGTCATAGCAATTCTTAGTTGTGGGTGAGATCAGCTAAGGGAATCAAGTGCTCAGAGTCCTGCTGGGATTCAGAGGCGTAAGGAACGCGACTATACCTTGATCAGTGTGTGATTGGCTAGGGCTCAACTACATTCCAGTCTGAAGTTAACTTGGAGTAGGCTAGTGTCTGTAGCGTCTTAATACAGTGTGGTTTTCAAATCTGGACTAGGTCCCAGGGTTTTTTTTGCATTTGCGGTTTCCTCGTTAACAAAATTAGTGGTGTCTCTGTTATTTCTTTTCCGCATTATATTTTCTATATAATTAAAATATCACAGGTTGTGCGTAATTTCAATCAATTAGATAATCCAACCTTTGGTTGTTGATATAAATTGATTGACACTTGAACATTGGTCTTTGGTACCGTTCAAGTTGTTTCTTATAATAATCAAGCTCACGGATTTCTATCTGTTTGATTTGCTGATTACATTAAGAAACAGAGATATAACTCTTGGATATATTTCTTGATTGAGCTCTCTTTATTAGTTGGTGCTCTCAGAATTATATTGGAGTTTGTCCATACAGATTGCCTAAACGAAATATTGGGTGTGGTTGTTAGACCCCCGCTTTTTCAGAGTCGATGTGTACTATAAATATATAGCTTCATCTATTCTCAATGGACATCTCAGAACGATCTTATGCTCAAGGCCTCATCCTTAAGAATGGCTAAAATAACTTCACACGGAAAATACATCACCACTGAGATTCCTCAACATTTTATGCTTCCTTCTCATAAGATCAACCGTTATCCTTCCGTTGTGACCTAAGAAAAGATGGAATGACCATCTCTTGGTTTAGGTCGGCCTTGTAAGTGTTAGAGCATTGCTCTGTCGAACTCCCAAGTGTTTCCGTATCAAGGTTGTTATCAAATTTAGTTGTAAAAACTATATCTTGATTTCTAGTCTACAATTAGTTAGGTCTCGGTCTAGGATGGAAGTAGTTGAAAAATGAGCCAGTCATCGTTTACGTTCTACCGTTTGAAGGCGAAGATCAACAGAAGATTTTGGAGAACTTCATCAACAAAAGGTAAGTGAAGACTGAACCACCTATTTCTCAAGTTATATTCACCTTCGTATCTTTGAGACGTTTGTCGCATAACTAATTAGACTAGCTTGCATATACAAGAATTTCGAGTTGAGAACTATTTATTTAGTTTACGAATTTCTCGAAATATAATGACTAAGCTTAATGAACATTTGTTCAAACTTGATCAAATTCGGTGGAGAATAGATTATTATTCGGAACCAAATCTTGATTCAAGTTTATTATTCGAAAATAACCTGAAATAATGGAATGTGTCATTGATGTTATTCAGGAATGTTTCGAATTGATTTAGAGAAATATAGAACTAATATATTCGAAATAAAAGATAGTGTTATCAGTCTTACAAACTGAGAAAACTTTTACATGTCTGAAGCCGTATTACATGTATTTGTACACGTAGCGGAGTAGCTATATATCGACTTTCAGATTTGTGTGATATGCATATTCATATGTACATCATGGTAAAATCTGTTTGTTTCATGATCCGGATAGGTATGTATTTTTATACAAACCATTTTGGAACTGTGGTAAGGGAACCGGGTTAAAATATCAAACCTGTATACGAGCCAAAATAGTTCTATGTTCTAGAACCAGTTAAGTACCCAAACCGGTACGTGAACTGAAAAAGTTCTATGAACTCCGGAACTGGTATTAAAAGTCTTAAGTTTGCAAACCGGTACATGAATTTGAAAAGTTCTGTCGACTTCGGAACTTTGAGATTGATTCAAAGTTTGCAAACCGGTACGTGAGCTGCAAAAGTTCCGTCAACTCCGAAACTCGGTTGTTGCATATAAGTTTGCAAACCGGTTCGCGTATTGTGACTCTGGCGATTCACGAAAGATCCAAGTAATTGTACTTTGTACATTTACCAACTATGTCGATTATGATTCAAGTGTAATTTAATTATTTCTATGAGGTAATTCACATTTGATCAATTCTCTGATTAACACTAGACTCATTTGATCATATGATTGTGACTCAATATTAATGTCTTAGTGAACATGAACATGGGTGTTAAGCTTTAAGTCCGTATCGGCTAGTTTCGGTTAACCTTGTTGGACATAGTCTTTATACACGGTTCTGTTACGGTTTACCTAACCAGAGTGTATATCTTGTATATGTGATTAAGATTCAAAGTTTTCATCTAACGGTGAATATTGATTGCTTGGTTCCAAAGCTATCTTAGCTTAAACCTAAAGCAACCTAGGCTTTGAAGTCTATATAATGGGAACTCTTGGAAACTGGGATATTTGAATCCTGACACTACTTTTTGGTGTGTCCTAGTTGTATCTAGAGTCGTCCTCTCCAGAAAACCTTTTAGGGTTTAGCGACTACAAAGACTTCACTGGAATTCGTGAAGCCAGGTCCAGTTATATTTTATCTTGATAACTCGAGTATCCTGATCTCGATTATTTGATGAGCCTTGCTCCATCAATCAAGATAGATAGTAATCAATAAAGTTTATTTGTCTCATACTTTGTTGATTCCACAAGTTTTATACTTGTGAGGTGAATAATAATCTAGGTTGCACTTCGGGTTGCATAAGTTCAGAATTCGAGGATAGCTAGACTTTTGTCTAAGTTGCTATTGATTTTCATCACTTGGATCTTTCGTTTGATCTGATCATCTGTTTAAATCGTAAATCAGAAAATCAATTATAGGCTTAATCTGTAGGAGGAAGATTTGGTTTAAAGTCTTCAATTGAGATGAAGAAACTCTTAGTTTGTGTGAGACCGTCTAAGGGAATCAATTGTGCAAAGTCCTGCTGGGATTCAAGAGGCTTAAGGAGCGCGACTGTACCTAAATCAGTGGGAGACTGAGTTCGAGCTTAATTACATTCCAGAACGAAGTTAATGTGTAGTAGACTAGTATCTGTAGCGGCTTAATACAGTTTGGTGTTTAATCTGGACTAGGTCCCGGGGTTTTTCTACATTTTCGATTTCCTCGTTAACAAAATTTTTGGTGTCTGTGTTATTTCTTTTTCCGCATTATATTGTTTATCTTTATAATTGAAATATCACAATTTGTGCATTAATCAATCACAGTAGCTAGGTCCAACCTCGTTAGTTGGATAAGACTTGATTGACCCTTAGATATTGGTCTTTGGTACCGTCCAAGAACTTTCTGTGTAGTTAGGTTCATGGATTCAGTTCTGTAAACGTTCTAACAACCATATATATATAACTCTAGACACTTTCCTTGATTGAGTTTCTACTTTCGGAGTTGTCTTGAGTTTGTTCATATAGATTGCCTACGAAAAAGTTTGTGGTGTATTTTGGTACCCACGGTGTTTTCAATTGGTATCAGAGTAGGCAAACACGTTAAGATCTAACAAGTCTATGTTTGAAACAGTCTGACTATATGGACAGAGACGAAATCTCTATAGACGCATAACAGAATTCCTTAACGATTCTTCAGAGTCCATTTTCCTCAAGACTCAGTCACAAGATGCTCTTGACTCACCCAAGATTTCAAAAACCTTGAGTAATTATGAAGAATCAACAGGAAAAATCAAAGATTCCTCTACAATTGTTAAGAACAAGAAACGACCTGTTAAGAGTAAAAAGCTTCGCTGTCTTAGAAGATTGCTAAATAGTCTGTTTAAGGAATGCAACGTAAGAGGGTTTATAAACGAAGATCTTTTTATGGATTTTGAAAAAACATTTGAGTTCTTGGAATACATTGATGTGATCATCAGTAAGGAGGTGCCTGTTCATGTTTCTGCCTATGAAAAAACTTGTCATCAGTGCGAGAAACCTGGGCATATAAGAAAAACTTGCACTTTTGCTACAATTTTGACTATCCCAGATAATATAGGTATATCACCACCTGATCACCATGAGGATGAAGTAACTAAGACAAAAAACTATCACGCCAGGCTGGATTGTGAGCAGGTTGCTCATCCAAACTCCGGTTAGCGAGTGTCTGGTTTTATCCCATCGTGTATTTAAGTGAGATGGGGTAGTTGTTATAAAGGTTGTTCTGTTGTTGTTTTTTTTTTTGTCCGTATTTTTCTGCTAAATGGATGAACTCAGGATCATATAACTGATCTCTGATAATGAAAGATTATGGTAATTAATTATGGTCATATCATCTCATGTTGTTGAGCTGGCTCCAACTCTACGATGTTGTAAGATCATCATAAATTACGAGTCTTGTATTTCTGTGGGCGTCAATCTGTTATCTTGTGCTCAGAAAATTCCTTGTTTTTTTATTGATCTAAGAATAAGATTAATTATCTTATAAAATCGATGATTTTATCAATTTTTAGATTGACCCAGAAATCAACATTTAGTATAATTGTATCCTCTAACGGAATATTTAAAAAAAAAAACAAAAAAAAAAACTGGATATCTGTTGAAGTTCCACACCCGAACCCGGCCAAGCCCATTAAGGCTTTATTAAAAGAGTAGGCGTATTCCCCTACTCCTTCTTCCGCGAGTTCACGAACGGGATTAGAAGTTGAGGTTAGGGTTTCCGAACCGGTGTGATGTCTTCATGATTTAAGTTGTTCACAAGTTCTTAAAAGAATGAGCATCAAGGAGAAGCAAATCAATCAATCATCTTCAAAAGGAGATATTCAAGTAAGATCAAATCTTTTCTCTTTGTAAGAACAAAAGGAGTTAGTAAAAAATCCATTCCTAAGATCCTTGAAACTGAACCTAGGGTCCGGTTCATTAACACGAATTATAATGAGACTTTTGAAAGAATTGCAACTAGATAAATTATCCTAAAAAATAAATTAAAAGAAGGGTATGTTAAAACGAAAGATCTAGCTTGTTTTGATGGATATAAACTAGGAAACATCTTTAGTGGCTTTGGGAAGGGTTTTGATCTTCTTACTAGAGTATTTTATGTGAATGTGTATGATGTTAATCTCGATAAGATGAGTTTTAAATCAATGATTGGGGGAGGACAGATTGTTGTTAATCGAGATTTTATTTCGGAACTCACAAATATTCCTCCATGTAATTTTCAACTTCCAAGACCTAAAGAAGGAAAACCATCCCATGAAACCTTTTCTCTTGAGCTTTGTGGAAAGAATGTTGGTTGGAATGATGGGAAACTTCATACGTCAGAACTTAGCATGCCTCTTAAGGTTTTTTGGTAAACCCTAACATTTGTGCATCCACCATTGGGGATGCATATTGGAGTCAGAATTTTTCAGAGTTAGTTTACTTTCTGAAAACGGGAACTAAATTTTTTGACATATGTGGATTGATCATTTCTCAAATGGTATCAATGACGATATCCAAGAAGATATTAGGGTTTCCTTGTCTCATTGGACGTATTTGTGAAGAATTCGACATTGATCCAATTGGGAACTTCATTGGAGCTCCCACTCTAGTTTGTGAAAGTACATTCAAATGTATGAGAATGAACTAGAAAAAAAGAAAGAGGACTTCTATCTCACCTCTTGACGGTTCTTGTGATCGAACAACCTTGAGTTTTCTTCAACGAAATCACAAGGATGTTTGCAAGATCAACTCCAAGGTAAAAAGAATATAAAAACAATTATGTGTGATTGCTAAAAAAAACCCCGACATCAAGGACGAAATAGACAAGATTCAAGAGCATGAATAAATCCTTGACTATTTTTCTTTTGTTATCTAGGAAACTTCTTTTGAGGATTTGTATTCTTGAGAAGGATAACTAGGGTTTGGTATAGAAAATATTGTGGTTACACGTAGCTATTTCCAACGTCTTTCATCTTTCATGTTTTTAGATTTATTTATTCAAATTCTAGAGTTGTTGGAAGATGAACTTGCAGTATGTAATCATTATTGGCTTAATTATTGCAAAATTCTTATGAAATATTGTGCCTTTACTTTTTCATGAATCGAGCTAATATTTTATATATGCTCATAAGTTAAATCTATTACGTTTTTATAAACGGAAAATAGAACAAAGTCTTTGAGATTTTTCTCGTAGTATTGATCTTTTTGTGATCACACTTCTCGTGTTTTGCTGCTTGACACTCCGTAAGATTCTCTTATGTTGAGTCAAATCGGGTAAAATTTGTCTCGTTGTTCATAACTGTCTTTGAGATTAATTTATGTCGATACTGGATACAAATCCTTGTGATTTGTTAATGTCCACCAAATCCTTCTTTTTCACAAAAGTAAGGCCACTCATGTTGTTCTCTTGGGAATGACATTTTATGGGGGAGAGTTCTTAAATGAACCTGTGCTTAATTGCTATATCTTTATGGGGAGTGTGGATGTGGAATCTTAAAGGGGACGCTTGTATCATTTTAATCTCCTAGGATGAGCGCTAAGTATTTATTACTATGTGATATCATCTAAAATAAGTTGATATGAGAAGTTACATTTTAACTATGTTATTATGTTGTATATCCATCTTCCTTAAAACTTGAGATATCTTTTGGTTGTATTCATTATGATCCCGCGATTTTCGTACCTTTGTTAATTTTATTGACAAAAAGGGGGATAATTATTCAGTAGTTTCATACTACATACATATGGTTTACGGATCATTATGTAAGGGGAGTAAATCATTTAAGCAATAAGTTTACCTATTAAACAAAAGATGTAAGTATTGATTAAGGGGGAGAAACATATCACCGTAGTATTACTTCAGAGTTGAGATATAATTCAACTTTGGAGAGAAGATAATAATACTATGTTTCTGTATAACAACAATTGGGAATATTATTTTCAAAGTCTTTATTGCTATGAAATCGGTTCTTCAACAACAACGATGCTGAGTTGAACACATTCAGAATAATTACAACCTGGAACAACAAAGAGGTTAAGGAGAGTTGAAGAAACCAAGGAAATCAAGGCATGACGGATCGTGGAGTTTTTTAAACTTTATTTTTGTTATTCATATGTATTAAATAGTTTTGTCACTAAATTGACAAAGGGGGAGATTGTTAGAGCATTGCTCTGTCGAACTCACAAGTGTTGCTATATCAAGCTTGTTGTCAAAACTATATCTTGATTTCTAGTCTACAATTAGTTAAGTCTCAGTCTAGGATGGCGGTAGTTGAGAAACGAGCCAGTCATCATTTTTGTTCTACCATTTGAAGGCGAAGAAGACTGAACCACCTATTTCTCAAGTTATATTCACATTCCTATCTTTGCTCGGGGACGTTTTACGCTCAACAGAACCTATGTGACCAGTAGTATCTCATCGAGGATGTGCACTAGGTGTCACTACATCATGACCAGCAGTGCCTCCCAGGGACGTATACTGGAAATCGTGGTTATGGGTTCCTTGAGGACTAAGAGCTTAGTGAATACGCGGGGGTACCAAAATACACCATCAACTTTTTCTTAGGTAATCTGTATGAACAAACTCAATACAACTCCGAGAGTTAAACTCAATCAAGGAATAGTATCTTGAGTTATATCTCTCTCTTTCGATTAGAACGTTTACAGAATCAAATCCGTGAACCCAATCACAAAGAGATTACTTGGACGGTACCAAAGACCAATGTCCAACAATTAATCAAGTTGTATCCAACAAACTAGGTCGGATGTATCTATTATGACTAATTAACGCGCAACTTGTGATATTTCAATTATAAAGATCAACAATATAATGCGGAAAAGAAATAACACAGACACCAGAATTTTGTTAACGAGGAAAACCGCAAATGCAGAAAAACCTCGAGACTTAGTCCAGCTTTGAACACCACACTGTATTAAGCCGCTACAGATACTAGCCTACTACCGATGAACTTCGGTCTGGAATGTAGTTGAGCCCTAATCAATCTCACACTGATCAAGGTACAGTTGCGCTCCTTACGTCTCTGAACCCCAGCAGGATTCTACGCACTTGATTCTGAAAAAGCGGGGGTCTAACAACCACACCCAATATTTCGTTTGGCAATCTGTATGGACTAAACCTCAATAATATTCCGAGAGTGAAAACTCAATCAAAGAATAATACTAAAGAGTTTATCTCTTTTTCTCAAATCAATCAGCAAATCAAACAGATAGAAATCTATGAGCCTGATTGATGTGAGAAATACTTGGACGGTAACAAAGACCAATATCCAAGATCAATGAAATTCCTATCCAACAAGCAAGGTCGGATTTATGAATAATGATTGATTAATGCACAACCTGTGATATTTCAATTATAAAGATAAACAATATAATGCGGAAAAGAAATAACACAGACACCAGAAATTTTTTTAACGAGGAAACCGCAAATGCAGAAAAACCCCGAGACCTAGTCCAGAATAAACACACACTGATTATAAGATGTTACACCAATTTCCTACTACCTATTCGAACTAGATGTAATACCTGCTTCAGCTGTATTCAAGCACTTATAGAACTCATAGCAGAACACCAATTCTCTTTTGGAATTCTTCTCGTAAAACTTCTAGCAGAACACAAATTCTCTTTAGAAGTTATTCCCGAAAATCTTCTGGCAGAACAAAGTTCTCTTCAAAAGATACAACAACACGGTTGATATTTTTCGATCTTTTGTTTTCACAAAACACCGAATTGATTTCCCTTTAGATGTAAATCAAGGTTTTGGAAATCTTGTGTTTGTTTTCAGAAAAACAATTACTAGGTAAAAGTAATATCAAAACAAACTTGTAGATTAGGGTTTATTATACTCTTCAAAAATAGGAAGAGAAACCTAATGAATCTACAACAAGAACAACTAGAATAAATCTAGAGATATCTTGTTTAAAACTTCTTAAGGATTTTTACGAGATACCTTAATCGAAGTTTTCTTTCTAGTCTCCGATTTCAACTAACAAGTGTTGGTATACGATTGGAAATTGAAATCTATCAAAACCTAGGGTTTATGATCAACAACTCTTGAATGGTTTTATATCAGAAGAGAAAACCTTGGAATAGACAAGAGGTGAAAAGCTAGATTACAAGTTGTATAATCAATCACGAAGATTAAATCCAACTCAACTTTGTGATCCCTAATACAAAGACTTTTATCTCACTCTTGTTCATGAAGAACAGAAGACATGGAAAACAACCTTATGAAGCATACACCAATTTTCCAAAGGGGATGAAAAACGTGTAGCACTCACGAACCCTTTATTTATAGTGAAAGGTAACTTGAAAGCTAAGCAAAGCTATTTTCCTTTTTCAAGACTCTCCTAATTTTGGGAGTCTTTCCTAAGTTACAACTCTTGCCAAAATAATTAATTAATTAATTAATTTAGCAAATATTGTATTTATGTGAATAAATCACAATTTATCTTAAGAAGGAATCACAAACACTTTAATATGGTAATCAAATATGTTTGGAGTAATAGCTATCTTGCCTAGATAAGGAAACATCAAAAACTTGACCAAAAATGGCTTCTAGTCACGTAATTGGGCTCAAGTCCGTGAACCGTTACAAACAGTTCGTGGATAGTTTCCTACCAACGAACTGTGATAATTACAGCAACACTTATAATTGTTACTTTAATAAATCACTCATAACTTCATCGTTATAACTCGGAATTGAGTGATTCTTGGCTCGTTGAATTCGTAACCTCATTCACTATAACATGAGAATCTTTCCAGGGATAAAGGTTATTGTCACAAAAGTTGTGGCTCAAATAACCTCGAGTATATATACATAAATGTACATTTACCGTCATAGGAATTGTTCCATAGAGTGAGCATTTGTTTCGATAGATTAGAAAGGTAGAATTGAACAAGAATCCAAATGAAATCAATTACCACATACCTTTTTTGATGAATTCCTTGTTGATGTCTTCTTGTAGTCTTCAACCTTCATCCGTCAAGGATAGATTCGATTCTACTTCTTAGACTTAATCTAGTCTGAAACTATCTTTAGTATACTAAATCAAGAATGCATTTTGGCAACTAAAATTGACAACTAACTTGACATACAACCGCTAATGGGTTCAACCGACCAATGCTCTAACAGATTCCCTTAGCTGATCTCACCCACAACTAAGAGTTGCTACGATCCAAAATCGAAGACTTGAAAAACAAATCTGTCTCACACAGAAAAGTCTATTGGAATAGATAAATCTGTCTCCCACAGAAATACCTACGAGTTTTTTTCCTTCTTTTGATAAACCAAGGTGCACAGGAACCAATTAATAAACCGGACTTATATTCCCGAATAACAGCCTAGTATTATCAATCACCTCACAATAATCTTAATCGTATGGTAGCGAAAAAAGATATTGTGGAATCACAAACGATGAGACGAAGATGTTTGTGACTGCTTTTAATCTTACCTATCGGAGATAAATCTCAAGCAAATCTTATCAAAGATAATACTCAATCACGATAGAACAAGTAAGATCAGAACACGCAACTACAGAGAAAATAGTTGGGTCTGGCTTTAAAATCCCAATGAAGTCTTTAAGTCGTTAACCTACAGGGTTTCGTGAAGTTGCAACTAGTATCACACAAGAGGTGTGGGGATTAGGTTTCCCGGTTGCTAGAGTTCTCCTTTATATAGTTTTCAAATCAGGGTTTGCAATCTAAGTTACCTTGTAACAAAGCATTCAATATTCACCGTTAGATGAAAACCTGATTAGATTCAAGCTAATATCTTTCAACCGTTAGATCGAACTTAGCTTGTTATACACAAATGAAATGTACCTTCATTTAGGTTTAAGTAACCGTACCTAAATGTGTACACTAGGTTGGATCAACAGTAGTTAACCGAAATTATCTATATGAACACACTTATATCAAACTTATTCATCTTAACCATACCTAGTTCAAATGACTCAAATGAAACTAGTTAAAGAGTTGTTCAATTGCTATATTCTCATAGAAGTATACAAGAATACAATTGAAGCAAAATCGGTTTGATTCACTCGAATCAATTCATGAACATTATAGCCACGGTTTGCAAAGAATGCATTCCTTATTATATAAATATATTTGTTCATGTCACAACCGATTTTAGAACTTTAACCACTCACGTATGCAAACGGGTACGCATACTTAAGTAGACGGACCAAGTTTGGTTTTCTCCAGTATGCGAATGGGTACGCATACCTCCAAACCCTGCAGAATTTCCCGGACATGAACCTTACGCCAGTACGCGTACGGGTACGTGTATTTAGGTTCCCGGACTTCTCAAACCAACAGGTACGCATACGGGTATGCATACTATGGTTCCCGGACATGGATTACATATATGCAAGAGTGCATAACATGTTCATAATCCAATGTTGGTTAAGTGATCTAAACTCTATTTCAATCATTGAAACTTTCTTAGAGGATGACAATAGCCGTTTTCACACACTATTAGCATCAAAGCAATTTTCAAGTTATTGAAATAATCATTACGAAACATTCCAAGTTTACACCAAATGATTGTATCACACAAACCATGTAAGATGTTACTCGGCGATTTTCACATGATCATCTTTTGACTTTCGTCAGGAATATAAGATGAACTTGGTTGAAGCGAAAGCTTACCAACCCATATTTCGAAAAATATGTAAGCGAGTTAAACTCAGCTCAGAATCTCAAATGTGTATAATCAAATATTATATAGTAATACGACTTTTGTCTCAATATAGGAGATAGAGTAGAAATAAACTTTCCAAGTGATAGATGAGTTTCAGTCTCTACATACCTTTTGTTGATGAAGTTCCACAAGCTCTCCTTAGTAGTTCTTCGTCTTCAATTGATGAACGTCGTGAAGTCTAATGCTAAACTATACAATCTATCCTAGTCCGAGACATTACTATAAGTAAACTAGAAATCAAGACTTATAGTTTTGATCACTAACATTAACAAACAAGCTTGAGATAGCAACGCTTGCGAGTTCGACCGAGCAGTGCTCTAACAATGAGTATCAATAACCATTGGAGCATAGGCTTCACGAGAATATGTTGTGCATGGAGCCTCCAGGATTCGTAAGAATAAAATGGATTTGTGAAACACAAATATATGGCTCAACAGGAAAAATTTCTTATGAAAGAGATATGAGTCTTGAAGTAGAAGATATTTACCATGCAGGATTTCAGAACCATAAAAGTTCACTTACTGGAATACACAAAACTTAAAATTGAGTAAAACTGTCATTTTTATCCTTCTATAGGCTTCGTAGATCAAAATTTTCAATACCATTACTTGAGACATAGATTAAGATGAACAGATACGAGATGGAGATCCAAGCAATAATATTCAATTTTGATCCAAAACCCTGATGTGCATAGTTCTTATCTCTTTTAAGGGCACATGAGATAAGATGCACATTTCAACACAATTAAATTGTGTTGGGGTGAGCATTAGATTGCTCACCACCAGATTCCTGCACGAATTTGATAATATCCTTCAAAACGGAACGTTTAGCCCGTACTTTTCTCTTCATTTGAGATTTTATCCTTAGAATCAATCAATCT
Source organism: Papaver atlanticum (assembly GCA_023531105.1). Classification (NCBI taxonomy): domain Eukaryota; kingdom Viridiplantae; phylum Streptophyta; class Magnoliopsida; order Ranunculales; family Papaveraceae; genus Papaver; species Papaver atlanticum. The sequence continues at coordinate 12,777,569 of JAJJMB010014022.1, forward strand.
TTTAGAATAAGAAGAGTTGACTTTGTGTACCTCATGATTGGACTTTTAAACAAGTTTAAGCATATTGTCCAAATTACTAGCCCTCCGTTGCAGTTTGTTGACATACCCTATTTTATGTTTGTACTTGTAATATTGTGTGAGTCTGTGACCCTCACTGGAACAATAAGGACATGTCTGTTTGGGTATTGATTCAGGAACAACATTAGCAGCTAGACACAGGGTACCTGAAACATTAACAAAAATTTATTTAATATACGAAAAATCCATTACATCCTCCAATGATTTTGATGAAGAGTCATCAATTAAGTTGTCAAGATTGATATCAGTATTGATATATTCATCAAAATTGACAATTTCTCCCAAAAGTGCTACACTTGAACCATCATCCTTTTCGGAATCATAATGATCAGATGTTTCATCAAGTCTTGGAACCATCATCCTTTTCGGAATCATAATGATCAGATGTTTCATCAAGTCTTGGAACCATCATCCTTTTCGGAATCATAATGATCAGATGTTTCATCAAGTGTTGCAGCAAGACTCTTGTTGCCAGTGTATTTCTTACGATTTGGACACTCATTAGCAAAGTGATCGAATCCTTTACACTTGAAACACTATGGCATATCCTTATCGTTAGTATCATTAGAATCTCTATTTACGATAAAAATACGATTATGTGCCTTAGCTGACGTTGAAGGTTTTTCTTTGGAGAACTGTTTATTTCTCTTTCTAAGAATTTTTCTAAACTGTCTTATGATCAACGATACTGATCTATCAAGATCTTCATCTGAAAAATTAGGATCAACAAGATCATCTCCAGAGTTGTCAACACTTTCACTTTTAATAGTTTTAATGTTTTTCAGTGCCTTGAACGCAATATCCTTTCCGTCTTCGAATTCTAGTTCATGATCAAAGATATTTAACTTTCCAACAAGAGTATTTCTGGAAAGAGTTTCAAGGTTATTCCCTTCCATGATGACATATTTCTTAGACTCGTATCTTGCTGGTAAAGATCGGAGATTTTTCATCACAATGTCCTTTTGGGGAATAGTCTTCCCTAATGCAAAACATGTATTAACAATCCTAGACACCTTTTGGTTAAATTTATCAAACAAATCTTCATCGGGCATACGAAGATTTTCCTAGTCAGAATTTAGGTTTTGAAGCCTAGCTTCTCTTTCTGAGATATCACCTTAAAATACGGTTTCTAAGATATCCCAAGCATCTTTAGACTTAGTGCACGATGTCACATGGTGCTGATGATTTGGGCTTATGGCGTGGATAATAGCGTTTAACCCGTAAGAATTATGCTTTGCAGCATTTATCTCGTTTTCACTATATTGTCATAATGGCTTCGCAACAGTATTTCCATCTCTAATAACGGTCGGTGCTTCATATCCAATAACTACAAGTTGAAAAAGCAGGGGTCTAACAACCACACCCAATATTTCGTTCGGCAATCTGAATGGACAAACTCCAATATACTTTCAAGAGAATAAACTAGACAGTCAGACTCAATCTATAGAAAAGTATATCAAAGAGTTATATCTCTATTTCTCAATTCAATCTGCAATCAAACAAATTGGAATTTGTGAGCCCGATTGAATAAGATAAATAACTTGGATGGTGTATGGGCTGTCATAGGTTCAACAAATTAATAAATATATTTCCCACTAATTAACTGGTAATATAGCGGTAGTAAGAGATCGTTCCTACAGAGAGATGTGTAATTGATAGGTTATTTGTATTAGCAAAATAAAGTAAATAACAAAAGGGGATTGGTTTTAAGATAAATATAAAGAAAATAATAAATAAAAGAGATGATTAAAGAATCCTTCGCCGTTACCAAGAGTTAATAGGATTGAAATACTTATCTATCTTCTGTTAGAACCATTTATCACCAACCGTAGAATAACAGCTAGAGCAGTGTTGTTCCCAAAGTTCCTTATGTAACCGGATACCGAAACGCTCGCATATCAAGTTCTATCCAACCGAACCACCAAGTAGTAGCGCACTCAAGATGTAACCCAATCATAAGCTTTAAGTTATGTGAACTTAGGTTGATCCTAGCAGTTAGACTCTTAGCGCAAGGTCCACTTACTAGTATTGTCTTCACACATGATTGCTCCACAGAATCCCTCTGAGAGGTCTCACGTTCTCTACTTGTGTAAGGGTTAGTTAACACTTACACGGATATCCTAACCCTTTACTAGCAATAGAATGATCAAAAGATTAATCCAATTGTATACTTGAACAATCCAGAAATCAATCATAAACCCTAAATATAGTGAAAACAAATGATGATAATAAAAACTCTCAATAGACTTGTATTAATAATAAAGCTTCACACTTAGAACATTGAATTCATCCTTAATCAACAAAGGATTTAGCTACTCATATTACGAAGAAGATGAATAATGGTGGTTTCCCCCTAAAGGGGTAAACCCTAGGTTTTTGATGTCGAATAAACCCTAGATTGTGATATGAGATGATATGATCTTTTCTTTGGAAGGCCTAATACCTATTTATATAGGTTTACAATTCTTGGCCTCCAAGTATCCTAGTCGGTTAAGAAACCCGACCCTAAAGTAGTAAATAAATACCCTAAACATAGTTCGGGACTTTTTGTCCTTCATAGGTATGCATACCTAAATTTCAGTTAAATCCAGGAGAAATAAGTATGCATACCCGTTTGCATACCTAAAATCAGTTCGCATACCCGTATGCATACTTGCTTGTCTTCGGTATTCGATAAAAAGCTTGTTTTGCCCACAACTTCTTCATCCGAAATCGGAATGACCTCATTCTTTTTGCATTATTTTTATCTTTAAATTATCTTAAAGATGGTGATGATAAATCCTGAATTTAAATGAGTTAATCTCGGTCTTTGGCCCGTCTCTTGATTTTGAGCGTTTTGCTCCTTTTCGTCGCACTTCTTCCACTTCTCTTGGACTTGGGAACTTGGATACTTGGAATACTTATATTCTTAGATCTTTTCAGAACTTTGTAGCTCCTTTTTGGGTGATTCACCTAATAGAGGCACATAAGAGAAAACAAGAGTAATAATACGAAAATATGCAAGAATAATAGCTAAAGCAAGTATGGAATGGACACTAAAATCATATGAATTATGCACTTATCAAATGGTATCAAAAACCAATATCCAAGTGTCAATTAATTCAATCAACAACCAAAAGGTCAGATTCAAGAACTGATTGAACTTAACGCACAACCTGTGATATTTCTATTATATAACAAAATATAATGCGGAAAAGAAACAACACAAACACCAAAAATTTTGTTAACAAGGAAACCGCAAATGCAGAAAAACCCTGGAACCTAGTCCATCTTTGAAAACCACACTGTATTAAGCCGCTACAGACACTAGCCTACTACCAATGAACTTCGGACTAGAATGTAGTTGAGCCCTAATCAATCTCACACTGATCAAGGTACAGTTGCGCTCCTTATGTCTTTGAACCCCAGCAGGATTATACGCACTTGATTCCCTTAGCTGATCTCACCCACAACTAAGAGTTGCTACGACCCAAAGTCGAAGACTTGATAAACAAATCTGTCTCACACAAAAAAGTATATTGGAATAGATAAATCCGTCTCCCACAGAAATACCTATGATTTTTGTTCCGTCTTTTGATAAATCAAGGTGCACAGGAATCAATTGATAAACTGGACTTATATTCCCGAAGAATAGCCTAATATTATCAATCACCTCACAATAATCTTAATCGTATGGAAGCGAAACAAGATATTATGGAATTACAAACGATGAGACGAAGATGTTTGTGACTACTTTTAATCTTACCTATCGGAGATAAATCTCAAGAAAATCTTAGCAAAGATAATACTCAATCACGATAGTAGAAGTAAGATCAGAACACGCAACTATAGAGAAAATAGTTGGGCCTGGCTTCACAATCCCAATGAAGTCTTCAAGTCGTTAACCTATAGGGTTTTGGAGGAAACATAAGGTTAAAGGAGAATCGACTCTAGTCGCAACTAGTATAACACAGAATGTGTGGGGATTAGGTTTCCCAGTTGCTAGAGTGCTCCCTTATATAGTTTTCAAATCAGGGTTTGCAATCTAAGTTACCTTGGTAACAAAGCATTCAATATTCACCGTTAGATGAAAACCTGATTAGACTCAAACTAATATCTTTCAACCGTTAGATCGAACTTAGCTTGTTATACACAAATGAAATGCACCTTCATTTAGGTTTGAGTAACCATACCTAAACGTGTACACTAGGTTGGCTCAACAGTAGTTAATCAAAGTTTGCTATATGAACACTTTCATATCAACCTTATTCATCTTAACCACAACTAGTTCAAATGACTCAAATAAAACTACTTATAGAGTTGTTCAATTGCTATATTCTCATAGAAGTATACAGGAACACAATTGAAGAAAAATCGGTTTGATTCACTCGAATCAATTCATGAACATTATAGCCACGGTTTTCAAAAGATTGCATTCCTTATTATATAAATGTATTAGTTCATGTCACAACCGATTCTAGAACTTTAACCACTCAAGTATGCAAACGGGTACGCATACTTAAGTAGCCGGACCAAGTTTGGGTTCGCCAGTATGTGAACGGGTACGCATACCTCCAAACTCAGCATAAATTCCCGGACCCAAATCTTACGCCAGTACGCGTACCGGTATGTGTACTTAGGTACCCGTACTTTCACAAACCAACAGGTGCGCATACAGGTATGCATACTATGGCTCCCGGACATGGATTACATATATGCAAGAACACATACTATGTTCATAATCCAATAATGGTTAAGAGTTCTAAACTCTATTTCAATTATTGAAACATTCTTAGAGGATGACAATAGCTTTTTTCACGAACTATTAGCATCAAAGCAATTTTCAAGTTATTTAAATAATCATTACGAAACATTCCAAATCTACACCAAATGATTGTATCACACAAATCATGTAAGATGTTACTCGGCGATTTTCACATTATCATCTTTTGACTTTCGTCAAGAATATAAGATGAACTTGGTCGAAGCGAAAGCTTACCAACACATATTTCGAGAAATATGTAAGCGAGTTAAACTCAGCTCGAAATCTCAAATGTGCATAATCGAATACTATATAACAATACGACTTATGTCTCAATATAGGAGATAGAGTAGAAATAGACTTTCCAAGTGATAGATGAGTTTCAGTCTCCACATACCTTTTGTTGATGAAGTTCCGCAAGCTCTCCTTAGCAGTTCTTCGTCTTCAAATGATGAACGCCGTGAAGTCTAATGCTCAACTACACAATCTATCCTAGTCCGAGACATCGCTATAAGTAGACTAGAAATCAAGACCTATAGTTTTGATCACTGATATTGAAAAACAAGCTTGAGATAGCAACGCTTGCGAGTTTGACCGAGCAGTGCTCTAACACTAGTTTCCATGTCTCAAAGTCACGGGCTTGTAAAAAGGAACGCATAACACTTTTCCACCATAAGTAATTTGTGCCATCAAATGATGGCGGTATGTTTATCGACATTGCACTCTTTTCCATATAGTCAGAATGCTTCAAACACAAACTTGTTAGGTCTTAACATGTTTGCCTGTCTGATACCAATTGAAAATTCGGGGGTACCAAAATACACCACCAACTTTTTCTTAGGCAATCTGTATGGAAAAACTCAATACAACTCCGAGAGTTAAACTCAATCAAGGAATAATATCTAGAGTTATATATCTCTCTCTTGGATTAGAACGTTTACAGAATCAAATCTGTGAACCTAATCACAAAGAGATTACTTGGACGGTACCAAAGACCAATCAAGAATCAATTAAGTCATATCCAACAAACTAGTTCGGATGTATCTACTATGATTGATTAACGCACAACCTGTGATATTTAAATTATAATGATAAACAATATAATGCAGAAAAAGAAATAACACAGATACCAAAAGTTTTGTGAACGAGGAAATCGCAAATGCAGAAAAACCCCGGGACCTAGTCCAGATTGAACACCAAACAGTATTAAGCCGCTACAGACACTAGCCTTAAACTCATGTAATTCAACATAGTTTTCTAGGCATGAATTCAAGCCTAAGTTCACTACAATCTAGTAACAAGATACAAAGATTATGTTGATGTCGCAACTACGAAGTTCAAAAGAGAAGCATTATACTTCGTAATATAATATACCAATATAAAGCATTCACAACAATTGATATTTTGATCATAATAAGATGATCAAGTCTCTAATACTAGAGTTTCATATATATAACTTTGCATATTATGTTTTCAATCTAAAACGACTTGAGAGCAACGATATAGAAATGGAAACAAGTAAAGTCATGTATTACTCAGTGTAGTAGATCTTGGCCATCTCGGCCGAGATATCAGTGAGATTCCGGATATCGCTCTTGGAACGAGACGATTATCAAGATATCGCCGAGACGATATTTTACCGGAAATATCGGTCGGAATAGTATGTCTCGGTCAAAACCGGTTTGTCTCGGCCGAAATTATTTTTCCAATATGATTAACTAAATAAATTTTTTTTTACAAACTATCAAAAAGCTCGTCGTTCCTGCAGTAACAACATCATAACATGAAAATATACAAGTGTACATCACTATATGAGGAAACTATATGATCCTATCGTTAAAGAAATTAAGTCTTTATAAGCTAATAGATCCTAAACTTTATAACAATAACTCAAAATCAAATAAGCATCCATGATCCATATAACAAAAAACGAAAGACACTTGAAGCGAATTACATATAAAGATGATGGTGGACATCGTGGAGATGAAGGTGGAAACAGGGGCGATGGTAGTTGTGTGTGTTTAACTTGGAAATGGGGAGAAACAGATTAGACAGAGTGGGGAAGAAATGGGGAGAAAGGGACAAACTATGAAATAGGATCAACCCTTCAAAGTCAAAGGCGGAGTAAATTAGGCTGACACAATTGACAGATGAATAAACTTTAGATCCAACGGTTGATATTCATTAGAAAGTACAAATGTTTTATCCTCTTATGCCACTCCACTAATTGGGAATTGAGAGTTCGACGCAGTATGGGCAAAAACATGTGAAGTGTGTCTTATCTTTTATGTAATACACATAAATGATGAGTTAATATGTGAAAATTGTTTGCCATAAAAATTATAAATATATAATTTGGAACCGATATTACACCGATATTTGAAAATGGAATCTTCCCGATACAATGTTGTACCAGTGTACCGGTCCCATCCGAGACAAGACCGATATCCGATATTAACTACATTGGTATTACTAACCTCAAATAGAAGGATGATGTCTTCGTTAATGTCAATATGTATTCGGATTCTTCAGGTCTTCAGAATAATACTTTTAGGTCTCAACATTTCTCGACTTCTAGTCTAACCTAATGAAGTTAACTCTAGTAATCTAATCAAGCGACTTATGAGTTTTGATACTAAAATATGACAACCAACCTTGACATACCAACGCTTAGTGGGGTTCAACCAATCAACGCTCTAACAGATTGTATAGGAAAAACTTGTGTGATGCTCCTTCTTGCACGCTTATTTAATATTAATTTTCAAAACCTCTTCAATTAGTTCTTTAGTTGCAAAATGGTTGCACCAATTTGGCAATTAATGGAAAACGTATGGGACATAAAGATTGAGTTATAGCCATTCTCTACAGAATGCTTCAAGAGACAATGCACTAAGGTTCCTTCGAAGGATTGTGTTAATTGGCAGTCCCTTTTTCGTATCACTTTGTGGAAATATTTAGTTAGCAACAATTGAATTTTTATTTAAGAATTAGAAAGTTCAACTGCAAGTACAATTTTTCAAAAGATTTTAAAGAGTAGATGGACTATTTGATTGTGGTTGCTTAGAAAATTAAAACTAAGGAGACTCGGAAACATAAGATTTATGTTAACTGGTTTATGCCTGGTGTAGATTTTGTTAGATTAAATACAAGAAGTGCTTATAATGGCAGGTATAATGTAGGTATTGGAGAAGTTATCGGAGGAAAGGATGGTGAATTCCTGGCTTGCCATGTCAAGTATATCCATAACTGTAACAGCAACATGGCTGAGTTGTGTGTTATCAAAGAGCAGTTGTTGCATGTGATCTATCTTGCTATTCCTATTTTATTTTATGATATTCCTAAGCTTGAGGTGAAAAGTGACTCAACAATGGTGATCCAGATGTGAAACAAAGTTATTCCTCTATCTTGGTATTTTGAAAATCATATGTTGGCTGAAGCCTATGAGAGTTGAGATCGAAAAAAAAATACATAAAGGAAAATGGGGTGAAAACACTGGGGTACAAAAATACACCACAAATTTTTCGTAGGTAATATGTATGGACAAACTCAACACAACTCCGAGAGTAGAAAATCAATCAAGGAAGGTGTCTAGAGTTATATCTCTTTCTCTCTGGTTGTTAGAACGTTCACAGAACTGAATCCGTGAACCTAACTACAAAGAGAGTTCTTGGACGGTACCAAATACCAATATCCAAGGATCAATCAAGTCTTATCCAACAAACAAGGTTGGACCTAGCTATTGTGATTGATTAACGCATAACCTGTGATATTTAAATTATAAAGATAAACAATATAATGCGGAAAAAGAAATAACACAGACACCATAAATTTTGTTAACGAGGAAACCGAAAATGTAGAAAAACCCCGGGACCTAGTCAAAATTGAACACCAAACTATATTAAGCCACTACAGACACTAGCCTACTACCAATTAATTTCGTTCTGGAATGTAATTGAGCCCGAACTCAGTCTCCCACTGATTTGGAAATAGTAGCGCTCCTTACGCCTTTTGAATCCCAGCAGGACTCCGCGCAATTGATTCCCTTAGACTGTCTTACACCAACTAAGATTTGCTTCAACTCAATTGAAGACTTTAAACCAAATCTTCCTCCCAAATATTAAGCCTATAATTGATTTCCTGATTTACGATATAAACAGATGATCAGATCAAACGAAAGATCCAGGTGCTGGATATTGATAGCAACTTAGACAAAAGTATGGCTATCCTAAAAATTCAGACTTATGCAACTCGAAGTGCATCCTATATTATGATTCACCTCACAAGTATAAAACTTGTGGAATCAACAAAGTATGAGATGAAGAGACTTTGTTGATTACTATCTATCTTGATTGATGGAGCAAGGCTCAACAAACAATCAAGATCAGGATACTCGAGTTATCAAGATAAAAGATAACTGGACTTGGCTTCACGAATCCCAGTGAAGTCTTTTTAGTCGCTAAACCCTAAAAGGGTTTCTGGAGAGGACGACTCTAGATACAACTATGAAACACCAAAAAGTAGTGTCAGGATTCAAAAATCCCAGTTTCCAAGAGTTCCCCTTATATAGACTTCAAGGCCTAGGTTGCTTTAGGTTTAAGTTCAGATAGCTTTGGAACCAAGCAATCAATATTCACCGTTAGATGACTACTTTGAATCTTAATCACATATACAAGATATAACTCTGGTTAGGTAAACCGTAACCGTACGTGTATAAATACTATGTCCAACATGGTTAGCCGAAACTGGCCAATTTGGACTTAAAAGCTTAACACTCATTTTCATGTTCACTAAGACATTAATATCGAGTCACAATCATGTGATCAAATGAGTCTAGTGTTAATTAGAGAATTGATTAAATATAAATCACTTCATAGAAACAATTTAATTTCACTTGAATCATAATCGACATAGTTGGTAAATGTACAAAGTACAATAACTTGGATCATTCGTGAATCAGTAGAGTCACAATACGCGAACCAGTTTGCAAACTTATATGCAATGACCGGGTTCCGGAGTTGACAAAAAATTTGCAGCTCAAGTACCAGTTTTCAAACTTTGAATCAATCTCAAAGTTCCGGAGTCGACTAAACTATTCAAGTTCACGTGCCGGTTTGCAAACTTAAGACTTTTCATACCGGTTCCGGAGAACTTTTTCAATTCACGTACCAGTTTGGGTACTTAACTAGTTATAGAACATAGAACTATTTTGGCACGCATAGCAGTTTGATTATTTTAACCCGGTTCACTTCCCACAATTCCAAAATGGTTTGTATAAAAATACATACCTATCCAGATCACGAAACAAACAGATTTTCCCATGATGTACATACGAATATACTAAATCAATTTGAAACATTCCTGAATAATATCAATGACACATATCACTGTTCCAGGTTATTTTCAAATGATAAACTTGAATCAAGATTTGGTTCTGACCAATAAATTATTCTCCACCGAATTTGATCAAGTATGAACAAATGTTCATTAAGCTTAGTCATTATACTGCGAGAAATTCGTAAACTAAATAAATAGTTCTCGACTTGAAATTCTTGTCTATGCAACCTAGTCTAATTAGTTATGCGAAAATCATCTCAAAGAAAATAAGGTGAATATAACTTTAGAAATAGGTGGTTCGGTATTCACTTACCTTTTGTTAATAAAGTTCTCCAAAAGCTTCGGTTGATTTTCGCCTTCAAACGGTAGAACGCAAATGATGACTGGCTCGTTTCTCAACTACCTCTATCCTAGACAGAGACTTAACTAACTTTAGACTAGAAATCAAGTTTTGACAACTAAATTTGACAAAAAACTTGATATAGCAACACTTGTGAGTTCGACCGAGCAATGCTCTATCAATCTCCCTCTTTGTCAATTTTAGTGACAAAACAATTTAATACATATGGATAACAAAAATAAAGTTTGAAAAACTCCTCGATCCATCATATCTTGATGTCCTTGGTGTCTTGAACTCTCCTTGAACTCTTCGCTGTTCCAAGATGCAATGATTCTGAACGTGTTCAACTCAACATCTTTCTTGTTGAAGAACCGATTCCATAGCGAAACAACTTTGAAAATAATATTCTCAATTGTTGTTATACAGAAACATAGTATTATTATCTTATGTCAAAAGTTCAATTGTATCTCAACTCTGAAGTAATACTACGGTGATATGTTTCTCCCCCTTAATCAATACTTACATCTTTTGTTTAATATGTAAACTTATTTCTTAAATGATTCACTCCCCCTTGCATAATGATCCGTAAACCACATGTATGTAGTATGAAACTACTAAATAATTTTCCCCTTTTTTGTCAATAAAATTAACAAAGGTACGAAAATCGCGGAATCATAATGAATACAACCAAAATATATCTCAAGTTTTAAGGAAGATGGAGATACTACATAATAACATAGTTAAAATGTAACTCCTCATATAAACTTATTTTAGATGATATCACATAGTAATAAATACTTAGCCCTCATCCTAGGAGATTAAAAAGATACAAGCATCCCCTTTATAATTCCACAACCACACTCCCCACAAAGATATAATAATTGTTAGAGCACTTCTCGGTCGAACTCGCAAGCGTTGCTATCTCAAGCTTGTTTGTCAAGTTTAGTTGTCAAAACTATAAATCTTGATTTCTAGTCTACTTATAGCTATGTCTCGAATTACTATAGAATGTGTAGTTGAGCTTTAGACTTCACGGCGTTTATCGATTGAAGACGGTGAACTACTAAGGGGAGCTTATGGAACTTCATCAACAAAAGGTATGTGGATACTTGAACTCATCTATCACTCAAAGTCTATTTATATTCTATCTCTTATTGAGACAAAAGTCGTATAGCTATATAGACTTTATTTTATACACATTTGATATTTCGAGCTGAGTTTAACTCGCTTACATATTTCTCAAAATATGTGTTGGTAATCTTTCGCTTTAACCAAGTTCATCTTTTATTCTTGAAGAAAGTCAAAAGATGATCATGTGAAAATCGCCTGGTAACATCTTACATGATTTGTGTGAGACAATCATTTGATGTAGACTCAAAATGTTTCGTATTGATCTATTTATCACTTTAAAATTGCTTTGAAGCTAATAGTTTGTGGGAGATAGCTATTCCCGTCTTCTAAGAATGTTTCAGTGATTAAAATGGAGTTTAGAATGATTAACCATTGATTGGACATATCACAGTATGCGTACTTGTATGCTAACTGTTACAAGTTATTCCAAGTCTGGGAACCATAGTATGCATACCCGTATGCGTACTGGTTCAACAGTTGAAGTTCGGGAACTTAGTATGCATACCCGTATGCGTACTGGCGTAACAGTTCAAGTCTGGGAATTTAACTATGTTCGGTCGTGAACGACAGTATGCGTACCCGTTCGCATACTGGCGGACAAACCAAGTCCGAAACTCTAAGTATGCGTACCCGTTCCTCTTCCGATGTTTCTCTTCTACGAACCTGTTCCTTCTGTGGGAAAAGAAATCATTATAATTCACATTGTTTTGCTAGAAAGAAACAAAATTTCTGAGCTTCAAAATCTACTTCTTTTTGCTGTTGACAGAGTGAATTGTCTGACAACATCTACAATGGATTTCATTCCTGCAGAAAACCAGAATTCTCATGCACAAGGTTTCCAGAGTCACTCCTCTAGAAATCGCTACAGGAATCGTGTGCCTCCTAATGGTGCTAATTTTTGCGCTACAAATGTACATCTTCCCAGTGCTATTGAGAATAAGTCTGGTAGACATAAGTCTAGGAGAAGGAATTTCCTCTACTCTGACCCTCTGGAACCAATCTCTAGAGGCCTTAGATTTAGTCCTCAGAAAAATCCTTCTGATGGAGACTCAAAAAAGGTTATGACTTATTTCTAGAGGTCCTAAATTATTGTTATGGCAACGGATCTTCAACAACTATGATGCTGACTTGAACACGTTCAGAATCACTGGAGTACTTGGAAGTGACGAAGATTTCGAGTAATGTTGAAGAACCAAGGAAATCAAGCATTGGGATGAGAAGCTACAAAGTTTATTTATTTTGTGATCCATATGTATTGATTTTGTCATTAAAATTGACAAAAGGGGAGATTGTTAGAGAACTTCTCGGTCGAACTCGCAAGCGTTGCTATCTCAAGTTTGTTTGTCAAGTTTTGTTGTCAAAAATATAAGTCTTGATTTCTAGTCTACTTATAGCTATGTCTCGGATTAGGATGGAATGTGTAGTTGAGCTTTAGACTTCACGGTGTTCATCGATTGAAGATGGAGAACTACTAAGGGAGCTTGTGGAATTTCATAAACAAAAGGTATGTGGAGACTTGAACTCATCTATCACTCAGAAGTCTATTTATATTCTATCTCCTATTGAGACAAAAGTCGTATAGCTATTTAGAATTTATTTTATACACATTTGATATTTCGAGCTGAGTTTAACTCGCTTACATATTTATCGAAATATGTGTTGGTAAGCTTTCGCTTTAACCAAGTTCATCTTTTATTCTTGACGAAAGTCGAAAGATGATCATGTGAAAATCGCCTGGTAACATCTTACATGATTTGTGTGAGACAGTCATTTGATGTAGACTCGGAATGTTTCGTATTGATCTATTGATCACTTGAAAATTGCTTTGAAGCTAATAGTTTGTGTGAGACAGCTATTATCGTCTTCTAAGAATGTTTCAGTGATTAAAATGGAGTTTAGAACGATTAACCATTGATTGGATATAGCACAGTTTGCGTACTTGTATGCTAACTGTTGAAAGTTATTCCAAGTCCGGGAACCATAGTATGCATACCCGTATGAGTACTGGTTTAACAGTTGAAGCCCGGGAACTTAGTATGCATACCCGTATGCGTACAGGCGTAACAGTTCAAGTCCTGGAATTTAGTTGTGTTCGGTCGTGAACGACAGTATGCGTACCCGTTCGCATACTGGCGGACAGACCAAGTCTGAAACTCTAAGTATGCGTACCATTTGCATACTTGAGTGGGCTAAGTTCTAAAATCGGTTTATTCGTGAACAGATACATCTATATAATAAGGAATGCAATCTTTGCAAACCGTGGCTATAATGTTCATGAATTTATTCGAGTGAATAAAAATCGATTTTGCTTCAATTGTGTCTTGTATACTTCTATGAGAATATAAACAATTGAACAACTCTATAACTAGTTTCATTTGAGTCATTTAAACTAGTTGTGATTAAGATGAACAAGGTTGATATGAAAGTGTTCATATGGCTAACTTCGGTTAACTATTGATGAGCCAACTAAGTGCACACATTTAGGTACGGTTACCCATATCTAAATATAGGTAGATTTCATTTGTGTGTAACAAGCCAAGTTCGATCTAACGGTTGAAAGATATTAGCTTGAATCTAATCAGGTTCTCATCTAACGGTAAATATTAAATGTTTTTTTACCAAGGTAACATTGATTGAAACCCTTATTAGAAGACTATATAAAGGAGAACTCTAGCAACTGGGAAACCTAATCCCCACACCTCCAGTGTGATACTAGTTGCGACTAGAGTCGATTCTCCTTTAACCTAGGTTTTTCTAAAACCATTATAGGTTAACGACTTAAAGACTTCATTGGGATTCTGAAGCCAGACCCAACTATTTTCTTTGTAGTTGCGTGTTATGATCTTACTTTGTTCTATCGTATTGAGTACTATATTCTCTAAGTGTTGCTCGAGATTCAATCCCTGATAGGTAAGATAAAAAGTAGTCACAAACATCTTCGTCTCATCGTTTGTTATTCCACAATATCTTGTTCCAATTCCATACGGTTAAGATCATTGTGAGGTGATTGATATTACTAGGCTGTTCTTCAGGAATTTAAGTTCGGTGTATCAATTTGTTATTGTTCACCTTGATTTATCAAAAGACGGAACTAAACTCGTAGGTATTTCTGTGGGAGACAGATTTATCTATTGAATAGACTTTTCTGTGTGAGACAGATTTGTTTATCAAGTCTTCAACTTTGGGTCGTAGAAACTCTTAGTTGTGGGTGAGATCAGCGAAGGGAATCAAGTGTGTAGAGTCCTGCTGGGATTCAGAGGCGTAAGGAACGCAACTGTACCTTAATTAGTGTGAGATTGGTTAGGGCTCAACTACATTCCAGTCCGAAGTTAACTTGTAGTAGGCTAGAGTCTGTAGCGGCTTAATACAGTGTGGTGTTCAAATATGGACTAGGCCCCGGGGGTTTTATGCATTTTCGGTTTCCTCGTTAACAAAATTTCTGGTGTCTGTTTTATTTCTTTTCCGCAATATATTTTTCTATATTATTGAAATATCACAGGTTGTGCGTAGTTCAATCAATTAGATATCCAACCTTTGGTTGTTGATATAACTTGATTGACACTTGAACATTGGTCTTTGGTACCGTTCAAGTTTTTTCTTATAATAATCAGGCTCGCAGATTTCTATCTATTTGATTTGCTTATTACATTGAGAAGCAGAGATATAACTCTTGGATGTATTTTCATTGATTGAGTCTGACTGTCTAGTTGATTCTCTTGGAAATATATTGGAGTTAGTACATACAGATTGCCTAAACGAAATATTGGGTGTGGTTGTTAGACCCCCGCTTTTTCAACAATTAAGCACAAGTTCATTTAAGAACTCTCCCCCATAAAATGTCATTCCAAAGAGAATAACATGAGTGACCTTACTTTTATGAAAAAGAAGGATTTGGTGGACATTAACAAATCACAAGGATTTGTATCCAGTATCGACATAAATTAATCTCAAAGCCAGTTATGAACAACAAAACAAATTTTACTCGATTATACTTAACATAAGAGAATCTTACGGAGTATGTCAAGCAGCAAAACACGAGAAATGTGATCACAAAAAGATCAATACTGCGAGAAAATCTCAAAGAGTTTGTTCTATTTTCCTTTTATAAAAATATAATAGATTTAACTTCTGAGCATATATGATAGCTCGATTCACGAAAACGTAAAGGCACGATATCTCATAAGAATTTTGCAATAATTAAACCAATGATGATTACATATTGCAAGTTCATCTTCCAACAACTCTATAATTTAAATAAATAAATCTATAAACATGCAAAATGAAAACATTGGAAATAGCTATGTGTAATCACAATCTTTGTTATACCAAACCCTAGTTATCCTTCTCCAGAATACAAACCCTAAAAAGAAGTTTCCTAGATATGGAACGAAGAAAAAAAAATAAACTAAAAAATTTCAGACTCTTCATCGGCATTGAGACCCTTGAATTTGTCATCAACTGTATCTACGAGCTCTTCAGAGAAAATATCCTCATTGAGTAGTTCACGAACATGAGATTTCATGAGAACAAGGTCATCAAAAACCTTTTCCAACTTAGTCTTTACCATGTCTCAACTTTTTAGCGTTTTAACAAGTTCTAGTTTTGCTTCTTCAAATTGTTTAAGAAAATCATAAAAAACATCAGCAGAAATCATCTCTTTTCGTTCAATATCTTGATGATCATAGGCAAAGTAGCAATTCACATCAGACAGAATTTCGGATGAATTAATAACTTCGTCATCGAACGGCGTTCTCTTCTTTCCTCTTGTTTCAATACCATCACGATTAAGAGCTTTCTTCATGCTTTCAAGAATTCGAGACATATGAGACATGCTTGATTGCGGAACCTTGGATGAGAATTTCTCAATCACAAGTTATGGTATATAAAGGAAAAGATATTCCGTGGGATGTATGATGGTTTGTTACCCGACTTAGAAATTAGGGTTTTGCATAAGGCGAAAGGTACGTGTACCTTTTTGGACAGGACCGATTTATCCTAACGGGATTTGGAACACAATACTGAGGGTAAAAAAATAAATTAATTAAAGAGCATATAACAATTTATCAGTACTGCAGCCATCCTTAACGACAAATAATCTTCCTTGAATATTAATGAATTCTTAGCTCAACAAATGTGAGTTTAGAGCACAAGAGACTTAATATTTATGAGAAGATTTTGATCAGAGACTGTTCAAAAATTCTAAACTGATTGGTCTTGACATGAAGGAATTGCAAAAACAAAGATTGTTGCCCATCAAAAACAAATACTATTTGAGACAAATAGTACACCTGTTAAAACCACTTATCTAGTAGCTTTTTTTATGGAAAAGGTTCCATGTCCTGTGCCTAGTTTGCACAAGGATGAGTTCTATACTCACCATTGGAAAAACGCTGCTGTTTTCTTTTGCCCTTTCTTTTGAAAAGTGGAAAATGATCATAGAAATTATTGTCATCAAAATAGGAGATATGATAAGAACTCTTACCTGAAGTTCCTTGCCTTGAAGCGGAAAGTAATTCGATAAGATCCTTATATCATGTAACGATCAAATTCAGGTTAGCTTGTTGAGCTGTTTCAAAAGTTTCCACCCTTCTAAGAGGGATATGGGTATTCTTTCGAACCCATATTTGTGAAGGTTTCACAAAGTTCTTTTTAAACATATTTTGCCTACTACCCTTTTTGTTTGTTCGATTATTCGTGGACCATGAAGTGCTGACATTCCTAAAAGCAGATTTGCTTGAATGTGATCTCTCCTCAAGAGGTTTAGACATCCGAATATCAGTGACACCTTTAAGAATTAAATCCAAGGTGTTTTGAAGAAGGTCAAACTGAAATTTTTCCAACCTCAGTCTACACTTTCTTTGAACATGTCCTTTAGTGTTGCAATAGAAACACATTTTCTGAGTTTCGAGAAAATCAAAACGGGTAGTCTTGAAAATTTCGTTTTGTAAAGAGCTTTTCCTCCTTGGAGACACAGCTTTATCTTGGTCAGATAATATCAACTGATTGTCTCTTATCAAAGTAATACTTTTATTATTAGTTTCTTACTGCAATTTTGTTAGAAAATCATGAACATAACTTGTTCTTGCTTTTTATAATTCATCGCCTTGTACAGAAGCTGTCATCATGGTGGTTTCTTTGGATTCACTATCGCAACATGGAGCAATATTCTTACTTGTCGGTTGAGCGATCTCCAAGGCATCATTTACGAGAGACATCCTTGTTTTGGAATCGTATTTAGAAATAATACAAATGAGAGAATTGACTTTGTCTCGCAGTCGATAAAGCTCAGACGTCTGAAATTCTATACGCTTGAAATTTCAGGGCTTTCCTTAGCTGCTTCCCGTTCTACTTCTGAGTCAGACTCATCTGTACAACAGCAGGAATGATATTGGTCAATATCTGACTGTTTTATGGAACCAAAATACTTGTCTCTAGAAGAGTTTGACAAATCAGACTCTTTTACAGGAGCCATAGAAACAGTTTCTTTTATACTTGTGCAACATTCATTAGAGATTTCGCCTCTGTCCATATAGTCAGACTGCTTCAAACAGGGACTTATTAGGTCTTAACGTGTTTTCCTACTCTAATACCAATTGAAAACACTGGGGGTACCAAAATACACCACCAACTTTTTCGTAGGCAATCTGTATGGACAAACTCAACACAACTCCGAGAGTAGAAACTCAATCAAGGAAAGTGTCTAGAGTTATATCTCTCTCTGGTTGTTAGAATATTTACAGAGCTGAATCTATGAACCTAACTACACAGAGAGTTCTTGGATGGTACCAAAGACCAACATCCAAGGATCAATAAAGTCTTATCCAATTAACAAGGACGGACCTAGCTACTGTGATTGATTAACGCATAACCTGTGATATTTAAATTATAAAGATAAACAATATAATGCGGAAAATGAAATAACACAGACACCAGAAATTTTGTTAACGAGGAAACCGCAAATGTAGAATAACCCAGAGACCTAGTCAAGATTGAACACCAAACTGTATTAAGCCACTACAGACACTAGCCTACTACCAATTAACTTCAGTCTGGAATGTAGTTGAGCACGAACTCAGACTCTCACTGATTTAGGTATAGTCGCACTCCTTATACCTCTTGAATCCCAGCAGGAATCCGCGCAATTGGTTCCCTTAGACGGTATCACACCAATTAAGAGTTGTTTCAACTCAATTGAAGACTTTAAACCAAATCTGCCTCCCACATATTAAGCCTATAATTGATTTCCTTATTTACGGTCTAAACGGATGATCAGATCAAACGAAAGATCCAGGTGATGGAAATCGATAGCAACTTAGACAAAAGTCTGGCTATCCTCAAAATCCGGACTCATGCAACCCGAAGTGTAGCCTAGATTATTATTCACCTCACAAGTATAAAACTTGTGGAATAAACAAAGTATGAGACAAAAAGACTTTTGTGATTACTATCTATCTAGATTGATAAAGCAAGGATCAACAAACAATCAAGATCGGGATCGAGTTATCAAGATAAAAGATAACTGGACTTGGCTTCAACGAATCCCGGTGAAGTCTTTGTAGTCGCTAAACCCTAAAAGGGTTTCTGGAGAGGACGACTTTAGATACAACTAGGACACACCAAAAGTAGTGCCAGGATTCAATAATCTCAGTTGCCAAGAGTTCCCCTTATATAGACTTCAAAGCCTAGGTTACTTTAGGTTTAAGCTAAGATAGCTTTGGAACCAAGCAATCAATATTCACTATTAAGATGAAAACTTTGAATCTTAATCATATATACTATATATACACTCTGGTTAGGTAAACCGTAACCGAACCGTGTATAAAGACTATGTCCAACATGGTTAGCCGAAACTAGCCGGTTTGGACTTAAAAGCTTAACACCCATTTTAATGTTCACTAAGACATTAATATTGAGTCACAATCATGTGATCAAATGAGTCTAGTGTTAATTAGAGAATTGATTAAATATAAATCACTTCATAGAAATAATTTAATTACACTTGAATCATAATCGACATAGTTAGTAAATGTACAAAGTAAAATTACTTGGATCGTTCGTGAATCAACAGAGTCACAGTGCGCGAACAAATTTGCAAACTTATATGCTATGAACGAGTTCCGGAGTTGACAGAACTTTTGCAGCTCACGTACCGGTTTGCAAACTCAAGACTTTTAATACCGGTTCCGGATTTTACAGAATTTTTTCAGTTCACGTATCGGTTTGGGTACTTAACTGGTTCTAAAACATAGAACTGTTTTGGCTTGCATACCGGTTTGATTATTTTAAACTGGTTCCCTTACCACATTTCCAAAATGGTTTGTATAAAAATACATACCTATCCGGATCATGAAACAACCAGATTTTCCTATGATGTACATACGAATATGCATATCACAAAAATTTGAAAGTCGATATATAGCTACTCCGCTACATGTACGAATACATGTAATACGGCTTCAGACATATAACAGTTTTCTCAGTTTGTAAGACTGATAACACTGTCTTGTATTCCGAATATAGTAGTTCTATATTTCTCTAAATCAATTCGAAAAATTCCTGAATAATATCAATGACACATATCACTATTCCAGGCTATTTTCGAATGATAAACTTGAATCAAGATTTGGTTCCGAACAATAAATTGTTCTGCACCGAATTTGATGAAGTATGAACAAATATTCATTAAACTTAGTCATTATATTTCGATAAATTCGTAAACTAAATAAATAGTTCTCGACTCGAAATTCTTGTCTATGCAAGCTAGTTTAATTAGTTATGCCACAATCGTCTCAGAGATAGGAAGGTGAATATAACTTGAGAAATAGGTGGTTCAGTCTTCACTTTCGTTTTGTTAATGAAGTTCTCTAAAAGCTTCGGTTAATCTTCGCCTTCAAACGGTAGAACGCAAATGATGACTGGCTTGTTTCTCAACTACCTCCATCCTAGACCGAGACTTAACTAATTGTTGACTAGAAATCAAGATATAGTTTTGACAACTAAATTTGACAACAAGCTTGATATAGCAACACTTGTGAGTTCGAGCGAGCAATGCTCTAACATGGGGTAGCTGATACACTTACTAAAGGTATTGTTAGTAAATAATAAGAACAACTTCTATGGAGCCAAAAGCCATCCATATCTTTGTGATGATCCATATTTTATAGACCAAAAAGTGATACTTCATATTTTATAGACCAAAAAGTGCTACTATGGATGATTTTAACATCCATATGTTTGTGAAGTCCACAGGGGACCTCTCAAATATGTGGAGGTAGCTATTAAGAGTCCATCTGGTCATACATATGACCGGATACCCCGTCTGGACACTTAATGTCCGGATGTATTATTATTTTATTTTATTTTTCTCATCCGGTCACTAAATGACTAGATGTATATCTTTTTTTTCCTTTTTTTTCCCTCATTCGATCACTGACTAACCAGATAACAACCTTTTTATTTTAATATAATAAAAACAAGAAAAAGGATATGTGGGACCCAATTAGTGGATATTTATCTAGATGTACATTGTGAAGTAAATATCCATAAAATTCTGATCATCCCTATTTATATGGATTCTCTTTGAACATCCATACTATAGGAGTTTCCCTAATAAGGAAACGAATTGATATTCCTGTATATATTGGTATTAAGAATGCTTTAAATCTAGATTGCATATATTGGTATTAAGAATGCTTTAAATCTAGATTTAACGGGATGACTTACCCGGGTTTGTTAAAGCCAATGTTCAAGATAGTGTAACATTTTCCATCTAACAATATATTTTTTTCTTATTCAGCACAAGTAGGTTCATTCCTCTGAGCAAACCCAACCAACTAGACTAGCTCCACTGTTAATCCAACCAGCATTACACGCGAAGATGAGAAAATAGAGGATCCAACCGTCTCTAGTGGGAATCGATTTCCCTACCTCTCGCTCGCACTATGGGTAAAAAGGAGATGTGTTGTCTGTTGTACTAGACACTGGAACATAAACTTGTTTTCTTGTGTTGTTTATCTTCTTAGGGTCATACAAATCGTGAACAAACGCTTGTCCAACGCCGTCAATTCCCCACCACCATCAGATGGATTCCATTTTATCAAGAATGTTTTTTTTTTAAATCATCCCTTCACAATTACATGAGCCATATAACATCATCAAGCCTACCTTGTGATCCAAAGGCTGAGCTGTGCAAGACCGCACACGTCAACCTGACCAAGCATAGGAGCTTTGTCTAATTTTGGGCAATATAGGAGGATATAACCAATATTGACCCTAGAAATAGTAAGGAGTCATCTCGCTCGCACTATGGGCAAAAAGGAGATGTGTTGTCTGTTTTACTAACATTGGAACATAAACCTGTCTTCTTGTGTTGTTTATCTTCTTACAGCATCTCCAACTGAAGGTGCTAAAAATCCTACGTGGATTTATTATTTAGTCCTTTTATTTATGGCGTCTATCCAGAGAGCAAATTTCGGATCTTAGGCTGTTTCCCATGGGCATGGCTAACCCACACTTTTGCCACTTTTGCACCCACTATGGGCATGCAAAGTGGCAAATTTGCCACTTAGCCAGGACAGGTCAAGTTCCTACCGAGCGGTCGAGTCTCGACCGTTCGGTCAAGACTACACCGTTTGGTGTTGTTTAGACCGCCAGCGGCTTCTATTCGGCCGTCCGGTCTGGTCTTCACCGCCACATAGAATCTGATCTAACGGCCATAAATCTTCCCCCCTATAAATACCAAATTCCTCTTCCATTTTAACTCACACCTTCTCTTCTCTACTCTTCACATTTGTAAATCTAAAACAAATTTCATCATCCAACTCTTTCATTCACTCGTATTGTGTAGTTTTTTTAATATGTCTCGATTTAATTCTCAATTAACTGAAAGCAAGAAGATTATGGGTCCAAAATTTACCTTAACCGAAGATGAAAGCATTTGCAGAAACTATGTGTTCTTTACACAAGATAGTGTCGATGGTGCCCAACAACAATCTACCAAGTTGTGGGATGACATATTTACTAAATTTCGTGATGAAACTATGAACATCAACGATCATGATGCAAATGGATTGTACGGTCTCTTCGTAGTAATCAACGCTCAAGTTGCCTTGTATGTTGTTGCTATAATGCAAGCTGCTCGTGCTCGAGCGAGCGGTCTTGTCGATATTGATGTCGAACGAAAGTGTCGAGATGATTGGCACCGCAAACACGGGAATTTTTTTTGTTATGAAAGTTGTTATCATATTTTGAAAGTGTTTCCTAAATATAATCCAGGAGTGTTAGCAAACATGCAGAATATACCTGCAAGTTCACCATACACTTCTTCTTCTTCAACGCCAGTTTCACAACCATCTCAAACATCTCATCCCCTGCGAAGATTCCATTTTCTTCACCAGAAACCACAACAAACGTGGGGGGAAATAGCCGTTACTTCAATATGTAATAAGCGACAAATTCTACACCGAACGGTTTTACAAAGACCGCTAGCGGTGCAGTCTCTGCCGTTCGGTTGAGACTCGGCCGCTTAACTATTTTCCCATAGTGGCGCGACCAGTTTTCCAGGCCAGCTGGCGTGGCAAATGGATGGGTTAGCCACCCTCCAGGAACCGACCTTATTCCTAAAAAACTATCTCCAACAGTTAGAGATTTTTATTCCTTAGAATTAATTATTAAATGAGAAAACATGACGTGGAGGTGCATCCGAAGGTGTAGTTAACACTTTCTTCAGGACCTTCTTATTTAGTATGGCACCCCTCCTGATTTATACATGATTTACAAAGGGGATACCAGTATTGGCGGGGGTGATACCAATTGAACGATCCAACGGCCAGGATCTATTAAGATTTGTTTGTACTATATGCATTGGTATCACCCAGCCAAAACTGGTATCCCCTTTATAAATCATGGATTTATAGGACCAAGTGTTGGAGATGGTTTTAGTTAAAATGGGGGTCTAAAATCCCACGTATCACATAAAAATAAAATTATAACCCCTTTTGGAAATGCCGTCAAAGGGATAGTGAAAAAACGCTTGTCCAAGGCCGTCAATTCCCCACCACCATCGGATGGATTACATTTTATCAAAAATGGTATGATAATCATAGACCAATTTTCGTTTTTTTTTTTAAAAATTTTTTTTAATTAAATCATCCCTTCACAGTTACACGAGCCATGTAACATCATCAAGCTTACCTTGTGATCCAAAGGCTGAGCTGCGTAAAATCACACATGTCAACTTGACCAAGCATGGGAGCTTTGTTCTAATTGGACAATAAAGAAGGCCATAACTATACTGACCCTAGAAATAGTAGGGAGTCATCTCTAAAAACCACAAATATAAGGATCTTGGCTCATTGAGAAAATTTGCAGACAAAATGACAGTCTGTATGCATAATAAACAAGGACATAGACCAGTTTGTATATACGCAAGTGGGTACGTATCCACATCCTCAAGCAAAATGAGTGGGGAAATCGTGACAATTTACCATTAAATTCTAGCAAAAACTATTGATTGTCACGTTATGTTCTATCGTCCAATGGTGATCCCTAAACTTTGATTTCAAACTATATTGGTTCCAACTCAACTGTACTGAGAAACAGAAGATAAATTATAGAGAGTTAAAAAAAAAACAAAAAACTGGTGACACCCAAATTCAAGACAGGTAAGAGTTTTTACAGCATCAAGGAAACTGACCAAAGACATGATGTTGCAATGCAAGCACAAATACAATTCATGAATGTTCACCTCATTTTCTTCAACAGATTAAGACAACAACACACCCAAACAAACTCCTGTTTTATTGAGAAACCCACAATTTCCCAAGCAAGGAAAATTGCTGACCTAGCACTTTCTTTCCAGCTCTGATCTCTTCAGAACATGACAACCTCTATTCAACCAATCTCTACTGGCTTTAAAACCTCAAAACAAAACAAAACAGAACAGAAGCCTTATGTTAAAACATAATAATATAAAACAAATAACATGAAAACAACAGCTCTTGAAGAGCTTTCCTACTCCCTTCCTCAAGTCAGGTTTTGATACCCCAAGTTTTCCATAAACAGGTTGATAACCCTATAATGTAAAGGTGATATAAAAAGAACCTGCAATACCCATTTCATGAAAACAGATAAAAATAACAAGAAAGGAAAGAAATCCTAGCCATGTAAGTTTCCTGACTTCCTGTTGATTCTGTCATATTTGCTGTCATGACCCCATAAACAAAAAAAGAGGAGAAACCCACCATTGTTCACAAAAATGACAACCATATTTCATTTTTCTTTTCAAATCATAGGACACAAAAAGCATTAGAGAAGACGGATTTATGTTGACAGGAAGAAGATACTTGAGGGAAAATTGATTGGTACTCTCTCAATATTTTGATCTGCCTTCAATAATGGTGTCTCTTCAGTCATGGCGCAATTAAAGCTACTTTCTTCTTCTTCTTCTCTGTCAACTTTCACAAGGTAAAAAAGCAAAAAAAATGCATATTACAGTTGGTAACAACAAACAACTACTCACATGGGTTTTGGTTTTGTTGATAAATTTCCTGTTCACAAAGAATGACATAAATTCTTACTGCATGTGTTATAACCCCTCTTGTACCAACTCCATTAAACTGACCAGAGTATACCCATCTTAAATTTGTGTTTTGACTTGTAGAAAAAACAAGAATTTTAAAGTACAGTCATTAATAGAGTGATTAACTATACTAGGAAAAAAACTTCACAAACAAGTACTCATTTCTTGAGAATTTCTATTGTTTGAGTTGTCACACTTGCTATATCGTTTTATGGGGAATGATGAATTTTCATTATCTGTTTATCTGTATTTCTTCTTCTGCTAATGAAGGAGAACTTTTGAGAAACATTCATCATATAAGATGAGAAGATGAAGACTAGAAAGCAGTGATAGGTACCTGGAAAAGGCCAGTTTGTCTGTGATATCTTGTTTTCATTGGTGTGGCATTGCCCTACCCAACACAACTATTCTCTTTAAAGGAATATTTGAGATCTACTAATTTGATTTTCTAAGTACTTTTTGAAGTAAAAGCCCACTTGCATTTTGTACCTGTAGTGATGAAAATTATGCTATTGGGATGACTGATTGACGGGGACTTCAACATTGGTCAGTGTTACTTACAATCAGTATAACACTATACTGCTCTGTATTTACTAGAGCATGAGTGTTACTGGAGATGGACAATTCAGTTCAGTATCTTTCTTTGCTTTCAGATCCTGATTCCTCAACTAATTTGTATCACAGTTTCAATGTTTAAGCTTGTGGAAGAAGACTCGGAATTTCGAAGGATATGGCAGTGTCATTTGCCACCAAAATAGGAAGTGCTGCAGGAGGAGTTCTACTGGTTCTGATAGTAGCTGGCTTACTATGGTATTGGTTACATTACAGGAAGTTATCGAATAAAAACTCGGAGACAGGTTCTTCAGATCCATCCGCTCTAGGTAAGGTTCTTTCTCATAGTAGCCATGAAGAGTTTCAGCTGGCACACTTTATCCTAACACTGTTTTTCTGGTATTCAACATTACAGTGGAATGGAACAGGGGAGGATCAGTTTCAGTGGGAGGTCCCATGCTATACGGACCACAGGGAGCAAGACAATTCAAACTTGAAGAATTGGATCAAGCAACTAAGAAATTCAGCGAAACCAATTTTATTGGAGTTGGAAGTTTTGGTTTGGTTTATACGGGTTTGCTTCATGATGGAACTTTTGCTGTAGTCAAAAGACGATCTGGTGCTCCTCGACAGGAATTTGTGGAAGAGGTAATTCTTAGTTCCTCAAACACAGACTGGCAACAGTTATGATATCTAGTCTTTGGTTATAAACTTGTGGTGAGATCCCTCCCTTGGTAGAATTAAATAGCAAAATAAAGCTGAACGGCGAACCTGAGAACCATCGGTGACGAATTTCCAGAATTAAATAACTATTACCACAACCGGTAATAGTTGTGGTAACTTTCGGTGACGAATTTCCAGAATAGTTTAACAGAGGAGGAAATCACTTCCGCTTAAGGCCTTACTTAAAATGCAAAGTGGAAATCTGTACATAACATAACGTTCTATACATTTGACCAAACAGGTGTGCTACCTCTCGGACATTCAGCATCGTAACCTTGTTACTCTCCTCGGCTACTGCCAGGAAGATGGTTCTCAAATGTTAGTTTACGAATACTTACCAAACGATAGTGTTTGTAGTCATTTATATGGTAAGTGTCAATACATCAGCATTTGTTTAACAATACAATAGTCATCACACGATACATGTCACATAACTTCTTGCTCGACAGATAATAATGGGCAAGACTCAACGACAAAACTAGAGTTCAAGCAAAGGCTCTCAATTGCTTTGGGAGCAGCTAAAGGTACGATCCTAATGTGAATATCTGAACTTCCTAACAAAGGGAATTAGATAAATGTGGTTGTGTAATTAGTTTCTACTTGAATCCATATGTGCAGGTTTATGTCATTTGCACTCACTGAAACCGCCTTTAGTACACAAGAACTTCAGAACAGCAAATGTCCTAGTCGACGAGAATTTCATTCCTAAAATTGCAGATGCGGGGATTTTAAGACTACTGGAAAAAATTGAAGAGGCTGGCCCTTCATCAGGAACAGCTAATGACAATGCTTTCCGAGATCCAGAGTAACTTCATCTCTACTCACTTCTTTTATGCTCGTATAAGAAATGAGACTTCTTTTGTTAGTCAATTCTGAAAACCCTTTGTTCAGGGTTGAAGAATCAAGACTCCTCTCTGAATCCGGCGATGTATACAGCTTTGGTGTATTTCTTTTAGAGCTTATAAGTGGACAGGAAGTTTCAAAGATTAGCTTCTCAGCACCTGGTGAAAGCTTGATAAAATGGGTAAATAACCATTTCCTAATGAGGATTTATTATATTTCTCCATACTAAATCTTACTCAGAATGTAAATCTCACCTATTACCTAGATACCTTGACTGAAGTACACTATTTCTTGCTAAGTTTTTACCAGAATACCTATATGTTCCAAAAACGTATAAATATGGTACTGACTGAATCCTTGCCCCAATTTTCTGAAGGTTGAATCCCGTCTGGGATTGAATAGCCTTGTGGACAATCGGCTAACCAGCAACTTCACTTCGGAGGGAATGAAAGATCTGATTAGGCTGACAATAGGTTGCCTAAATAAAATTGGAAGATGGCGACCGAAGATGGATATGGTTGTGAGAGAGCTTGACAGGATTCTCGAAAAGGAAATGACACGGACAACAGTTATGGGCACAGGTATTACTACAGTAGTTACTCCTGGAAGCGAATTGTTTACTGCAAAATAAACAATGAAGAAACTGAAGAAGCAATCTTTAGCAAAGGAAATGACATTGGAATGACTGCAATAGAGGAACGATAAGGCTTCGCCGATGATGATAAAGGTGGAAAAGAATACATTACTTCTGGATTTGTTAGACCAAATTGTGGTATATACACTGTAAGGAAGCTTGCTTCAACCAACTTCTCTTGCAAGGATGAAAAAACTGGTTCCCCTTAAGACTGGGGTGTATGATACTATTTGATTACTAGAAATGATGCATAACAGATGTTCTTAATCCATACAAGTTATATGGTACTTCGCCATGCATATGTTTCATATTAGCAGTTGCAGTTATCAGCACAAAAACAAGAAGAAAGAAAATGCAAATCATGTTAACAACGGGGAACGAAGATGAAGCACAAATTTTTTTTCAAGCAACTACGAATCCAAATAATACTATCAAATAACACAAACTGTAGAGCAGATATTTGGACAGCACCATTCCATGCGTTTCATATAAAACATGTAATTAAATCCAGAGAAAAGGGGGAAAAAGCTAACAGATAAGAAGTTAAGAATCTATTTTCATATATCAATGTAATCCTTCATGATTGGGTTACTCTTCTCCAAGTAAGCATTCCTCTTCCAATTCTCCACAGCTTTCTCGACTGCAGACTTCGCTTGACGTACTTCTTCTGTGGAGAACTTGTGTTCAATAATACCCAAAGGTCCTGGTTGCAGTACACCTACTACAGTCTCCATTTCTTGCTCTACCTGCCTATAAAAGGAATATTTTAAAGCTTTAATGGACAATATGGAGTCCAGTTACCAAAATGTGGCTTAAAGCAAACAAAAATCTGATTCAATGCATGCAGATTGTTTGCTAAAATGTTTAAGACAACCGAATAAGTTATTTTCCCCTTTTTTTCATCGATTAATATGTTCGACTGTTAAGAATTCATCAAATTAAATCGAAAGAGAAAATTATCAATAACCTTTTAAATTTAGGTGATTTTGATAAAGGCCGGACGACGAAATATATGAAATTAAGAGCAAAACACAGTACAGCATTTATTTAAAACAAAAAAGAAGATGATGAAATTAAGAGTTACCCAGAAATGGGTAGTACCTGAAAAGCCTTGAAATCGGTCTGAAATTCGTAAAACGTGCGAAAGGTGCTGACATTCTTCTCTTCTCTGCTTTGTACCTAGGGATTGAGAGGAGGAGGAGGAGGAGGGTGAGAAACTAATGAGGTTTTCTATGACCGGCCCCAACTTGCAGTTGTGACGAGGACCTTTCTTCCCCAAAGAAAATTGTTTAGGCGCCCACCGAAAAGTTTGAAGCAACCCATGAATCGGAAATGATCTCTGGCCCCTACCTGACGAACAACACTAACACCTTTACTCCTGACTCATCTGAGTCGTCTGGATCTGAATGAAATCACCTGATTTGAGTCAGATCTGACTCAATATGTTTGTTTTGAGTCAGATCTAACTCAATATGTTTGTTTTGAGTCAGATCTAACTCAACTTACTCAAAAATATGTGAGTCAGTGGTTTGGTCCCATGAGTCAGGGGTATTTTGTTACCTGACTCAAACGGGTCCGAGTCAGAGGTTAGGTCTGAGTCAGAGGTCGAGTCAGATCTGACTCAAAGTACAAAACAAACAGTCTGACTGCTGACTCGGCGCGAGTCAGGGTTGACTCAGATCCAGATGCCGAGTCAGCTGCAAACAAACAAGGTGTAAGGGGCCGTTTGGCACGCCGGGAGTATCAATGCCGATTACGTGTAGTTGTAATGCCATGCATTTGAACTACATGTAGTTGGCTGTTTAGCGTTTGGCATGCATTAGAACAATACCATTTGTAATGACCTGACTCATCTGAGTCGTCTGGATCTGAGTCGTATGGATCTGAGTGAAATCACCTGACTTGAGTTAGATCTGACTCAATATGTTTGTTTTGAGTCAGATCTTACTCAACTGACTCAAAAATATGTGAGTCAGTGGTTTGGTCCCATGAGTCAGGGGTA
>JAJJMB010014022.1:12807535-12840873 GCA_023531105.1 Papaver atlanticum
GGGTATTTTGTTACCTGACTCAAACGGGTCCGAGTCAGAGGTTAGGTATGAGTCATAGGTCGGGTCAGATATGACTCAAAGAAGAAAACAAACAGTCTGACTGCTGACTCAGCGCGAGTCATGGGTTGACTCAGATCCATACGCCGAATCAGCTGCAAACAAACAAGGTGTAAAGGGTCGTTTGGCACGTCGGGATTAACAATGCAAGGCAATGCCGATTACGTGTAGTTGTAATGCCATTCATTTGAACTACATGTAGTTGAATGTTTAGCGTTTGGCATGCATTAGAACAATACCATTTGTAATGACCTGATCCTCCATTGATATCCCCACTTAGTTACTCTGGTCATCCGGCAGTGTGAGTTTTCAACGGGCATCGCCGCTGTGACGGACCGGAAAATTACACCTAGAGCACCAGTTGCGTGCAGGCCGTAACTCCCCGATGCGCCACTCTGATGCTACTAATCGGTCTTTAAAATTAGACAAATGCACGTTCATTTTCCCTTGTAGGTGTGCTCGACAAGCATGAGGCAGCTAACTTAGCTTCCACATTGTTCCAATTTACCCTTGTTCTGCAAAGGGTTCAAAGCCATAGAGGCTAGTGTCGATGCATTATTTTATGCATCACTGGCCTTCGAATCCATTCTAGTCATAGAACATGCCTAGAACTTGCGCATAGGACAAGGGTGAATTTACATCTCTTTACTTAGCTTAGGCATTTGTAAAAGCACGCACTTATCTTGATCGTGTCAAGGGTGAATCAATCAGGCTCATGCCATACTTTCCTTAGGCTTATGCAAGCTCCGCTAACTTGCATATTGTTGTAGCTTACTTTCCATGCCATGCCTAATGTGTCATTGGTGCATGCCTATGTCGAATGCCTTTATAGGAAGTATGAGCATCCAAGGAAAACAATGCAACTTGCCTCATCAAGTTTGGCCATAATCATCCCTTGCACTGCAATGCCGAACCAGATGATATGAGAGGCCAATATGCCGCAGTCATCTCGCAATTAGATGATATGAGTGATAACATGTTAGACCGACAATGCTGTAACTCATTGCGGCTTCCTACGTACCCTTTCCTACTCTAAAGGGATCAAGCACAGATCGTAGTTCATCCTCGAAGGGAAGCATCTTAAACCAACTCGTTTGCAAAGTCGTGGCCAAGTAATTATGGTAATGACCTAGTTCATGTAGGTCATCCCGTCAAAATGCATAAAGATTGCGCATTACTGAGTCCACGGCATGGCATAATAATTCCCATGCTTAATATGTTTCGTTGGCAAGCCTACGCATCTATAAATAAGGCCTAAGCATCATTTATGCTCTTTCGGCTAAGCTATGAAGCTTACTTGGTGCATGATCCGCATATGCACCTTCAACTAACTACCCCTCCCTATATATGTTTAAATACATTTTTAAAAATTAAAGTTAGGGAGGAAAGTAACATTCACCAAGTCACATTTTTGAGGTGCTTGCTTCATTATTCATGG
This sequence comes from Papaver atlanticum, assembly GCA_023531105.1. Taxonomy (NCBI): domain Eukaryota; kingdom Viridiplantae; phylum Streptophyta; class Magnoliopsida; order Ranunculales; family Papaveraceae; genus Papaver; species Papaver atlanticum. The sequence continues at coordinate 12,809,031 of JAJJMB010014022.1, forward strand.
TCGTTGTCTGAATAACCATCCTTGATGGTTGTAATATCGTTTATGGCCCATAGGCCAACTGCAGTGTATCGCCATGATGGATGTACATTGTCTCGACCAAGTCTCGTGGAGTGCCATAATGACTGTATTTTTAACATTTGGCTCATAGGACAAATCCAGTGTACAGCCATGATGGTTGTGTTTCCGATCTGCTCATGAGTCAATTCCATTGTTTACAACCATGATGGTTATAAATTAACTCGGCCATCATGCTCTAGCCTAATGCACCATTGTGGTGCGATATTAACCTTAGGCCAATTCCAACATATACATCCATGATGGTTGTACAGTAACTCGGCCAGCCTGCTCTGGACGGATGCATCATGATGATGCGACATTGGCTCTTGGCCAATATACCTTCGAGATGCACCATACTTGGTGCTATATTTTCTCTAGGCCAATGTTCCTCTTAACGCAACAAAAGCTTGAGATGAAGCTTCATCTCGGGCCATGGCACATCTTTGAGCATGCGTCATGCTGAAAACACCGGGTGTTACAGCCACGGTCATCCAACAGCAACTTCCTGGGAGATCACCCATCCCTGGATTACTCCCGCCCGAGCACGCTTAACTGCAGATCTTTCTGCCAACTTTGGAACCAATTATGCTAAAAAGGCCTCGGTGTTAGGAAAGGACATACTATTACCTATATTTCATTAGTGGAATCCTACCTGCCGAATTAGGGTATTACAAAGTGTACAAAGTCGTAACCTAGAAATAGTTTCGTACAGAAACCTAAGTTACGTATGATGACTCTAGCTTTGCAACTAGGACACAAGAGTGCCAGTGATTAAGAAATCTTGTTGCAGGAGTCTCTCTAATTATAAATTTTCACGGCCGCAAATAACTTTAAATTCAAGCTAAGGTTAACTTGAGATTCAAGAAAATACTTTCTCAGTTTAGAGGAAATTCCTAGTTGGGAATTCATGTAAGCATGTGAAAAGTTCGTATTTAAGTTATACAAAAGAATATGCACTATGGTCTAGGGTTCTAGAACTGTGCACAATGATAGTCTGTAGCGGCAAGTATGTCTTAGCATTAACAAGCATTAGTGGTGTTTAATAACACTTAAGACTCAATCCATAATCCACAATCACAAGTGACTTTGCGAATAAAGTTATCTTGTGTTTACGAGAGTGGTAGCAAAAGCGAACATGGTTACAAAAGTAGTTCGTGAACTTTTGCCATCTGGAACTGGGTAGGTTTGCAAAACTCTTGGAAATTCGTAAAGGGGTTTGAGCCCGCCCCCCCCCCCTTCTCGAACTTAGATATAAAGGGTTCGCAAACTTCTACAGTTCGCGAAATTCAAATCTTCAGGGTAGCAAACCAAGTTTTCAAACCTTGCTCCAAGCAGTTCTGAAAATCTCTTATTCATTTGAAATATTCTCAATAGCCATGCAGTATGCACTATTTGCTTGGGTAATTTCCAAATGATCAGCTTGAAACAAAAATAGTTTATCAATAATGAATCCTTCTAACTAAGATTGCTAAGAATCTATAAAAATCCATTGCTTGAATTATATTTTGAGAGTGTAACCAAGACAAGCTTAAAGCCTAAATTTCTTCGTTGCAATATTAAATCTACTAAAATCATATGACAACGTTTCATAAGATAGAATGGTAGATAGGGTGAGTAAATAGGATAAGTCAGTCTTCGCATACCTCTTTATTGATGAAATTCTCTCAAATGTCTTCGTTTATTCTTCAGTCTTCAATGTTCGCGGGTTATTCAGTGATATCTGATGCTCAACTATCATGCTCTAATGTTAGTCCGAGACTTGAATTTAGTATACTAGATATCAAGATATAGTTTTGTACATCTAACATTGACAAAGCGATGCTCTAACACTTGTAGAGCATTCCACTGTAAATCCAAATAGGCCAGATGATTTGTTTGCTCAACATTTCCTAATAACATCAAACACTTCATCCTAAAAATAAGGCCTCTCTAACCAATCTCTCTGAGTACCATTAATATTTTTGAAATCCTATAGTAAAAGAAGGATAAATTGAATTTGATGCAGTGAAAAGATGAGTATAATACGTATTAATCTCCTGTTTTATAGCATCTTGATTGAAAACATCTACCCCATTAATCTCCAATTTTGTGATACAACTCTTCTTTCTCTTGGCATTTGTTATTCTATGAAAATATTGTATATTCCTTTCACCTTCTTGAAAACCCCCCGACTTTGTTCCTTTTACATATTGTTCTAGATCTGGTTACTTTTGAAATGACGAGGACACCAAATACGCCATAATATTTTTCGATATCAACCTATTCAAGACACATCTTGTGTAATCTAATACAGACACTGACTGTCAAGGAGATTACTTAAACAAGATGTACACTTGGTACATAGCATAAGTTTGAAACCGAACCAATTATGGGATCAAACCAAGTGTTTGATTAACATACAAATGTATTTATTTTAATTATAAAGACGAGGAAACGCGGGAGTAAAGTAAATCACGGTTTTTTTTTCAATGTTTCGGTATAAGTAAAGTAAATCACACAACACACACGATTGTATTAACAAGGAAAACTACAAGACAGCATAACCCCTGGACCTAGTCCAGTTTTGAACACCCTCATAATTAAGAAGCTATACAAAGACTGCTACAACTTCGTATAGTTGAGACCAAGTAAACTAACTCCAAGTTACACAATTCCTTCAGTATCCCTGCACCTACAACCGATCTAAATCCTAAGATAGAGATCACTATCTCAAGTTGCTTCACCTGATGTAAAGTCTTCAACATCTCAACTCATTTATAACGTAATTTGAAACAGTAACTGAAAATGTGGGGGTACCAAAATACACCACCAACTTTTTCTTAGGCAATCTGCATGGACAAACTCAACACAATTCCGAGAGTTCAACTCAATTAAGGAATAATGTCTAGAGTTATATATCTCTCTCTCTCTGTCTCGCAATTAGAACGTTTACATAACCAAGTCCATGAACCTAGTTACAAAGAGATTACTTGGACGGTACCAAAGACCAATGTCCAAGAATCAATCAAGTTGTATCCCGCAAACTAGGTCGGATGTATCTACTATGATTGATTAACGCACAACCTGTGATATTTTGATTATAAATATAAACAATATAATGTAGAAAAAGAAATAACACAGACAGCGTAAGTTTTGTTAACGACAAAACCGCAAATATAGAAAAACCTTGGGAACCTAGTCTAAATTGAAACCAAACTGTATTAAGCCGCTACAGACACTAGCCTACTACCAATTAATTTCAGACTGGAATGTAGTTGATCCCTAAAAGGTATGCCACAGATTAAGGTACAGTCGTGCTCCTTACTCCTCTTGAATCCCAGCAGGACTTCGTGCAATTGATTCCCTTAGCTGACATCACACCAACTAAGAGTTGCTTCAACTCAATTGAAGACTTTAAACTAATCTACCTCCCACAGATTAAGCCTATATATGATTTCATTTTACAATACAAAAGTTTGATCAAAGGTGATGGAAATCGATAGCAATAGACAAAGTCTAGCTAACCTCAAAATCCGAACTTATGCAACCCGAAGTGCAGCCTATATTATTATTCAGCTCACAAGTATAAAACTTGTAAATCAACAAAGGTTGAGACAAAGAGAACTTTGATGATTTCTATCTATCTTGATCAAGTGAGCAGCTCAATAATCGATCAAGATAAGGATACTCGAGTTATCAAGAAAAGATAACTGATCCTGGCTTCACGAATCCCTATGAAGTCTTTGTAGTCGCTAAACCCTAAAAGGGTTAGAAAGAGGCCGGCTCTATATATAACTAGGACACACCAAAAAGTAGTGTTGGGATTCAAAAATCCAAGTTGCTTGAAGTTCCCCTTTTATAGACATTCAAAGCATAGGTTTGTTTAGGTTTAGGCTAAGATAGGTTTGGAACCAAGCAATCAATATCCACCATTAGATGAATCTTTGAATCTGATTCACATAAACAAGATATACACTCTGGTTAGGTGAAACCGTAACCGAACCGTGTATAAAGACTATGTTCAAGGTGGTTAGCCGAAACTAACCTATTTGAAGTCAAAAGCTTAACACTCATTTTCATGAACACTTAAGACATTAACCTTGAGTCACAATCATGTGATCAAATAAGTCTAGTGTTTTTAGAGAATTGATCAAATGCTAATTATCTCGTAGAAATAATTTAATCGCACTTGAAAATAATCGACATGGTTAGTAAATGCACAAAGTACAAATACCATAGCCGTTCGTGACTCAGGTAAGTCAGAGTACATGTACTGGTTTGTAAACATTTAACCAAACCAAGTTATGGAATTCACAAAACTATTTAGGTATGCGTACCGGTATGGATACCTTAATACTATGACCGGTTCCGGAGTCTAGAGAACTATTTTGGTTTGCATGCTGGTTTGGATACGCAACCTAGTTCAGGAACACAAAACTATTTTGGTATGTGTACCGATATGGATACTCACCTGGTTCCGTGACCACAGTTCCTTTACAGTTTGCATACGAGTATGCATACCGATTCAGTTCACGAGTTAAACAGATTTTCACATGATGTGCATAAGGATATGCATACCACAAATCTGCAAGTAGATATATATAGCTACTCCGCTATGTGTACGAGTACATGTAATACGTGTTCAGACTTATAACATTTTTCCATTTGTAAGACTGATAACACTGTCTTGTATCTAAATCTATAGTAGTTCAATATTTCTCTCTAAATCGATTCGAAACATTCCCGAATAACATCAATGACACATATCACTGTTCCAGGCTATTTTCGAATGATAAAACTTGAATCATGATTTTGATTCCGAACAATAAATTGTCCTTAACCAAAATTCATCGAGTATGAATAAATTTTCATTAAGCTTAGTCATTATATTTCGAGAACTAATTACCAAGCTAAACTTGACTCGAAATTCTTGTCTATGCATGATAGTCTAATTAGTTATGCGACATCGTCTCAAATGATATAAAAATGAATATAACTTGAGAAATAGGTGGTTCAGTCTTCACTTACCGTTTGTTGATGAAGTTCACCAAAAGCTTCGGTTGATCTTCGCCTTCAAATGGTAGAACGCAATGATGAATGTCGTGATCCACTGTTTCTCAACTACATTTTTATCCTAGTCCGAGACTTAACTAATTGTAGACTATAAAGCAAGATATAGTTTTGACAACAAGCTAGAGATAGCAACACTTGTGAGTTCGACCGAGAAATGCTCTAACAATCTCCCATTTGTCAATTTTAGTGACAAAACTATCAATACATATTGATAAAAAAATAAATCTTTAAAAACCCCTCGAATCCATCATGTATTGATTTCCTTGGTTTCTTCAACTCCTTGAACTCTTCGTAATTTCAAGTTGCAATGATTCCAAATGTGTTCAACTCAGCATCATTGTTGTTGAAGATCCGTATCCATAGCGATAACAACTTTGAAAACAAATATTCTCAATCGTTGTTATACAGAAACATGGTATTATTACTTCTCCAAAGTTCAATTGTATCCCAACTCTGAAGTAATACTACGGTGATATGTTTCTCCCCCTTAATCAATACTTACATATTTTGCATAATAGGTGAAACCTATAGATTATTGATTCACTCCCCCTTACATAATGATTCATCAACCATATGTATATAGCACCAAACTACTAAATAATTCTCCCTCATTTTGCCAACAAAATTTGCAAAGGTACGAAAATCGTGGAATAGTAATGAATACAACCAAAAGATATGTCAAGTTTTAAGGAAGTTAGAGATACTACATTATAACATAGTTAAAATGCAACTCCTCACATCAACTTTATTTCGATGATATCACATCGTAAGTAATACTTAACGCTCATCTAGGAGATTTAAGATACAAGCATCCCCTTTAAATTCCACAGCCACACTCCCTACAAAGATATAGCAATTAAGCACAAGTTCATTTAAGAACTCTCCCCAATTTAATGTTATTCCCAAGAGAACAACATGAGTGACCTTGCTTTATGAAAAAGAAAGATTTTGTCGGACATTAATAAATCACATGGATTTGTATCCGGAAAATCGACTTAAAACAATCTCAACGCCAGTTACTGACAAAAAGATAATTTTGATCGATATGGCTCAACATAAGAAAATCTTACGGAGTGTGTCAAGCAGTAAAAACACAGAAGTGTGATCACGAGTAGATCAATGCTGCGAGAAAATTCTCAAAGAGTTTGTTCTATTTTCCGCTTATAAAAAACATAATAGATTTAACTTCTTAGCATGTATGAAATATCAGCTCGATTCACGAAAAACGTAAAAGAACATATATTTCATAAGATATTGAGCAATGCATAAGAATATCCATGGGGATCAAGTATTGCTATCATCTTATCTAAGAAACAAACTTGTAAAAAGCATACAAGTTGATTTGCTTATTAGAAGGAAGGATTATTCTTTTCCGCCGGGATTTACATCAAGAATGGCTACCAAAAGCATATAAAAAGATTTCTTTAACAATGAAGAAGATGCACATATATATAAATATATCACTCATTAAGAATCGTGCATCATATGTTTACATATAAACCAAGGAGGTCGTGAACATTCAAGCAATAACCGAGTTCGATAACACTCCATACTTAAACTATGAATCATGATCAAAACAGATTTAATGATCAAAATTGTATTAAAAGTGTTAGAGAGTATTTTTCTAATACCAAACATATTATAGAAATAGTTTGTATGTATCTGAAATATATCTTGCAGGAACCCGACCCTAAGTTACAAAAGAAAGACCTAAAAGATAGTTCGTGAATCTTGGCCCTCATGATACACGTACCAGTATGCGTACCATCCTTTTCAAAAAGATTTTAGGAACTTTTTAGTATGATACTGGTATGTATACCCCTTGGTTCACGAAATTCAGAGTTTCCATTGTACACGTACCTGTATGTGTACCCTCTTGTAGACGTCGATATTTGATAAGCTTTTTCCCTCCATAACTTCTTCGTCTGAACTCGAAATGACCTCATTCTTTTTTGTATTTTCTTTGTAATTGAATTATATTCAAGATGATGATGATAAATCCTTAATTTGAATGAGTTAATCTTGGTCTTTGGCCTGTATCTTGATTTTGAGCATCTTTGCTCCTTTTCGTCATACTTCTTCCCCTTTTCTTTGACATGGGTACTTAGATACTTGCAATACTTCTCTTCTTAGATCTTTTTAGCACTTTGTAGCCCCTTTTTGGATGATTCACCTAATAGAGAAAAATAATAGAAAACAAGAGTAATTCCAAGAATACATGCAAGAATAATAGCCAACATGATATGTGCGCCCTAGTTCTTTTGCTTTCCTCACCGTATTCATAATAGGGAATTTCTTGGTGAGGATGCACTTTCAACACAATCAAGTTGTGTTGGGGTGAACAATGTCTTGATCACCAAAGGTGGTTGAAGCAAACTTTTCCGCATCTATGGATTTTTCACCATCTATAGTTTTTGGCTTATTTTGTTTCTTCTTCCACCAATTCTTGCGTTTCACTTTTGGATTATCATGAAAGATATCACTTTTAAACCTATTCCTATATAAATCTATCTTTCCCAAGAAATTCTTAACTTCCAACATCATGTATTTTTTTCTTTTCCATAGTCAAGGAATTTTTTGGGAGATCATTCCTTTTCACACTTAATGCATCATTGACTTTCTTTGGTACCCACATCTGAGTGTGTTTAGGAACAACTGGAACCTTCTTCCCATTACTCTTTTCAAGGTTTTTCGAAAGAGAATTGGATTTATTATTCTTTTGCAAGTTAGTCTTTCTCTAATTGGGAGCATCGGATCTTGTCTTCGTCTCTACAAATTTATCCTTTTGATAATCATTACAATTGTGAAAAGGCTTTGTATGACGTTTATAGGCAAATCTAGGTTTATCAAAGCACTGATTCCTTTGCCTAAAAGTTTGGAAGATCACAACCCGTAATATCAAATGTATTTCTTTGATACTGTTTTGTGTTGTATTTCGCGCTGCATGAGACTGCATCCGGATAATGCCTTAATATACATTGGAGAATGGCTTTGCCTGATTTAACCAAATTTGATGATGGGCTCTGCTGTGCGCGAAAAACGAATGGTAGATTACCTAATATTTTTTCATCTACCCAAGTAAAATACTTACTTAAGGTAACCACTTTGTATTTTACAAACGGCATACTACTGACCATCACTAATTTCTAGTTATATTTTTTTATGAGATGAGTTTGATTGCAATATGACTACTCACATTACTAATTTCTAGTTATAAGTTCAGGGATACAAAATTTTTCCACACAAATTAGTTGGGTAAACGACACTCGAATATACTTCTGCAATACTTCATTTATATACCTTGTCGTACAATTTATATTCTTTTAAACCCTTGTTAATAAGGTAGATGCACGTCAAAAAAAGTTAGATAGCTATGGTAATCGACTTTCTAAAATTTACTCAGTCAGTGTCGATTAAACCTAAATGAAGCGCCACACAAATCCATAACTTGAAACCAACTTATTTCTTTGGTGTAATTATAGGAATGATAGACATTTGCGTTAAAGATAAACATTTTTTGATGAATTGATCTCGCAAGCCCGTCTATTTGTAGCTATGCATACTTCCGAAGAGAATCTTCATTACTTTACCTCCCTGCCTTATCCTTCCTTTCAACTAACCCTCTCTAATAGGTGGGAGCAACATCTGCAGAAAAGAAAATGTGAAAATGATAAATTCGAAGTTACAAATATCGACAGTTCGGCATAGTTGCGAAACCATGTACACTCATATCCTAGCAATAGATCTACATTACTAAAAACAATGGCTTTTTTCACTATCCAACGGTTTTGAGTGGACTATTTTGGGCTACCGAAGATTTCAATTCATCTCAAATTCCTGAAAATAGATGTGCTTGAGTTATTTTAGTTTTATTTTCTTTTTGAACACTAAATTGGTTAAGCAAATAGCTATTTATTCATAGAACGAACTGAACTGATGAAAACAATTTCAAAGTCACCTTACAACCACAAATGAAACCACAAAAACATAAGTAGCTTCAATGGCTAACCATGAACATATAAAGCATAGGACACAACTCTAGAAAACCTAAACATCTGGACTAAAAAACAACAAAACAAACTCTAACAAAGCCTATCACTTTATTCATCCAGTTACGTGTATATGCGTTATGACCATTCCTTGGCCATATGCATATCAAGCAGAAATGCAATATGCATACCATATCAGGCTATACTAACTACGACAGGAATTCATACGAATTCTTACTTAATATGAAAAAATGACATAATTTTTTTTTTAACAATGACATATGAAACCAATTACAATTACCTTCATATGCATCAGATGTAAATCCTAGCTTTATAACTAACATCTATTTCACCTCGTCATCTTAGTCTTGGTAGATTTGAATCCAATATTGAATGATAAAAAAAAAAAAAAATCATTTCGTCTTGGTTCTACACAATGCATAAAGATGGTTACATTGCGCATAGCTGGATATATATATCCACCTATTAGATTTTTCTCCATATGTTTTCAGGGAGGGGATCGGGCAACAAAAGGGTTTGTCAAACCCTTTTGACAAAAATCTTTAACCATGGGATGTAACAAATCCAATGGCCTATATCATGCTGACATGGAAACGTAATTTTTCAGCTCATTTAGCCGAGCCATTTCGGTTTCCATGTCTATAAATCCAATAAGGGAATTCGTAGTCTTCCTCCTCCTTCTTTACGGAAATCCTTCCAAAGTTAAAAACAAAATACGAGATCCATGTGAATGAAACATTGATTTGGTTGTTCATACAAAAATTAAAAACAATGGTTTTTTTCATAGAAGACAATTCCCTATTACAATTGTTTTGTCGGTGTTTATGTTTACAGGAACTTAATACCCGGGAAAGTTAGTATATACAAACCTTTTAACCTATATAAGATTCAAAACTGATAAATCCTTTTTTTGTACCACTGGGTCAGAATTGATTATTGCTTAATTGGTGAGAATGGGGTTAGCAACGAAAATCTTCCAGTTCCACACATGAATCCTGGAAAATCCATTTAATTTGTTATCGTGATTTTTATTAAACTTGCATCAAGTCATGTACTTAACCCTGTAATTTAGCAGTGATGTCAACTTGAGAGACATTGGCATACAGTTTAGCATATGCTTAAGGCCGGATAATCTTACCGTAAGGGAAGAAGACGATTATACACAACTTTGACTTAGATATGCGATGGCAATAGCATTTGAGGTTGATTTAATCATACCGTAAGGGAAGAAGACGATGAACCTAAAAATCGAAATTAGTTAAGTTTTTGTTTTTATCTCAATTGGCTCGGCTAATTGAGCCGAATATGGGATTAAGTTTCCATGTCAACATAATATGGGCCATTAGATTATTCATATTCAACGGTTTAGAGGATTTGTCAGATGGGTTTGTCAAACACTTTTGTTGCCGGATCCTGTCCCATGTTTTCATCAACTAAAATTTGATATCTTCTCCTTTTAGGTATTAGCTTTTATTTGTATGAAAATGATGGGGGATAAGAATTAAGAAGCATATGATTCGCATAATACAAAAACAGAAGCTCACAATGGAGGGGATCCAAAGAAAAATACCTGGAAAAATTGAGAGAAAAGTAGATCATGCAAAGAACAGAGGGAAGATTGGTATAACATGGCAAATAATAACATAGAGGTTTATTATATAACCTACCTTCATGATTCCAAAGCGTTATAACTGTCCATCATGATTTCAAAAGCGTTTCCAATAACCAAATGCATGCATGAGCAGGTGTAAATACGGATCATGATGCTAAATAATAACAATATCATGGAAGATGGAAGGTTTTACTCATTTAGGAAACGGTAGAGAGACTGAACTTAATTTATGAGACTATTTTTCCCTTGCCGATTTTTTTTAATGAAATTTGTTTCATGACGCTCGATATCATTAAGGCTCAATATAACCGAGGAGAGGTAGCTGAAGCCCAACGTGGTACATCCTCATAACAACCGTTTATTGATGTTTTTCTTTCTTGAGATTTTTTTGGTTAAAGTTAAAGTTCATAGCGTTGTAATTCTATTGACTATTGATGTTTTTATTGATCAAAGTAGAAATCCTTTTCCCACCTGATCAAGGAAGCTGCATGCTTGTGCCGAAGATTTTTTGTTTATTAATGCCTAAAGGCTCATTGTAACCATATATGGCGCATACGAAATGTTTTTATTTTTCTCTTTTAAAAATATAATATGAGTCTTAGTCAAAAGCAAATTTTGATGTGTCATTAAGATGTTAGAGTTATTAAGATGGTTACAAACAACATAAATGCCGTGACCATTTATTTATTGAAATCAGTTCACAACAAAGGGGGTTAAAAATTATGTGACCGTCGGATGTATTTGGCTGGGATGAGATTGGGATGGTTGGATCACCTGTTTAAATGTTATCCGACCGTCCAAGCTCAGAAATCCCTTCTGTTTTGTATTATAGATACATATATAATAGATATAAAATTCGAAAGCAAAGTTTCGGTAGATCGTTAAAGATTTCGCCAAGACCCTCTCGGAGATAAAGTTGCACCGGTGTCTCGGTCTCGACCGAAATTCGGAATTGACTACATTGACTGGTACATTAATCCGGTTCGAATATAGATTCCGCTCTATCCATATCCACCGAAATCCGCTGACAGCACCGTTCCTGAATCATGCAGGGTTTTAGGGAGAAGAAGAAGAGTTAATTTTATGGGTTTTAGTTAGGTCTTGATGGCTCGGAACTATTTGATTCTCTTTCTGAATCGAAATTTCTCCAGCAAAAGCCCTCGTTTTCGTTCTCATCCTCAAATTTCTAGGCTATCACATTTCTGGGGGAATGGAAAATACTTTTCGACATCTATTCCAACAGAAAAGGATGATTTTAAAAATCTATCTGAACCAAAATCAAGTCTATCAGCTCGTATGAGTTTTGTATTTGATCAAATTGATGCGATTGAGAAAGAAAGAAACAATAAGGATGATGCTTTACAAAGGATTCGTTCATGGAGAGACACCAAGAAAGATGAAGTTGAAAATGAAAAGGAAAAGGAAAAGGAAAGACATACACCTAAAATGTTTGATGAAATGTCTCAGACAAGAGTTAACAGTTTAGATGACAATGATTTGCTGGGTATGGAGGAGGAGAAGAAGAAGAAGGAGAAAGCGAATTTGATTAAGAAAGAGATTGAAATAGTTCATCCATGGCCGGAATGGATCGAATTAATGGAAAGATTAATACAACAGAAGTACTTTGATCGTAACAGTAATGACGATGAGGATAAGATTGCTAAAGAGAACGTGGCGATTGATGCTGAGGATGGTTTTGATTTTACCAGGGATTTCACAACTGTTCGTAATGCTGTTGTTAAGTTTGGTCGAGATCGCTTTGATATCTTAAAGTGAGCTCATTTCTATTTATTTCCATGTAATTGAGTTAACTGTTTGTTTGAAGTTTGATATTTCTGAGTTTTAGATAATACAAGAAGGTCTGTTATGTTACACTGATGTAGTGTTGCACTGAAAAACTTGATGTTGTGTATGATTTTCAGGTCATTGTCGAGGCAGGATATTCAAAATCTTGTTGGGTGTGGATGTCCTAGTGTAGATACTAAAGTTGTCTTCTCTGCAAAAACATTGAGGAAACATGTCCACCTGGATGAAGGAGATGTACGTGTTACATTAAAACCCATTCATACATTTTATAATTATTTTCCTTTAACATTTTTGGATCGTAAGTTGAACCATCTTCCATAGCTCTTGAATCTTTGAAATGAATATGTCAATTTGATGGGTTTGAACCATCCAACATTTCAGTTTTACATTCTTGTGCGGAAAATTATCTTGGATGCTTAAATGTCCCTGCATTTGCACCTTGTGCTTGTCATATTGCATTGGCACTTCTTATATGGGAGTGCATCAAAGATCTCCTCTACTGCGGATAGGTTGGACATCTTAAATCTCTTATGTTGTATCGTGACTAATATGATTTTGCAGGTATGTAGTTCCTGCAGTTTGAGAAGTACCTGTGCTAAAGCGTATCTGGTACCAAGTAAAGAGGATGAAGCACGGACCGTCGATGTTATACGTGTCTTATTCATGTATGGATTTGATGCTGTCAATGAATCAGTTCAGAATAAACCTCTTCTGAAAATGAAATCTGTGAAAACAGTAGTCCGCAAGTTGCTTCATGAGGTTGTCAAGCTCAGTGCTGTTCCAATAGATCCAAATCTTCCACCGCCTGTATTCAAGAAGCCACCACCCAAAGTAAAGCAACCGCCGCCTACACCAAAGAAACGAGTAGGACGTGATGACATTGAGATGAAAAAGGGAGACTGGCTATGTCAAAAGTACGATTCATCTTTAGTTTCGGTAATTTATATACGTGAATGTGTTTTTGTATTAATGACAAGGAAGGTTTACACCTGCGTATGATGGGATGAGATGTATCCTTCCAGTGTGATCTAGAACTGTTTGAACATCATCCACTCTCCAATTTACAATATTTCTGGTTTTCCCATTGGAGTGTTTACCCTTCTGCAGTACACTGTCAAATCTCCCCCAATTATAATATCTATGCAGTGATTCTAGGCAGAATGCTCTTTGATGGGGAACTGTGGGATGTTTAGTTAGTAATCATTATCCATTTGTTGGAACCAACTATACAAATTTTGGGGATTACACTTTGCGTTTGTAAGATTGATAGTTTGATACATCAATAAGACTGTAACTAGAGCTTTTTTTTTTGAGCCAGTACATATGTGTTTCTTTGAATTTGTTTTTCCTACTTCTACTTTTTTCTTACATCTTTTTGGGTGGCGACTGTTTGTTTCAGGTGTGACTTTATGAATTTTGCAAAGAACAGTGTGTGCTTGCAATGTGATGCGAAGCGCCCAAAGAGACAGCTGCTCCCAGGAGAGTGGGAATGTCCAGGGTAGGTTTTTTACACCACTATGACTGAAATTTTGCTGTCAATTTAATCGATGCGTTACCACAATAGTCTTCACGTTATGGTTGTCCTGTATCTTAACTTCAAAGCATGCTGAAAGCTTTGATAAATGAAAGATAAGAGGGTAGTGCCGCAGTGGAGTAGATTTAATTCCATTAGCAGGTGCTATGTTTGAAATAAAGCATGCTCTAATTGAAGGGTGTTCTTAGTAGCACCACCTGATCTGTAGGACCTTCCTGTCTCACTATACTAGAACTTTTCTCCACAGTTCATGAGCATTTTAACTTCTTAGGTACATTCAGCAATGTTATTCAGTTACTGACTTCGGGCCTTGGTGGATTTCCATTAACGGTGTTCAACTCATGTATATTTCTTTTCTTTATTAAAGAAACCTGACGATTTTTTTGTCATTCCTTCCCTGTAGGTGCAACTTCCTGAATTATAGGCGAAATATGGCATGCTTTCATTGTGATCACCAACGCCCACCTGATGAATATACGAATAATCAATCACGAACAAGGTCACATGATCCCAGGACAAGATTGGAAAAGGTCTCAAGCTTGCCTGGGGGTTCCAATGCCTGGAATTTTGACTTCGATGACAACGAGTCTGATGGTGCAGATGTTGCTGCATTTGAGTATGCAGATTCTCCTAGAAGGAGAGAAGATTCTTCTTTATTAAGTGAGGAAGGAGGAAGGTTGTCAGGTTTTGAAGATGATTATTCTCGGACCAACAGAATATCAAGAGCCCATGAAAGAGATGGACACCCAGATCGTGCTGAAAGGAAGCTTCCTACTGGATTTGATGACTTCGCTGATGAGGAAGACGATGATGTTAATAGTTATGAGTTAGTCACAGAAGGCAATAGCATTGTACATCAGACTTCTTTGAAAGATCTTTCTGATGTTGAAGGATACTCTGAGTCTGAAGATTTTGACGACTCTCATCTTCGGTTACATGCTCGGCGCAGAGGAACTCCCCGATCACGTTCTCAGGATCCAGGGCATGATTTAGCTTCTGAAGATGAAGATTCAGATCGTTCTAACTGGAATTGCAGTCATATGGAGAAGTCAAGAAACGGATATAGAGGTGGAGGCAGTAGTGGTCCGTATAGGGGACTTAAATTTGTATCAGACGATGAGTTTGAAGGGGATTCTGACTCTGATAATGATAGGAAGCAAGGATTTGGCCCCAGCCACAGGCAGAGAAGTAAATGGAGTTCAGATAGAAGGGGTCTTAAAAGGGTAGGAAGTTCTGATTCTGAAGATGAGTTTGATTTTGGCTCAGAATCTGATGATAATGACGAACATCCCAGAAACAAGTTTAGTGGAAAAAAACCAGGCCCTGCTAGGAGAGAAAATCCTACCAAGGGTCGTGACCAGTTTGATTCAGAAAAAATTCATACACGTTTCAGATCCAATGGAATGAATGACAGGAGGGACTCATTTGGCAATGCTGATACCGATAGATCATTTCTTGGTTCTCATAAGAACAACAGGGGATCTCGTGGAGATGGGTATGGTGAAAGACCAATGAACGATAGACATGGAAATGTGCAGAAGTTCGATAGGGATGGTGAAAATGGTAATGGATATCGGGTATCTCAGGGAGACGGGTATGGCAGAATGAATGACAGACGGGCAAAAGTACATAAGTTTGGCAGTGGTGGTGGAAACGGGTATGGTAGAAGACGAATGAATGATAGACAAGGAAATATGCAGAATTTCAATAGGGGTGATGGAAATGGATATGGATATCAGCAGCATGGAAGACCTAAGGAGTTCAATGATAGGTCAGAGATGAGGAATGATTTTGGCGATGATAGACCTAGGAAGCGGATAATTGAAAGATGATGGTGAGCTAGAGATAACTGGAAATTTTAGCTATATGGCTAATTTGTACCATAAATTCCATTTTTAGAGGCATTGTCTTGTGGGACAACCATATTGGAATTTGGTGGTTGGTGCCACAATGAAGGCAACCAAACAACAAACTGCATAAGCCAGCTATCAGGTGCAGCTTATTGGACTGGGGATGAAATTTCTTTTTCTTGGTCAGAGTCAAGACTACTACTTTGACTAGGCTGAAGTTTGTTCCGCCCCCATACAGTAGCTTCCAGGACCGTCTAGAACTCGATCAATATTCCGTGTTCTTCCCCACACGCAACTTCTTCTTTCTTTATAAATCCCAATTTCTCTGTAATCAACAGCACAAACAAGACCAGACGCAAAACTCTGTACTGAATTACAATAATTTATAAATTACTCTTTGGTTTTATATCTCTTAATTCAAAAGGCAGAAAAGAGATTTATAAAATGAATTCAATTTTCAGTTCTTTGGAAACTGTTTGTTTCGAGTTCTTGCAACAAAAGATCGGTTCTTTATCATCTATAATGAAGAATAATACAGGAGGGGATGATAAAGTAAACTCAACACCAGAGGCGCAGCAGGTTCAGAAACAGAAACAAGAAGAGGAAAGTAGCAGAACCAGTACAAGAAGATTTGCTATAGAGTTGGATGGATTGAACTGCTTTGAAACCATTGTTTCTAATTAAAATAAAAATGAAAAAAAGTTCTTTTCTTTTGGGGCTTACTTAATTCATTTGCTGTAATCGGAACTTGTGATCCATACATAAATCTTTCAATATTGATGTAAAAAATATTTCAGAAATTTAGATTTACTTTTTACTTTTTTCTAAAATGCAATCTGAACGTATACTTAAAAACACACCCACTCAGATATACAAGATACAATCTCGTAGAAGTAGAACACAATCAGAATCTGACATCTATCAAGCGGAGATTTACACGCAATTACAGCATCTCTACTATACACTTGTATAAACTTATGAATGATTAAGAAACTGATTTGCGCCTTAGCTTTGGAAATAATAATCTAGTTTCTGGATTAGCTTTAGCACCTACTGTAGGCTTGATGTTTGGTTTCCTAAATAGAGAATTAAGTTTACCAAACGTTTTGGTGAAAGATTTGAGAATGTTGTTAGCAGGATTTGACCTGACAAGTTCCTGTTTCATAGAAACATGATCCTTCTCCAAGTCAGTTAACCTCATTCTCATTCTTGCTACTTCAAGCTTCAGTTCCCGGTTCTCTCTTCTCACGGATGCATAGTTATCTCTAGGAGAGATAGCTCCACTGCCTGCACCGCTGCTCGAGCGCTGAGGGAATTGTCCATTGATCGCACCAAAGAAGAATTGATTATTGTCCCCGTTCATTGCATTTCGGAGCCTGATCTGCTCAAAATACAACACTTGGACTGCCATCTGTACGGGTAACCTTTCATTTTGAGCTGCATGGCTGCAAGCTTCCTGAGATAGTTTCTGACAGTCGATAGTCTTGCACAGTCTATAGCGCTCAGAATCCTTGATATTTGGGTGAACCTATACGATTCGAGTCCAACTTAGCATGACCTTCATTAACTAAAGACTAATGCAAAATAAAATAAAATAAAATGTCAGTATTGATTTCTGCAGAATTGGAGCTTACCTTGAGAAAGATATCAGCAGCCCGATACAACCCATCTGTTACAATGCGAGCATGATCTGGAAGTAGTTCTGCTAAGGCAATGAACTTTGATGGTGCCAAATTTGAATCTAGTGCAACTTCTGTCAGATAATTGTCTAGCAGCTTTGATACTTTGAGAATTGAGCTCTGCTTAGGAGAACGAGGGCTATCAAAATCATAACCCAATTCACTTTCATTCCTGAAGGGGTTGGCATCATCATCGTCATCGTCATCATTCTCCACGTTTAGGAAAATCGAGAATATCTTATATATTGTGTCCGTATCGTACAATTGGTGATGATTGTTTCCGTATGAGTTCGAAGGAATGAGAATGTCTTCAAGGATGGCCTGGTCAAGTTGAAGAGCAATTTTCCTCTCTAAATCAGCTCTGCAGTAAGGAGATGCCAGACTCATTATTGCATTCTTCAGTAGACTCGACAGAAACGCCATGGGCACTGTACTCTTTCTTGACTGGGTTGGTAATAGACTTACTATTGCTTCAACAATGATCCGCTGTTTCTTCTGCTGCTCCAAATCTAAGGAGTTTTCCTTGATCAATTGTGGGTCTCTCACAACAAGACCTTGAAGAGAGTTGTGTGTGTAGTTGATCAAGATCCGGCTTATTAATTCCTGTTTAAAACCCTTCGATTTCACTGCAGACAGCACCCTCTGGAAAAAATCTATGTTTAGAACTGTTAGTGCCCTTCCCCACCAATCTGGTGGCAATTCAGTTTCTAAAACTTTTATGGGCTTGACACCATAGTTATGCCCGAGTTTCGATAATCCGCACGAGAGCTGCTCTTTACAGGCATTACATGCTATTCCATTGATAATCCTGTTAACTATGTTGGTTTCTTCTGCTGCTGGAATGAGGTTTTCACAGCAGTGAAGGACAGTTATTGAGTTTGAGGTGTTTGGGAAGACCATTTCCTTTAGATAGTTCTCTGTACAGATTTCCAAGTTCTTGTCAGAAAATTCCTCTGTCATTTCAAGGTAATGAGCTGCGCAACGTAGCATGGCAACATTTGACAGCGTGATCTCGATATTCACTCCATAACAAAACTTTGCAGCTAGTTCAAACGCCTCGCTCCCACCAGGTACACCGGGGAGACTTATCCGTGAAACTTTTGAATCCTTTACTTCCAGCAACAGCTTTCGAATCTTTCCACTTCTAGAAACAAGAGGGAACTGCGGCAGACCATTACCAGATAAAATGTAAGTGCAGTTTAATTTTCTGTTAGCTTCCTATGAGCCGCAGAATATGACAAATTTAGAAATATGAGGGGCACCAAAATTTGAAAGAGATTCTTTTACCTTGTGAAGTGAGAAGCTTTCCGCTCCCACCTCAACTGTAAGATCGCTTGAAACATCAGAAATTGGCCTGCAAGAAGAAAGAAGAAGAGATGGATTAGCTTTCTGACATCTGATTAGCAAGAAAATGAACCGGCAAGCGGACGTCAGATTTTTTTATCAGCAGCCTACATGTTGGTCAACTCCCACAATTCATCAATCTTTTAGGAAACTTGTGAGGCCACAGAACTACCATAATATCACATGTGAAGGTTGAAAAGATTAGTTCAGTTATCGTCATCAGTGATTGGGGGACTGTTTTTGTTTTTCAACGTGGCTGACCGAGGAATAAAAAGTACATTACTGGTAGGTAGTCAATCAAATAGGGGCTGAACTACTGTTTTTTCGATGTGTGCAAAAGATAAGGTTGAGACTTATAAATGGTTGATATCTGAACTTAATGCAATGAAAGCAAATAATTGAGCTTCTAATTCAGTGGACAACTACAGAAGTGAGACAATCAAGCCATCTGTTTTCCTTTGGTTCCATTAGGAAGTATTATTGCTTCATGTCCTTGATATTGTGATAGTTTGTCATATTCAACGTTTCCGTTCGTACGATGTCTCTGTATACACTCATGTGCATCTCTAGATCGAATTACGTCAAGAACAATTATGAGCAGTAAGTAAAAATAGTTAAATTTTAGAATACAGGTCGGTCGTCATCGTTATAAACTTTATGTATACTGTATCTTAAGTGGATTGCTGGATAAAAATCATAAAAATGTGATGTTGATAAATCAAAGTTCCATCCATAAGATGCAAGACATATCAAGGAGGCATAATTGACCACTTAAGACTCCTTTTATGCTTAAGTTGAAAGGTTAGTAGAGAAGAAAACATCGACTAAGAAAGAAAAAGTCTTGCAAATCCACTAAAAAAAAATCAGAAATTGCATAGCTTCTTACAAGAGACATAAACATAAAAGATGGAAAATAGAAGCAAGTATATATTATCATACCATTCAGAAGCAAGTCTCGTACTCGAACTTGGACGAAACGATCTCTTCCCAGATATGCCTGGCTGTAACTCAGTAACTGTTGCAACTCCCATATCTCGAACAACTCAAATTTCGAATGACAAATCTCACAGTGTATAGTAAACAAGCTATATAGACGTAGTCACAGTTGTTGGCCTCACCGGTGAAAACTTGCATTTCAGATATATAAACTAAGCTGTAATGTCAATGACCGATGAAAAGCTAGCAAAGCATAATCATTTATTATCTGTAGTTTTTTTTCCCTTCGAAAAGCAAAGTAGAAAATTGTTTGATAAAAACTATTCTAAACCCATGCAGGAAATAAGGAGAGTAAAGGTTTGTTTTTGTAGCTGCTCAAGGGGGTTACTTTAATGATCTGTTTAATCTTAAGAAGCATAAAATTTTAAACACCTTTTTAGTGAAAGTTAATTTTGTTGTGAACTTTGTAGTTTTTTTGGGTTGCAGAAATCCTGAAGAGGTGTGGTGCTTTAAGGTGTTGTAATGATAATAATAAGTGAAAGCTACACTACTAAATAAAGATGGGTTAAAACTAGTCCATATTATGTGTAAAGTTTGATTAAGTGACAAAATAAGATGATTACTTTGGATACAATACTCCTGTATAACATGATTAGAGGGGGAGGAGGCAGGCAATAAAGCTAAGCCTAGGAAGTTCGTACTACCACCGACCGGCAAGTGTTTTCAAGTATTAGCCTCTCATGGCTCTTGTGTTTTTCTTGGTTCAGCTCAGCATATGACCTCTGACTCGTGTCTGACCAGCCGCCCTTAGTCATATGACTGCTTTTTCATTTTTTTATGTCAAAAAATAAAGAACTCTAAATGCCATTTTTATCTCTAAATGTCAAATAAACTACTGGTGCTCAAAGAACAGGTTACAATTAAGAACAACTCAAAAAGCAAATTACAATGTGGCACCCGGATACATCTATCCAAAGATAACCGACTTCAATGACCAATGAATCAAACACTAGTCACTTAAAGGAACAGTAAAAAGTCAAAACACAAACACAAACACCCACTTTATGCAAATTGCTAAGGGATCTAGTAAGTCTTTTGGTTATGATAGTTCTGTTAACTGGTCGTAGGTGAACAGATTAGATTATCCGATCATTAGATAATGGATGATTAGAACCAGCAGATTTCTTTTCCTACCGAAAGAGCAAATTAGATACAGCAAACGGGAAAGAGGTGTTGAGGATTAGTATCACATAGCTTACCTTCCTAGACTAGATCCTCCTTATATGCATGAGAGTCTCTACACTCATTGGCAATTGGTTTTGAGTTGGAAGCCCAAGTGTTAGTATGGTATCAGAGCTAGGCCTAGGCCCTGTATGTGAAGTAAGACCGTAAGACCCGACCCATGAAGGGGGCAGGCACTCATGCAGTGGTCCACGTGTCGGGTACGCCCCTACACGTGGAGGGGCATGGGGCATGTTGAGGATTAATCCCACATAACTTACCTTCCTAGACTAGATCCTCCTTATATGCATGAGGGCCTCTCCACTCATTGCCAATTGGTTTTGAGTTGGATGCCCAAGTGCTAGTAAGAGAATATCCCAGGGTAACTTTGGGTGGTCCAGGTTAATAATATTAGTGTACATATTTACATGTGAACCCTTTATACCCCAAAAATAAACGGATAAGAGTTTTCCATTTACTCCCTAAATTCCTAATCCCGAATGCTTTAGCCGTCAGCCGCTTCAAATAGTATAGACTTCGGACCCGTTGTTCTCTCATGAAATATAAGTAAGGGCGTTCTTTATATACACCCCCAGAAATACTATTGATACCCTTTTATCTACTAACACTCAAAACTTATTTTTCGATCTGCTAGGTACCTTTACCCCCAAAGAATATAAAAAAACTTAACGGTGAATCTTCTACTTACGAAATTTAAATCACACATAAGGACATATTCGATCGATTGAGCCTTTGTATCGGGAGTTCAAACCTTATCTGATACTGGTGTAACTCATGTTTCATCTCAACACATAACCATCCACGTATTGACCTCATCAACTTACAAAAACAACAATTTTTTCTTATGATTCTCTCAACTTCAATCCGTAATGTTTAGATGATGTCCGTATAGAACTAGGTAGAGCTTGTAGCGATTAGGGTGCTTTTCAAATTACAAATCATGAGGTTTCAAATTCATTAATCAAAGATATGATTGACATAGGTTTAACTTTCTTCAATAAAAGATATGATAGACATAGGTTTTAACT
The DNA here is from genome assembly GCA_023531105.1 of Papaver atlanticum. NCBI lineage: Eukaryota > Viridiplantae > Streptophyta > Magnoliopsida > Ranunculales > Papaveraceae > Papaver > Papaver atlanticum. The sequence goes on from JAJJMB010014022.1 coordinate 12,831,181, forward strand.
TTTTTCATTAAGTCTTCAACTTCATAATTGTTTAAGTAGTTTTGTGATCCAAATCATGTTGCTTCCGAATGATGTGGAACTCGAATGCTAATCAAAGAAGACATTGTCTTGATTTAACGAGATTAATTTGATCATCATTTTTTTTTTGTTATTGTGTGGATAGAAATCACGTCTCCAGGTGGAATAATCTTGAAACTTAAATACGAGAAAATGAGGTAAAATACAAAACACCGAATATAATCTAAACATTTGTTTTTCCCTAAATCGAGATATTTACCCTCACCCAAGATGGAGACACGTGGAAAGAATTAGCGAGATCGACGACCAAATTTGAAATAGGTAGATAAATATTTAAGGAGGAGTCAGAATGGTTAGATTGTCAGGATTACAGTTTGACTAGCCAGGTGGCGAATGAGCATTCGTCGAGGAACAGTGAGACAGGGACATCTCTATCGAAGGTCACCAAATATACTTCACTAAGAATAAGCATAATAGAAAAGACAAATCCTATGCAAGTAATGTCATTGGAGAAGATCATACCAAAGACTAGCTAGGGTGTCATCGAGCAAGATGAGCTGTTATCCAGTACGTATCCAATTTTTCCTATATAAGGAAAATGTAAATGGTGTAATAAGGGTTGAGATTTTTAGGGTTCATAAGAGTGACTAAGCTTTGAGAGAGAAAACACCACTGTGCTAGAGAGAAAAGGCTTGTAAACATCTTCTACTCATAATGAAATCACTCCCATAGATGTAGGTTTTAACAAAGAACCACATAAAATCACTTGTGTCTTCAGCATTTAACTTTCATACTTCCAAGTCCTGCATCATAACCTTTGAATCCTCATAGATATCTACTTTAGTGTCCTGTGGGATTTCTCACAGCTAATGCTATCTTGTCGAAATCTTAATCGATGGCTAGATATTCTTAATAACTATCGGTATTTGTCTCATGTACCTAGAGATCAGTCATGAATTGTTAAATTGACCATAAATTATATAAAAAATTATTGATTTATTCCATTTTCAAATTTGCGCTATGGTTTTTGCGAAACTAAAAGAAAAAGAAAATCCATTCTATTTTTAGTGAGAGTAACGGGTATCTAATTTCCAACAATAATTTTTATATTAGCCAAATTATAACTAATTTAACTAATGGGGGTATCGTTAGTATTTCTAGGTCAAAAGGAGAGGGTACCAGGTATACCCCCAACTTTTTCGTAAGACAACCTGTATGGACAAAACCTAATACAATTGCAAGTAAATCTAAATTAAAGATCCTTATACAATATGTATGCACAGGGTTTTTGTCTTTCACTTCCACAATCATAAGAGTTCTCGGACGATCTCGCAAATCAATATCCAAGATCAATCTAGACGTCATATCAAGATGATCCGAATTCTGCCAAGTATGAAACTTGTTATCTATCTTCCAAGATCCGAATTCAACAAGAACAAGTCTCGTTATTAATCACAATTAATAAGGACTTAAACTACCTAGATCGAATACCTACTGCTTGTAATATTCCTATTATAAAGATAAAATAATATAATAGGGAAAAGAATAAACACACGACAACAAAAGTTTTGTTAACGAGGAAAACTGTACCGGCAGAAAAATACCGGGACCTCATCTCGATCGCTTTGAACACCAAATCGTATTAATCCGTTACAGACACTAGCCTACTATCAGACTTCAGACTGAAATATTGTTGAAACTTAATTGACCCTCCAAGCAATTCAGCTGCAGTCATGCTCCTTACATATCTTGAACCTCGCAAGGCTCAACGCAATTGATTCCATTAATTGAGATCCTTTACAACGTAAGAGTTACTTCAACCTAAGTGAAGACTTTTCATACCAATCTTCCTCTAACGATAAGCATATTTGATTTCCCTTTAGATCGTTTAGATCATGGCTTGGAAATTTTTTTCAACTAAACAAACAGAACCCATTTTCACCTTTAGAGTGATGTGGCCATAAGCATCCCTGGATCTTCCTTTATGGTCTATGATTGATATAGGAGCATGAGTAGCTTCTTGTCGAGTGATCCCTGCAGCTTTGACGGTCTTGAGTGAAACATATTGACGGTAATACCAGCATCAATTAACGTTGTCCTAAATTCATTTCCTTTGAGATTGACTGTAGCAAGTAGTCCCGAGTCGTAAATCTCTTTGTCTGTGGCTGAAGGATCAGGAGGTACCTCCGGGAAAGATAGACGCTTTCTGACATATTTTGATTAAGAGTAGTGAAAATATATTTCCTTCGCACCTTTGATAGACAGAGCAACTCATACACTTGTTCTATTAAGGATTGAACTACTTCATTGACAAGTTCCTCAGAAGGTGAATGTCCTGATTGGAAGAGGGTAAAAGTGCACTCCTTCAGTACCTAGATGAAGTTATCCTGATTCAACCTTCTCTTTGAAGATGCGCTTCAGAACATTGCAGTCGCTTGTAGCATAATTGATGAATCAATGAAAGCGACAGTATTTACGGTCTTTCACCTCTTCTTCAGTTGGTTCTCTTCGGACATGTGGAAACTTCTTTGCGCCGTCTTGAATCCATACTTCCAGTAACTCAATTACTTATTCCATGGAAAGAGGGAAATTTGAGTCTGTCTGAGCGACCTTTGCTTGTTATTGACGGCGTTGAGCCAGATCCAGTGCAGCTTGGGTTTAATTAGTTATTTGCGGTATCCGTGCGGGATCTGGGGTTGGTGCTAGGGCTACACTCTTGGGTTGTTGTATTTCTGGAGAGGTAGCTTTCCTATTGCTTTCTTCGGCAACAACGTTCATAGAAGGTTGAAGATTGTATTGTTTGTTGATGAGACGCATATTGCCACGAGTATCACGAGGCTCCTTGGTCTTTGTAGGTTTTTCCCTTTCCAACAAGGAAGGTGCAGTGGTTGCCGACCGCTTGGACGCTTCATGAAACTCTGAGAAGGTTTGAAAATGAAGGTTTTCCAACTCTATAGATTGAGATTATTACATTGATGCACAAGTCCATCCACCGATACTGTCCCCACTTAGCCACTTCGGTCATCTGACAGTGTGGGGTTTTCAATGGGCATCGCCGCGATAATCCAGCAGAAACTTCCCGGGAGGTTACCCATCCCTGGATTGCTCCCGCCCGAGCACGCTTAACTGCAGAGTTTTCTGCCAACTCTGGAGCCAATTGTGTTGAAAAGGCCTCGGTGTTAGGAAAGTACAAATCATTACTTATATTTCATTCGGCCAACCACTGCCGAATATCGGGGTATTAAAATACCACCACCTTAAATTGGAGCCGTCCTCGGCTCCAGAATATATTCGCAATCCCAGATCTCCGATATTCCCTTCCCCTCACGAGAAGCACCTGGACCAACCCCGTCCAGCGTACCTTCCCACCCTCGCCAGGTGACCCGTCGTCGTCTCTGATACCATTTGGGTATCAGGCAGAAACTTCACTACGGTTATTCGACAAAAAATTCAATGGGCATCGCCGCGGTAATCCAGCAGAAACTTCTCGGGAGGTCACCCATCCCTGGATTGCTCCCGCCCGAGCATGCTTAACTGCAGAGTTTTCTGTCAACTCTACAGCCAATTGTGTTGAAAAGGCCTCGGTGTTAAGAAAGGACAAATCATTACTTATATTCTATTCGGCCAACCACTGCCGAATATCGGGGTATTACAATTAGTTGTTGTTCAGTGATGTTTTAATTATGGCAATCCAAGGATTGAACTCTGAACCTATTCGCATAGTCGTTGGATGCTCGTTGTTCATATGGAACATCCTTCCTTGATCAGAAGTATTTCATATAAAAGGCATCCCTGGTGCGATGTTGTTATACCATGTGTACCTCTGCCTGTCAAGGATTTTGAAAATTACTTGAGACAGACAACATGATTTTATCCATGCTCTCCCAACGCTTCTAGAAATCATGAAACATGCTCCTGAGCGTTGCCGGTTCCATCATAAAGCATGAATATCAAAGAAGTGTATCCTTTGGGAAGGGGAACTCTCTTCACATCACAAGGATATGGAGGCTGGTGATGATGGATCGTTGATAATCCATCTTTTCCAAGACTTTCCAAGAAGCGCTCCAAATCTTCACAAGCAATGAAGCTTGATTGATCCTTTGCTGGTGGATGATCCGCGATGTCACGGGCTTCATTGTTGTCTGGGACATGGATTGTGGAGGTTCCAGGGTCATCCGTTGTGGATGATTATTTTCCTTATAACCTTCATGATGCTGACACTAGTCAGATGACAATTTCTATGTCAATGTCTTCAGATAAATGAGGAGTTCCTTCTGTGTTGTAGCCATGTCTCCTTGAGTTATGGCGAGGACTTTTTGTGTCTGGATAAGATCAACTATGGTAGGATGAATCATTTTTTATTTCCTCAGGAGCGCGACCGAATAGTAGATTGTTGGCAGTATCGGTATTGGTACCAGTATTGTTGGCTGGAGGGGTGGTATCAATAACACCATTGTTGGAGATTGGGTGAGTGACAGGAGTACCACCATTATTGCTAGTGCTAGCATTGGTTGGTTTAGGGTTGGGATTGGTAACTGAGCATGACCTAATATCAACCATCTTTGACGAATTGGGATTGCAACTGGGAGATTGACCTCCCACTATAGTCGCCAATCTGTTGATGAGTAAAAACGATTTACTAGTTAAAGTGGAAAATGGTGGAGTAGGCAGATGCTCGATAAAGTAAATCGTCTAAAACCTATAATAGATGCACCGCATTGGAGTTCTTTGAGTTCGACAGATCAATCTGTAAGACTCTGGCCTAAACTAAGAAATGGTCGTTCCAGAGATAAAGGAATGAGAAGGGTCGATCTGTAGGGAGTGAAGTTGAGAATGTGTGAGATCAATGGTAATGGATTCTGGATGTGTTAAACTGCTTTGAAGATTATTCTCTGCATTAGACTGAGAGAAATCTTCTGTGTAATTGATAAGGTTGTTGGATGACTGATGTCTGATAAGATGAATTCATTCTTGTTAAGTTATCCATATCATTAGTTGAGGAACTTATTTATTGCATAGGTATTTAACACATTGATCTCCAGTAAGTATGACGGTTGAAGAGGAGTGAAAAACTAGGGAAGTGGGAAATCATGGTTGAACCAGTTCGGAATTGAAAGGGAGACTTGGTTGATTGTCGAACCACTACTACATTTACTCATTCAACTGCCATCATGACTTACTCACATTTATCATAGTGGATCTATTATTACATCGCACGTGCTATAAGCGTCCAGACCAAAACCCTAGTGGATATCCCCCCATATGACATGATTGATATCTCATGTGAAATTTGCTAGACCGTGAGTCTTAGTTAGATGAGTAGAGCATAATTCTCAATGACGAATGTGTCGTGCTCTATGAATCATCATTATGATGAATTAAGCATAAGGTGTATTCTGGGACAACAATGATGCTTAGACGTTGAGTCTGATGGATTATTGATGATTGTAACATATCATTGTGTCAGCTGAGGCAACAATGATATTCGAATGATTTGGATTGATGGGCATAGATCTAATGAGATTGTTGGATCAACCATAGACCAATATATATTTTGATGTGTCAAGCATTTGACAGGTAATCAATTAATGCTGAGTTACTATAGAATATTCATCCTCAATCCACCATGTCATGAGTAATCGAATGACAAAGCAAATATTATGATATTAAGATATTGGATGATCGACCAACGAAAATATTGGTAGCAAAACCGAAAATTTTAATTAAAATATTGATACATGGATCAATTTAAAAATTATTTATGCGCATACCTCATTAAAATTATGTTCTGTAGTGCATAAGTATGAAACCCTAATTAGGAAAGTGATGGATCAAGAAGATGGACGGACGACCAATGAGTAAAGAGACCAACCATGAGCATGAGGACCAGCCATCGGTGGTAGTGGGACCGACTAGACAGTGTATGGATGATTGTCCAACTGGTGTAAAGAGGACGAACCAAATGGAGGATTAATCAAGGGATCAATTAGTGAATGGAGTGGGACCGGCCATCAATGGTGGCAAAGGGAACCGACCAGGACCGGTCGTGGTAGTGCACGGGCCACCATGTCGATAGCTGATTATCTTGAGAATTTTGGTATTTTTTGGTGGTCATTCAAGCATTATTTTGTATTTTCATCAGAGTTTTATCTTGACCGAAACTCTTGATTTTTCTCGAATGAGGAAGTAGAATTTTGTTCTAAAAACCGATATTTGAAATATTAAAATATATTATATGATGTAAAAACCTAATGGCTGCGAGACCACTTGCTCTGTAAACCGTATGTTGAATTGAGCAATATTTGATTAGATATGTAAATTCAAGAGTTTGGTTGGATAAGGAAGTCATGGATTAAGGAAATAATAATAAGGAATTCATATCGATTAATTAGGTATTCCTATGTTTGAACAAGCCAGTTTATGCTTAAGTTGTAATCGGATTATGGACATTTATGGTGATCATGCCCTTCAATATGCCAAAGATGTTGGCCTCAAGTATCGCCATGATTTGGTTAGAGATGTTTTTGCGGACATTTGTTATAAAACGGTGGTTGCGGCTCATAAAGAAGTTTCATTGGGATTTTTATCGGGCAATGCTAGCACCTTAAATCCTGCAGACAGTCTCGTCTACAGTTGGGAGAATGACCGAGTTGTGTGCTTCAATGTCCTAGGTGTCTCACCCTTCACAAGTGCCAATACCTGCAACTTTACACAAGGGCGTGCTATTGCTACTACAGTTGATTATAAGCGGAAAAAATATTTGGAAAAATGCTCTACACATGGATATGAATTTGGTGTTTTAGCTTTCACAACCTTGGGTGAATTAGGAGAAGATACATGCATATTTTGAGGAGGTTGAAGAATTGTTTAGCCAGTCAAGATGTGAATCATAAAATAGACGGATCTCTCTTTCATAGAATAGAAATTACTATTCAGAAAGGTGTTGGAGCCCAGCTCGTCGCTAGGCTTTCAACGAACTCATTGTAAGAATCTTGATTATTTGCTTTCTAATAAAAGTCTTCATCGGCGGTCATTTAAAAAAGACAAAATAATACAAAAAAAATAGAAAGGGAAAAAGAGAGGCGACCGGCCACGGCGTCGGCGGCATGGCCGGTCAGTGGGGCAGGACCCGCGCATACTTTTTCATTATTTTATTATTTTCTCTCTCCTATTTTGATGGGTTTACCATATCCTCGTTTGTCCATGTTTTAGGTTCTCGTTTGAGCATTATTACTAAATACACCCGCACCATTTTCTCGGGACTTACTCGGTGCTGGCCCGTATGCCCAATAGATAAATATTCATTGTTAATCCATGAAAGAGCAAATTAGTGTTTGGGTCGTAAGTTTTGGTAGGATTTAGTATTTGGGTCCTAAGTCTGTCCAATTTTTAGCTTGGGTAGTTGCCTCGTTAGTCAACCCTGGAGTAAGGTCAAACCGTTAACAGAGTTAGAGAGTTAATTTAGTTAGCAGAGTTATTTACACGTTTTCCATTCTTTCGGAAAATTTCCATGAATATCGGTCATTCTCATCGGAGACAACTCTATCATTACTCTGTTAAGCCCTCCATAGCCATTTAAAGGAAAATCAGCTTGTGCAATGGTTTCATCAGTTTGTTAAAATACCATTTTATCACCATGAGAGAATGAATCCAGTGAATTCTAAATATTATTGTTGACACTATCCAAGAAATCTCTTTTATATGAACAGGTGATGATGATGCCCATTAAATCACACCCTTATCTCTAAACTCCATATCCACTTCAAAACAAACATCGTCGCATCTCAGATGTCCTCTACTGGTTTGCAGGAAAAAGAACTCAAATCAGAAAACATCCTTATTAACCCCAGAGATCTAAACATTTACCGATAAGAATGGAAAAATCGACCGTTGAAGATTAACTCTAAAGAATCAAACAAACCATATAAGACGATCATGAAAGAATAAAACCGAAAACCTGTACCATGAAATCAAACTTTTCAATTCAGTGAAAATTCACAGATTCATGCACAGGGATTGAATTTGTAAATTTCGATACACATCAAATCCCTAAATGAAGCCAACACGATTATGCTTCTGATAATGAAGAAAAAGATGAAATTCGGCTTAGTATGTCATCGAACCAGAAAGGACTTTGCAATAATAAGATTTGTGGAAAAAATTACGGAAAAAAAGATTTGGTACGGATGTAAGCACGGCAAACGTGTAAATATTTACATTAACCAACGTTAACTATATTAAACGATTGACGTGACTCCATAATTGACTAACGGGTCAACGACCCAAACTCAAAAGTGGACAAACTTAGTACCCAAACACTAATTTATACCATAACCTACGGCCCAAATACTAATTAATTCTCCATGGAATTCAGCTGAGAAAAGCCGTGAATTGAAGTAATAAATATTATGATAAAAATAGAATATTTTTTAGGAGTTCAATTGATGAATATAGCACTAGAATTAATTAATTAATCATTTTATACTAGCAGATAATCTGTTTAGGAGCATTAAATTGATTTGATAATCGAGGTATGAGATGGTAGAAGCATCATACTCATTCTGAATATATAGTCAGCGAACACCTGGGAGGAATAATACGACCAACACCAGTGAAATCCTGAAGATTTTATGGCTATGTACTAGTGGTCAATCCATCTAGGAGTTGTCCAATCATTTTCGATTTTATACAAAAGTGGATACTGAATTGGACAGTATAAACGATGAGTATACAGAATATTGAAAGTTCACCAGAAAGACTCTAATATTGCCTTTGCATATTTATGCTTTTGTTGAGCTTACATGATCAATTAGAGATTGTCGTAACAAGAGCTTTCATGTCTAAGTCTCATAAAATATGAATTTCATATGTTCGTCTAAGCCGGGACATAGATATACAAAACTATGATTTTGTAATTTTTACCCTTCGTCAAAATCCACCATCAACAATCCCAATCTTGTTTTTTCTGTTTTCGATATTTTCGCTCAATCTCCCTTAGTAACGAGATAGATACAAATCACAAAGTTCTCTTCGTCTCAGACTTTGTGATTCCTCAAGATAGATATCTAAAACTCTTCTTTGTTGATCGGTTTAAGATTGTTCTTGAGAAGTGGTTTATAATCCAGGTTTCTCAGCTAATTGAGTATAAGTGCTCCGGATTTGTGAGGTTTGCTAGCTTTGTTTATTGCAAACATATTTCCAAGCATTGATATATTCGATCTAAACATAAATCAATGCTTATCTGTTAGAGGAAGATTGGTATCATAATTCTTCACTTAGGTTGAAGCATTTCTTAGGATATAAAGGACGTCAGCTAAGGGAATTAATTGCATAGAGCCTTGCGAGGTTCAAGAGACGTAAAGAGCACGACTGAAGCTAAATTGTTTGGATGGTGAATTCAGTATCAACTACATTCCAGTCCAAAGTATGATAGTATGCTAGTGTATTTAGCGGCTTAATACATTTGTGTGTTCAAATCTTGATAAGGTCCCATGGTTTTTTTGTAGGTGCAGTTTTCCTCGTTAACAAAATTTTTGGTGTCTTGTGTTTTTCCTTTTTCACATTATATTGTTTTATCTTTATAGTATGAATAACACAACTAGTACATAATCAATCTTAGTTGATAGTTCATACTAATTGTGATCTATTACGAGACTCGTTCTTATAGTATTCGTG
>JAJJMB010014022.1:12840883-12983404 GCA_023531105.1 Papaver atlanticum
CTTAGATATTGATTTTTGAGATCGTCCAAGTACTCTTCTATACAATTAGGTCCGTGGATTTTATTGTCTTTACTTTATGATTGTGAAGAGAAAGAGATAAACTTTATATGCATATTGTCAGGGATCTTTAATTAGATCTACTTGCAAGTGTAATAAATTTTGTCCATACAGGTTGCCGAACGGAAAAGTTGGTGGTGTACTTGGTACCCTCTCCTTTTCGCGACCTACTTATTTTCAGTTTTTCAGTTGGTTAAAAGAATCCTCAGATATGTTAAAAGATCTGTTTGTCCAGGTGTGTAACTCTTTCTCCAGGCAGATGCAATGTTCTTAAGGTTTATACTGATTTTTACTAAGGAGGTTGTCCTGATACAAGGAGGTCCACTTCATGTTATTGTGTTTTTCTGCTCCTCTTTAGTTTCTTGGAGTTCTAAGAGACAACCTACTATTTCGAGGTCTTCTGCTGAGGAAAATATAGGTCCTTGGTTGAAACTAGTGCCGAGATGTTGTGACTCTCTTTCTTGCTTAAGGAAATGGTCATTACTCTCGCCTCTCTTTCTATTTTGTTTTGTGATAATCTTACTGCAGGAAGTTTGACTGCAAATCCAGTTTTCCATGCAAGATTGAAATTAATTATCACTGCATTCCAGACTTGATAAATAAGATTTTTCTACAGGTTTTCTATGTTCCTTATGAGCATTAGTTGAATGAGTTTAGGCCTTTCCACGTTTCAATCTTTGGTTAGCAAACGGATGTCCTTCCAAAGCCTTTCAGTTTGTAGGGGACTGTTAGTGTACTGGTATTAACCAAGTTGTTAACGGTCATTCTTTCACAAATGCTAAAAATAACTCTTGGATTTGTCCTTACGGTTATGTGCATCAATTGTTCTTTTATCGCATTTTAATCGCACAACAAGCTATGGTTTCTATATTTTCCTGGATAAATCGAGGCCTGTAAAATTACTTGAGGGTGATCGATTTTTCCCACCCAAAGGAACGGGATATGGAGTGTCTAAATAATGTGAAAGTACTAAGTTACCTTCACTTGTTATAATTATACTTCTATCCATACCTTAATATGAAGACCTACTTCTTCTGATCTATTTCATTTTCACCCAAAGTCGATTAATTTTTTTTGAAAAATAAAATATAATTAAACTTTTTGAAAAAAAATCTGGATTCAAGAACAACCGGATAGTATGTCACTTACACGATGGACAAAGAGGTATTAATTTACATACTTGCCGATGTATTTGAAATATAAATTCAATCTTTCTGTGTTAACAAACGGTAACAATCGGGATGTGTGGATATATCGAGGTCGTTGGAGTTTAGTTGCCGATAAATTTTCCTTTTTACTGAAAATAAAATGCCATACTAGATGTGAGGATGAGTACATTTCATACTCATTTTAAAATCAAAATTATCATATCGAGTAGTCCATACTCGATGTGATAATAGGTATGATTGTATAAACACTCCCAGAATCAGCATATAAAATTTAATTTGTTCGTCGATTGTGAAATATAAAAAGCTCTTTCTGATTCTTGAATAATTGTCATATATGAGTCGTGGTACCTATCGATTCAGGTTTAGTAACTTATAAGTCATCAAGAACAATCAGAATATATTTAGTAACTTACATGTAGATTTTAGGTAACACCAAACACGAAAATGCGGGGCATAATCAAAATTTTCCATGTTTTAACTACCGTAAGCTACGGATCTAAGTTTCTTCGTACAATTTCTCATTTGACTTATGTGTTATATATTTTTCGTATTTTGAGAAATTACTTGATCCTCTTCTTCAAACCCTCCATACAATCTCCCTACTAATTTTCTAACACTTTAATTTTGCAACTCAATCTAACATAACTAATTTCACAACAAAGACGATAAATTTAACTCTGATTAGTTAAACAGGACCAAATTAATCATTAACAAAAATAATTGGATATGCAGTTTTCAAAATTACTTCAAACTGTCTTTATCTTTTTCTTTTTTATGGTAGTCCTCAGTCCATTTTATATTTCTTTTTTCGGAGGTTCCACAAGTCATATGTTAGCCTTTATGCGTGTTGCACAACCAGAACATCGTCATCCACTCCGCCTTTCTTTTCTTTTTTGAGGAGAAAGGTTAATGTATTAAAAGAAAATGTAAAAAGGAAAAATGCCCCCATTTTGATGTCAATTTGACATTTTACATTCTGTCTATCACTACTTTCCAATGAGTGATTAAGTCTTTAAAAGTGTAAAATTTAAACCATTTTTGTTTGCCACCCCATTTGAAGACCAGAAGCTTGACTTCAATGATAACTTCTGAAACATCTTTATACATATTGTTAGTCATAACTCTATTATTCCTTTCTGTCCAAATTGCCCAACTAATTGCAAAAATTAATAGTGACCAGATTCTTCTACCTCTATTTCTGCCTCTTCTGTACTTCCAAGCTTCAAGTTGATTGTTGATTGATGCTCCTTGAACCCAACTAACATTGTACCCACCAATGAAAAAACACCAAATCTTGTAAGAGAAAGGACAATGTAATAGCAAGTGGTTGACAGATTCTTGTTGCAGATTGCAAAGAGAACACAAATGGTTCTGAATTGTACAGCCTCTTCTTGTGAGATTGTCTGTTGTAGCAATTGAGTTTTGGGAAGCTGACCACATAAAGAACTGTACCTTAGGAGGTACAAACTGAATCCAGATGCAAGACACTGGCACTTTTATGAGAGGGTCTGGTAATTGCTCTACTAGCCATTGATAGCAAGCTTTTACACTAAAACCTCCATTTAAGGTGCATACCACTGCATCTTCTATTTCTTCATCCAAATTTGGAGGGGCACCCAGTTCTGCATACAAAGACAACATTTCTGGAATTTCAGCTTGATATAGATTTCTCCTTAGCTTTATATCCCATACCCCCTGTTTAATCATTTCTTGGATTGAAGCATTTTTGTGAGTGGCTAACTTGAAGATATTTGGGTATTTGAATTTCAGAGCTTGTGAGCCACTCCATTTATCCCACCAAAGACTGACAGCATCACCTTTATTCACTTCTGTGGAAGAAATGTCTTCAACAATTGCCTTTTCTTTTTGGATTCCTTTCCAAATTCCAGTTCCTTGAGGGAGTTGAGAATCTTTCACCCACAATTCAGTAGGTTTAGATTTTATTTTTTCATGAATGACTCTCCTCCACAATAACTTCTTCTCTTTGGTGAATCTCCAAGTCCATTTGGCCAAGAGGGCTTTGTTGGAGAGTATAAGATTTCTTATACCCAAGCCTCCCATTTTATTTGGTCTGCACACTCTCTCCCAAGCAACCAAATTTATTTTCCTAGCATCAGCTGAAGAACCCCAAAGAAAGTTCTTCATGATTTGATTTAGCTTATTCTCAACACTCACTGGCATAGGAAAAATAGACATGTAATAGATAGTTAAGCTAGATAAGGTAGATTTGATCAGGACCAACCTTCCGGCTTTTGTGAAGAATATCCTTTTCCAATGAGCTAATTTCTTCAGAAACTTTTCTATCACTGATCCCAGATTGCTGCATTTCTTGCTTTGGCTCCCACTGGCAAACCTAAGTACTTAAGAGGCAGAGTTTCTTTCTTACACTTAAGAATGGCAGCAACTGCATCTATAATGTGATCTGCACCAATGCTGATGACTGAGCTCTTATTGAAGTTGACAGATAATCCTGTAATAGCTTCAAAAATATGCAATAATAACCCCAAGTTTTCTGCTTCTTGTTCACTACCATTTAAGAATACTAATGTATCATCAGCATATTGCAAATGAGAGACTGTGATAGAGTTGATGGAGAATCCAGAAATCATATTCAGTTGGACTGCACTGTTCATCAGTTTAGAGAAAATTTCAGCCACTAGGATGAAAAGAAAGGGTGATAATGGGTCACCCTGCCTTCAGCCTTTCTGAGGCTTGAATTTTGCAGTTGAAGTCCCATTAATCAAAAGAGAATGTTGTGCTGAAGAGATGCACCACTCAATCCAGCTGACCCATTTTGAACCAAATCCAAAACTCTTAAGCACTTGGCTGACAGTGTGCCAACTGACATTGTCAGTTGCCTTTTGAATGTCCAACTTGCACAGAATTCCTGGCTGTTTGCTTTTGAACCTTGAATCAACCAGTTCCCCTGCAATTAATATGTTGTCTAGGATTTGCTTGTCTGCTATGAATGCACCTTGATTCTATGAAATTAACTTGGGAAGCACTGACTTGAATCTTTGAGTCAGGGTCTTTGAGATGACTTTGTAAATACTGCTCACCAAGTTGATTGGTCTGATTGAGGATTGCCAATTTGCTCTTTCTTTGGTATTAGACTGATGAATGAACAATTAGTCCTCCAATCTATCTTCTTTTTCTCCTCAAATTCCTGAACAACTGCCATAAAATCTTTTTTGATCACTTCCCAAGATTTCTTGTAGAACTCCATGTTATACCCATCTGGACCTGGAGACTTATTATTTTTGAAGTTTTAATCACCTTCAAGACTTCTTCTTCTTCAATTTTCCTTTCAACCCACTGACTCTCTTCTTCAGATATTTTGTTAAAGAATTTTGAGTTCATTTGAGGTCTTACTGTATGCTTTTCTTGAAACAAATTGAAGAAGTAATTGGAAATTTCTTGTCTGATATCTTCTTGACAAAAATTATCTTCTCCATTTATCACCAATTTTTGCACTGTATTTCTCCTTCTTCTACCATTAGTCAAAGTATGGAAATAATTTGTATTTGCATCTCCCTCATTGAAATGAGTAGTTTTTGGTTTGTACATTGGAGTCCATTAAGCTTTTTAGTTTTTGGTTTGAAATGACTCCGCCTTTCTTTTCAATCCTCTAAAAGACATTAAGCTTTTGGTTTGTACATTGGAGTCCATTGACTCCTCAAACCGTTCCAATGCATTGTCCACGAGTTTGTTGTTGTCGATCATGTTGAGTAAATTTGCATGTTTAGGTATCCTATGCTGGTGCTTCATGCTCCAATAGTAATAAGCAAAGGAAATCCAAGGCCATATAGTCCTTCCCGTACATACTAAGGATTCAACTCTTTTGCGAACTGCAAGGGCTAGTTACGTACAAAATGCAAAACAGCTATTACCTAATGAGCGGGAGTACATATTGGATGATGCTGTTGTGTGCGAGAAAAAGGAAGTAGGTTGTTGGGTATGTCCATATAGCTCGAGCATGAAATGCATTTAGTTCGTTCATTTAAAATTGCTAATATGGGATCAAGTGGAGTATTAAGGCAGCTGTGATCATTGCTTAATAAGGTTATATAAATCATTGCTTAAGGTTAGGGGCTCCTTTGATTGAGTGCTATGTCCTGGTCCAACCATATGCAATTAAGAAATGAGTATTGAGGCAGCTGTGATCGACTCTGTTTCGATGGATTTCTCTATTAAATAATTATACGTGAAATTCATATCGATCATCATTCAAGTAGAATCGATCATGGAAATCCCGATATAAAATAACTTGTAAAAAAAGATTGGACCCAGGGATGTGCAGAAAAGAAACGAGTCAAATGGATTTAATGATTGAAAGTTTAGATTAAGTTGTCCAAACATGAATTGTATTAACAATTTAAATCTTTAATCATGATCATTATAAGTTAACCTAATTGGCATTAGAAAAATGAACCACTTTCTTGTATAGATAGATGGAGCGTGCAGGCGTAATCCTGGTTGTTGAGGGGACCATTTTTATAATATGAGTATAGCCATGCGGTGTGTGTTTAATTGGGCAACACAGACATGATTTAGCCGTTTAGAAGGAATGGGTTCTAGTGCTGGAACCACAAAGGTAATATTAGAGTGTCCTCCAACGTGAAACATAAAATGCGTCTTTGGAAAAATAGTTCAGGAGACCGACTAAACACTCATATGGAACTTATCCATGGCTGATTCTGGTGAACATATTCTTCGCAACATAAAATTCATCCTTGTCAAAATTCAATCCATTCTGAATTTTGGTGTTCTCTCCTAACCAAAAACTGAAATCAGGATTTGAACTTTAGGAGCCAAGAAAGATATTGGCCCGGTTAATAAGTACGTCAGAAATCTTTGCAATAAGCATTATCTTTGTTAGACATTTGGTTCCATATTTCCATGGATAAAAATTAAAAACAAGGTCAGAGAGACTGGGAGAATAAATTCCAGATAAAAACTAAAAGAGATCCATCTTCCTTGTACCGAAAAATAGATTGTATGTGTGTATCAATAACCCCCTCGTCAAGCAGAAAATTTCGAAGCTAATAACATTTGCGTACTTCTGAGTTCTTTGATCTTCCACGATAAATCCCTATACCAAAAAACAAAGAGAAGGTTGGAGGGGAATGACACCTTCTAATGGAAAGTTAAGTCAAGATAACAATCACTGAGCAGCAAAATTGGAAGCCTGTTTCCACATAATTTAGAGGGGAATTTAATGTGTTTCGAGCAAGCATTATGGAACTGTGATTGATTCTGAAGACATGCAGAAAAGGCTGAGGACAATGCAGTTTACCGGGTTGAAGATCTATGTATTAGTAATTAAGGAAGATGAAAGGACTGTATGGAATTGATATACCTTTTCATGCGTAGCTATAGCGCATTACTGGAGATGATAAAAGTTTGTGTATGAAGGAAAAGATGGTATGAACATAGATGACAGACAGAAATGTAGAAATGCCTGGAAAGAGGTGAAAGTTATATTGTGGGTAGGAAACAAGACAATAGTGAGATAATGTTCAAAAAATGGGACCTAAAGATGACTGTTGAATGGGGTTTTCATATATTTAATCAGTTTGAACTACGAACGTCGCCTCCAATATTAACACGTTAAGGAACAGGACTCTGACCAAAAAATTGAACATTGGAATGTAGAACAGGTCCACTCTTTGAGTATATTGAACCAACTAAACCAGTAGAGTTAATAGAAGATGGTAATCTAGTCGAATAAGAGATGTGAGAGCCAGTAATAAACTCGGGCTGGAATTCTGATGACGAGGAAGAGGGGGCAAGGGTAGCTAGTGAAGAGCAGACTGGGTAAGGAGCAACTATGTCAGCAAGAGCAGGTGCAGATGATCTATAGCTCAACATCTCAATGGGGTGATCAAATTTGCATGTCGGCCCGAACTTGCATATACCATGTTGCATATAGAAGGTGCAAGGTGGAGCCCCCTGCTAACCAATGGAAGAAAATCAGTGATTATACAGATAGTGAACAGATCTATCAGCAGTGACATAAGAGAAACATTCCAGATAAATGACAAGAAGAGTGGTTTGAGCTAACCATCATTGATTTATTGCAAAACTTGGTAAAATCTGGAGAACAGACTTTGAGTTATCAGGTGGGAAAAAAAGAGTATATGAGAGATATACAAGCCAGCTCACACTTCACACTCACAATAGCGAAGAAAAAGGGTTTAACAGACAAATTATGTGCACCTTAATTTTGTGAAAATTAGCAAGTTTACAGCAGAGATGCAAAGTGTTTCGGTCAAAAAAGTAAACCATGCTGATAATCACTAAACATATGCGCATTTTCATGATCACTTCTTAGGTCACTGACATCAAAGGCATCTCCATAAGAAGATGAAAACAAAGATCGAGTATCATGCATAGACACACAAGTGATAACAGAAAAGTTTTTGCAACGCAACTGAAGAACTCAAGTATAAGCTATATTTTGTAGTGTGCTAAAAACTTCACAACTGCCCTGGTGAATCAGTAGAGAAGGGGCTAAGACTTCAGATAATTTCAGACTAGCCAAAACATATAACACTTTAGATAGACCCCCTTCAGCATATGCACAAGAATCAAGACAAATTTTAGATGTGGATCACACACCAAAGATATTAACTGATCCTAGCCGAAGAACCTGTACAATTTCTGAAGGACTGGCTTCTTGGTTCTCACCAAGCTATGGACTCTATGACAGAAGACGATAATGAACAGTGGAACAGGGGATCTCCTATTCGCATTTTACGATAGGGGTCTTTCCCTTAGAAGGTGGTTCACTCATGCTCCAAACTACTGGTTGGTAAACCTTAGATTTATCCATTTATCACTTGTGTTATTGTGTGGCGAATGAAACTAAGCTGATCTAAATAAATAAATTTTGATAATCTAACCACTTATAAGCTGTCTTAAAAACTTCTTAACTTTGACCAATTAACACGAAGATATGTACATCAGCTATACTTGAGCTACGTGATCGAAATGATTGTAGAGTTAGAAGATAATGACCAAAACTTTGTACTACGCTTTAAACAAGGTTGCAACTTTCAACAAGAAATGTTATGGCATAATCAAAATCAAGAAAGATAAACACAAACTCTACCTTCCAATACAGATGATATAAAGGATCAGGTAACTAAATGCATACCGAGCGCAAAGGAAGACCCATTGTGCTTAAAACAGAACTTGTTTTCGGTGCGGTCCATTCTGGAGGATGATGGTATTTGCACGAGGTTCCAAATTTACAATCTCCTGTTCTCATGTAGTATTGGCATTCAGGTTCACCGGGCCTTTCTGGAAACAGGTGTCTTTTCATGCTACTGCTTAAAGAAACAGCCAGGGATGGGAGTGGACGATAAGGCCCCACATATTCTGTTGCAGAAGAAGGCAGCTGTGCAACCCCATAAAGTGGACCTGCTCTGACAGTAGGTTGAGTACCAGTTCTGGGACCAGGAGATGCCACTGGGCTCAAAGGTGCCTGTGCAAAGTAAGTAATTTCACAGTCAGATTAGATTCACAGGGTTCAACAAGCAATCGATATTTCACGATCAAAGGTGTAGTACTGCTTGTTTAGCAAGTAATTCCTGGTAATACAAAATCAAGTCATATTTGCTAACCTAATACAATTAACCAAACAAGCCCCTATCTTAATCATCATTTTCTGGATGTTTATAAATGAAGACTAATGATCAATTCTACATCCGCAATCAGGACTCCAACCGGATAGAGAGAGAGGAGGTGCATGTACCTGATAAGGACTCCAACCGGGGACGGGAACCATTCCTGGCGGGAGCAACATAGGCGCATAGGCTCCTTGTACATATGAACCAGATAAAAGAGTAGGTCTTGGAACTTGCCAGCTGGTAGGCAGCCCTCCATATGGCTGAGAAGGAACTGAAGGAGACTGCACCATGGGATAAAATGTAGGTGCAGGTGCAAGAGCAGGTGCAGGTGCAGGTGCCGGTGCAAGTATAGAAACACCAGCTGGATTTGGATGATGGAATTTACATGCTAAACCAAACTTGCATTGCCCCGTCTTCATATAATATGAACACTCCGTCTCACCCTGTTGGTGTAATATAAGCAGTCAGTATCTCATTACGAGCTTAACTGAAGACTACTACCTAGATAGCAACAATTCAATGATTGCAGCGTAATTATAAATTTTGGAAGCAAGCACGGAATTCTAACCTGTCTAATTGGGTAACCATAACAATTTAATGCCGCAGGGATCATGGTTCCAGCTCCACTTCTTGGATGATGGAACTTGCAGTACACACCAAATTTGCAAGTGCCTGTCTTCATATAAAACTGAGATAAAAAACAGTAACATAATCAGTCCAATAAGGAGCCAAACCTTCAATCAAAACAAAAAAAGAATCAAAAACACCGACAAGTCTTAGTCTAAGATCTACCTAAAATCATATCTCAAAATCATCAGTAGTTAGAAGTAAATTGACGCGACTAAACTAGAAAGTACCTCACAAACAGGCTGTCCCTCCCGCTCTGGATACTCCCCTCCTTGTCTTATGGCTCCCACAACCTTCGTAATGTCATACAAAATTCAGTCAACATATTCAACACATGTATTCAAAATTCAGTAGAGTAAAATGTACACATGGTGAAGCAAATCAACAAAGTTAAATCAAATACAAACAAAAGAACAACTACTTAGTGTTAAACCTGACACAACAGTCAACAAGCGTATGAAAAGCAGACAAATTTTCCAAAAACTCACATAAATTGGGGTAAACTACATTACAAACTGACATTAAATCCCTTTAAAAACACCACCAACATTGAACTAACTAGGTAATAACGACATTCAATCAATGGAGAAGTTACCAAACTACGATCGCGTGGATGATTATAACGACACCTGTCACCATAACCACAAGAGCCTGTACGCATATAGTAAACACAGTTTGGTTCAGCAGGTCGTTCTGGGTAGGATGATTCCTGGTTACCCAATCTCAACTGTAACATCGCTACTGCATGTGCAAATAACAAACAACAAGATCAAAACTCAAAAAACCAAACTAAAACCTCAATTTAATCACATTATTATACAAAAACCCTAAAATAAAACAAAAATAATCAGAATCAAAATGTGAAAAGGAAAGTAAAGAGTTGCTACTTACCATCAAGACTAGAGGTTTGAGAAGGTTGAATAGAAGAAGAGTTCCATCCGAATTGTGGATCGGATTCCATAATAAGCTGATTTTTACCAAATCTCTCCATTTTTTTCTATATATTTATGTGAGAATTTGCACAAAATGTACAGTAAAATATGTATATCAAAACAGAGGAAATTGAAGAGAGAAAGAGGGTAGAAAAGTAAAAATACTTAGTATGAACAGAAGAAGATCTGATGATCAAAGTTTTGAGGTAGTTGAAGAGAGATGAAAATGTGTTGAAGATACTATGAATGCAAGAAGAAGAAGATATTTCTTGTTGTTTTTGAGTTTGAGTTTTAGTACTTCTCTTCCTTTTTCCTTCTCTCTCTTCTGGTTCTTTGGTTTCACACTCTCTCTCTCTCTACATTTTGGGATCTTTTTCCGTCAGATAGTTTTTATACCCGCCAAATTAAGGAAAATAGAAAAGGGAGCTTACATTAAAATAATGTTCAATTCGTACCTGAAATGTCTAATAAACTTTATCAGTATGACCTTGACATTCGTTTTTAACGTTATTACGATAATACCATAAACCTCCCACTGACGAGATAATAATGTCATTTGGTTAGCTGATACATACAGATGAATTCATCAATGGTTAAAGCTTATCACTGTGACCTTGACAACCATTAGTGTGTCTTGTATTTAAGGGTTTTAACTACCCATCTCCACAAATAAATTTTGCAAGCACAAAAGAATTAACAACGTTAAAGAGGTAAGGTGAGAATTACTGGTGGAAATTTGTCGTTGGTATCTCATTAATAGTTGACATTAAATATCATTCAAAGATGGTCAAATACACCCTTAGAATGGCAAATTATTGACAGCTTTGTTTATTATGCCCACTGGAAACACCATATCCATATATAGAGGAATTTAAGGGGACCATGATCACAAAACAGAAAAGAAAAAAAGAACGGAATAAGAAAACGTTTCGAATTTCATTTCACATTGTACCATCCATCCATTATAGATTCCTAGTGTTATGTAGCATTTGTCATCTCGTAGTCATACAAATCACTATCACGTAAGCTGGTCGCCACAAAGGCTTCCGCATAAAATGGTAAGAAAAGGGTAATTTCGTAAATAACTGTACTGAGCAGTCTTAACATGTTATTTGATTGAGAAAGACAAAAAACCATTAATGGCTTCTTCATAAGTAGTTGCTAATGGAAAGAAACAATGTCAAATAAGACATGACTCAAACTCAATTCGCGGTTAACATCCAACCAGAATAAGACAAGTGTGTATCCAAGTCTACACGAGTCCAACGGGTCCACATCATTTGTTGCAATCTCAAGGTTGAAATCAAATTCAAGTATATGATAGATCATAAAGTTTACACGTTATCATCTCACTTACATTATTTATAAAGCGTTCCGTAGTAGGTGAATAACTATGCTAAACTTTGTTGCGGACGTAATGTGGGTTGTGTAAGGCGTGGCAAGCCGGCGTAAAAACTATACTAAATTTTTCGGACACCAACCTATTGTAACCGGAAAATGGCTTTGGTTCTCGGTGTAGAAGGTGAATGAAACCAATAACTGAAATGTCAGAAACACGACCGGTTATGACCCGTTCCCATTTGTACGTTTGAAAGGTTTATAGGATATACCGGTTGAACTAGTTTAACTACTACTGGCTGGGAAGTGATTTTATGTCCTAACCACGTGTCGGTAACATTTTAACTTTTAAGACTTTACGTTCTTTCATGGCCTTCTTTCATTGTCTTTTGTTTTCACGTGCAAGATATCCTCTGGGTTACAATTTATCGTTAAAAATATCATATCGCGAGCAATTGATGCGTCTGAGCTGGACATCTGGTTTCCCTTTACTTGGAGAGAAAGTTGGTCTGTTGTCAGACCAATGTGCCTATGATGGTGTACTTGTTGGTCAGGGCTCAACTGTTCATAGCATTTACACGGTGTCCGACAAGATTGGCGTTAATTTTCTCGAACATGGTACGATCTTGTCGTGTTTTCGACAGCTAACATTTTCCAAAACCACACCTATGTCAAAAATATCAGACTGCTCACTAGCTTTCGCATTTCTAGAATATCTGGAAAAAGAAAAAATCTCCTGTAACGTCTATGATATATATATATCTCAAGAGGTATGGGATATTAGATATACTCAAGCTCTTAGTGGCAATTCGTGATACAGAGATAGGGGAAAAAATTGTCGTTTGGGTCGGTAAATATGCGAGTATTATTCGTTTTGACGAAATATAAATCCAATCCACTATTAGGTCAAAGGTTCGTGATTCCAAAATGATTAGGAACGGCATAAGTGCGTATATAATACGTTTTAGAAATATGAATTCGAAAAAATAAATTCGCTCTATATTAATTTGTAAAATATATCATTTTTAATATGGTATTACTTTTGGTTTCTATGATTTAATGATTTTAAAGAACTACATTGGCCATCTGGTTTCGAAATCCTTTTTATTCCCGTTTTTTAAATAAATATTGGAAGATTAAAATATAATAAAAAACAATAATTTTGTGTTGATATAGAGAACTATTATACGGGGATTATAGTTCGTTAATTTGTAAATACGCGTATAATTTGTTTTAGGCAGGAAATTCACTAAATTAAGTCTTGATTCCATGATACATATATAATACAGATTCGGAAAATTCGTGTATAATTTGCATATTATTCGGAGAAATGCTAACTAGGCTCAAGCTCTTTCATAAATTGCTGATATGATGCAGCTGTTAAGAAATCTACTAAACTTATCTAATCGGGAAGATACAACCATTAGCAGTGCAAGTGAGAGATTTATCATGAAAGATGTATATGATTGGCTATTAAACATAGAGGAAGACTTATCTTTACAAAATGATTTTTCTCAATCTCTGATATGGATCAAGAATGTGCCTGCAAAGATTCAATTCTTTATGTGGCCTCTTACGCATCATACGGTGCGAACAATAAACAACTTGAATAGAAGGGGGTGCAATATTTTGGCAAATCAAAGTAGCTTATATCTTAGTGAGGATCTCTACACAGAGATCTTGAAGAGCTTTTATATAAAATAGGTGCAATCAGAATTAACTGCACAGGAACCGAGGGATTGGGAATTCAGGAAACCAAAGAGAATTGGAAATAAAATTTGGCCAATTTTATGCTTTGCTACATGTTGGGTAATCTGGAATGAAAGGAATGGGAAGACAATAGTGCATAAAAGAGGTAGAGACGTAGGTACACTGATAAATGGTATCAAAAGCTCAATCTTTCTATGGGTGGGGGGCCAAAATGGTTCAAGTGCATCATATTCAGGGTGCTTGTAAGTAACTGGAATCAGTTGTAAAATAATATAATGTTAATATTATCATTAGGGTAGTTAATCTCTTATTATTGAGTTGTATTGGGTTAACCTAACAACACTTGAAGGTTAATTATATTGGGATATAATAGTTTCTATTTTCTTGAATAAATAACCTCTTCAGCCAAAACGAAAGACACTGTTTTTTCTGGTATGCATACTAAACTGTATTTATTTACTACAAACACAATTTGGAATATACATACCAAATTAAACTTCTACACCATCAAATCAATCTATTCCACACATGTGAAATTATACTTCTACACCATCAAATCAATCTGCTTCATACATACGAAACTGTACGTCTATACCATCAAATCACGTCATATATGCAAAACTATATTTCTTTCTTTTTTATACTAACTGAAAAAAAATTATTACTTAGAAGCAAAAATGACATTGTTTACATCTTCCAACACTGCACTTACAATAAAACTCGGAAGATATGCAACCCAAACTTTAGAGAATCTGTGAATCCTAATATGCCTGACTATCTTATATGTTGGCTTATTACATTGTCTCCTAATAAATATGCATTTCCATGAAGGATGATTACTTAACTTAGTTTTAATATCTAATATAAGAGATTGATTATCTATTCTTTTCTTTTTTTTTTGATGATTGTCATTGCCAGCCTTAACCATCACCTTTGCATCCAACTCGAAATAAACAAATCGTAATCCTAACTCCTCCGCCCATTACATGGTCTGGAGTAGACCACCACATTCTGTTGCTTCTTCTTTAGGGGCCATTTGTATAAAAGCACCTTGCCTGGACTTGTTGGTGCACTCTTACTAATTTGTAGTATGTCTCTAAAACAACTCTAAGCACTAGAGAGTTGTTTCTTGAAAGTATGTAATTACAACCATCAGGCTAAAGGGGCAAAAAATCCATTTCATTGGCTCTGCCCAGTGCATAATTTAATATCGTTTTATTACACTTATCTACTAGATTTTGTATGAATTATCTTGTATTAGTCTTGTTTTCTATTTTATTTATTTTCTTTAGGTAAATCATCTGAAATGAATGGAAAGAGTTGTGAGACTACCAGTAAAGAGAAATGTTCTTAAGGACCAAAGACTAAGTCGTGCGAAAGAGTTGCGACGAAATAGAGAAAATCCGGTCGAAATCATTCTCGTCCAAGAATGCCATTAAGAATTGTGTTAAAGCACTAATTGTAGTTGAGCTTTAGACTTCACGGCGTTCATCGATTGAAGACGAAGTACTACTAAGGGGATCTTGTGGAACTTCATCAACAAAAGGTATGTGGAGACTTGAACTCATCTATCACTCAGAAGTCTATTCTATTCTATCTCCTATTGAGACAAAGTCGTATAGCTATATAGACTTTACATTATACACATTTGATATTTCGAGTTGAGTTTAACTCGCTTATATCTTTCTCAAAATATGTGTTGGAAAGCTTTTTGCTTTAACTACGTTCATCATTATTCTTGACGAAAGTCAAAATATGATCATGTGAAAATCACCTGGTAACATCTTACATGATTTGTGTGAGACAGTCATTTGATGTAGACTCCGAATGTTTCGTATTGATCATTCGATCACTTGAAAATTGCTTATAAGATAATAGTTTGTGTGAGACAGCTATTGTCGTCTTCTAAGAATGTTTCAATGATTGAAATGGGAGTTTATAACAATTAATCATTGTCTGGATATAGCACAGTATACATACCCGTATGCAAACTGTTGTAAAAGTGATTCAGGTCCGGGAACCAAGTATGCATACCCGTATGCGAACGGTTTTAACTGTCGAATTCCGGGAAATAAGTTTGCGTACCCGTTTTCAAACTTATTCACCTGAGTTCGGTCCGGAACGACATTATGCATACCCGTTTGTGAACTATCAGGAAGGATTACGTCCGGAACTTAAGTTTGCGTACCCGTTTGAAAACTTATGTGGTTAAGTTCTAAAATCGGCTAAGTATGTTTTCATACTCATGAACAAATACATTTATGTATTAAGGAATGCAATCTTTTCAAACCGTGGATAAAATGTTCATGAACTGATTCTTTTGAATCAATCCGATTTTGCTTCAATTGTGTCTTGTACACTTTTATGAGAGTATAAACAATTGAACAACTCTATGATTAACACAATTAGATTCATTTGATTATCATTTGATCTAAAAGTGTTAAGATGGACATGGTTAACATAAAAGTGTTCATATGGCTAACTTCGGCTAATTGTTATTGAGCCAAATCAATATACACGTTTAGGTACGGTTACCCATATCTAAATGAAAGTATATTTCATTTGTGTGTAATAAGCTAAGACCATCTAACGGTGGAAAGGTATTAGCTTGAATCTTAAATCAGGTTTCATCCAACGGTGAATTGATTGCTTTGTTACAAAGTTATCAAACCCTGATTTAAAGACCATATAAGGGAGAACTCTGGCAATTGGGAAACCTAATCCCCACACCTCTTATGTGATACTAGTTGCGACTAGAGTCGATTCTCATTTAACCTAGGTTTTTCCTAAAACCATTATAGGTTGACGACTTAAAGACTTCATTGGGATTCTGAAGCCAGACCCAACTATTTTCTCTGTAGTTGCGTGTTCTGATCTTACTTGTTCTATCATATTGTGTACTATCTTCTCTAAGATTTGCTCGAGATTTATCTCCGATAGGTAAGATATAAAAAGTAATCACAAAGCTCTTCGTCTCATTCTTTGTGATTCCACAATAACTTGTTCTACTACCATATAGTTAAGTTATTGTAAGGTGATTGATATTTCTAAGATGTTCTTCGGGAATATATGACCGATTAACATCCTTTTCACCTTGATTTATCAAAAGATGGAACAAAAACTTCGTAGGTATTTCTGTGGGAGACAGATTTATCTATCAGAATAGACTTTTCTGTGGGAGACAGATTTGTTTATCAAGTCTTCGACTTTGGGTCGTAGAAACTCTTAGTTGTGGGTGAGATCAACTAAGGGAATCAAGTGCGTAGAGTCTTGCTGGGATTCATAAGGCGTAAGGAACGCGACTGTACCTTAATCAGTGTGAGATTGGTTAGGGCTCAACTACATTCCAGTCTGAAGTTAACTTGTAGTAGGCTAGAGTCTGTAGCGGCTTAATACAGTGTGGTGTTCAAATATGGACTAGGTCCCGGGGGTTTTCTGCATTTGCGGTTTCCTCATTAACAAAACTTATGGTGTCTGTGTTATTTGTTTTCCGCATTATATTTGTTTATATAATTGAAATATCACAGGTTGTACGTAGTTCAATCA
Organism: Papaver atlanticum; assembly: GCA_023531105.1. Taxonomy (NCBI): domain Eukaryota; kingdom Viridiplantae; phylum Streptophyta; class Magnoliopsida; order Ranunculales; family Papaveraceae; genus Papaver; species Papaver atlanticum. The sequence continues at coordinate 12,857,897 of JAJJMB010014022.1, forward strand.
ATTGGTAAATCCAACCTTTGGTTGTTGATTGAAATTGATTGACACTTGAAGATTGGTATTTGGTACCGTTCAAGTTGTTTCTCATAATAATCAGGCTCGTGGATTCTATCTGTTTGATTTGCTGATTACATTGAGAAACAAAGATAAAAATCTTTGATATATTTTCCTTGATTGAGTCTGACTGTCTAGTTGATTCTCTCAGAATTATATTGGAGTTAGTCCATACAGATTGCCTAACGAAATATTGGGTGTGGTTGTTAGACCCCCGTTTTTTCAATCGGTATCAGAGCAGGAAAACACGTTTAATACTTCATAAGTCTGTGTTTGTAGCAATCTGATTTCTGTGGATAGAAGATTGTCTCATTTTTTACGCACATAAAAATTTCTTCCAAAGTTTTTAATTATGCCAAATGTCTTGGGCTTACCTTAAAGGATAACTCCTTAGATGATTCTTCTGAATCCTGAGGTATAAATTTTTTCCTATCAGATTCTGATAACATTCCCTCTAATGAGACAGTTGACACTGTGTCAGAAGCTGAAATGGAACTCACCAGAACATTAAAAAAATCTGCTGAGATTATTGATGTTCAAGATTCTAAAGTAGTGTCTCTTGAAGAAAAACATGCTCAGCTCATTGATGAACTTGAGAAGTCTCTTGATCGAGAACGGGAACTCCACAGTATCATTGAGTCCTTCTCTAACAATATCGAAAACCTTGTTTAACAAACTACCCTACAGCGTGAAAATATTAGTGTTCTTGAAGATATTGTTAAAGAATATTCAATTAGAGAAAAACGTTTGATCGAGACTCATTTATCAGATATGAATAGCATTCGTGTTGAAAAAGAGAAACTGGTTGCATCACTTCTTCTAGCCCAGGAACAGTGTAAATCCTTGGAAAAGGAAAACTCTGTTTTAATGAGTAAACATTCTTCTGTGCCAATCTCTAATTCTCATGTGGGATTACAATACATGAAGAAAATCATTCCAAAGGAATCGTCTGCTAAGAAATGTTTACATAACTTCCGATTTTCAAATAGGGATATGAGTTTGAAACAGGTTCCTTCCGATGTCTCTCTTCCATGAACCTGTTCTTTCTGCGGGAAAAGAAATCATTATGTTTTAATTTGTTTTGCTAGAAAGAAACAAATTTATGATCTTCAAAATCTACTTCTTTTTACCGTCGACAGAGTGAATTGTCTGACGACATCTACAATGGATTTCATTCCTGAAGAAAACCAGAATTCTCATGCACAAGGTTTTCAAAGTTGAAAAAGTGGGGGTCTAAAAACCACACCCAATATTTCGTTCGGCAATATGAATAGACAAACTCCAATATACTTTCAAGAGAATCAACTAGACAGTCAGACTTAATCTAGAGAAAAGTATATCAAAGAGTTTTATATATCTATCTCTTAATTCAATCTGCAATCAGCAAATAGGAATTAACGAGCCCGATTGAATATAAGAGGAATAACTTGAACGGTACCAAAGACCAATGTTCAAGGATCAATCAATTTCAATCAACAACCAAAAGTTGGATTTACCAATTGATCGATTCAACGCACAACCTGTGATATTTCAATTATATAAACAAATATAATGCGGAAAAGAAATAACACAGACACCATAAGTTTTGTTAATGAGGAAACCGCAAATGCAGAAAAACCCTTGGACCTAGTCCAGATTTGAACACCACACTGTATTAAGCCGCTACAGACACTAGCCTACTACCAATTAACTTCAGACTGGAATGTAGTTGATCCCTAATCAATCTCACACTGATCAAGGTACAGTTGCGCTCCTTACATCTCTTAACCCCAACAGGATTCTACGCACTTGATTCCCTTAGCTGATCTCACCCACAACCAAGAGTTGCTACGACTCAAAGTCGAAGACTTGATAAACAAATCTGTCTCACACAGAAAAGTCTATTGGAATAGGTAAATCTTTCTCCCACAGAAATACTTACGAGTTTTGTTTCGTCTTTTGATAAATCAAGGTGAACAGGAACCAATTGATAAACCGGACTTATATTCCCGAAGAACAGCCTAGTATTATCAATCACCTCACAATAATCTTAATTGTATGGTAGCGAAACAAGATATTGTGGAATCACAAACGATGAGACGAAGATGTTTGTGACTACTTTTTATCTTGCCTATCAGAGAATCAATCTCGAGCAAATATTAGAGAAGATAGTACTCAATACGATAGAACAGGGAAAGATCAGAACACGCAACTATAGAGAAAATAGTTGGGTCTGGCTTCACAATCCCAATAAAGTCTTTAAGTCGTTAACCTATAGGGTTTCGTGAAAAACCTAAGGTTAAAGGAGAATCGACTCTAGTCGCAACTAGTATCACACAGGAGGTGTGGGGATTAGGTTTCCTAGTTGCTAGAGTTCTCCTTTATATAGTTTTCAAATCAGGGTTTGCAATCTAAGTTACCTTGGTAACAAAGCATTCAATATTCACCGTTAGATGAAAACCTGATTAGATACAAGCTAATATCTTTCAACCGTTAGATCGAACTTAGCTTGTTATACACAAATGAAATGTACCCTCATTTAGGTTTATGTAATCGTACCTAAATATGTACACCATGTTGGCTCAACAGTAGTTAACCGAGGTTAGCTATATGAACACTCTCATATCAACCTTATTCATCTTAACCATAACTAGTTCAAATGACTCAAAAGAAACTAGTTAAAGAGTTGTTCAATTGCTATATTCTCATAGAAGTATACAAGAACACAATTGAAGCAAAATCGGTTTAATTCACTCGAATCAATTGATGAACATTATAGCCAGCAGCTTCTGCTTCAAAGTTGAGCGGGGAAGTTGGGAAGGGTAGCAAGAGCTGTTGAAGGTGCTTAAGATAGGTCTTGGCGATAGCAGGGTTTGCAAAGAATGCATTCCTTATTATATATATAAATGTATTTGTTCATGTCACAACCGATTTTAGAACTTTAACCATTCAAGTATGCGAATGGGTACGCATACTTGAAATAGCCGGACCAAGTTTGGTTTTCGCCAGTATGCGAACGGGTACGCATACCTCCAAACCCAGCAGAAATTTCCGGTCACAAACCTACGCCAGTATGCATACGGGTTTTCACAATTAGGTTCCCCGACTTCTCAAACCAACAGGTACGCATACGGGTATGCATACTATGGTTCCCGGACATGGATCACACATATGCAAGAGTGCACAACATGTTTTATAATCCAATGTTGGTTAAGTGTTCTAAACTCTTATTTCAATCATTAAAACTTTCTTAGAGGATGACAATAGCCGTTTTCACACACTATTATCATCAAAGCAATTTTCAAGTTATTGAAATAATCATAACGAAACATTCCAAGTCTACACCAAATGATTGTATCACACAAACCATGTAAGATGTTACTCGGCGATTTTCACATGATCATCTTTTGACTTTCGTCAAGAATATAAGATGAACTTGTTTGAAGCGAAAGCTTACCAACACATATTTCGAGAAATATGTAAGCGAGTTAAACTCAGCTCGAAATCTCAAATGTGCATAATCGAAAACTATAGTAATACGACTTTTTCCTAAATATAGGAGATAGAGTAGAAATAGACTTTCCAAGTGATAGATGAGTTTTAGTCTCCACATACCTTTTGTTGATGAAGTTCCACAAGCTCTCCTTAGTAGTTCTTCGTCTTCAATTGATGACCGCCATGAAGTCTAATGCTCAACTACACAATCTATCCTAGTCCGAGACATTACTTTAAGTAGACTATAAATCAAGACTTATAGTTTTGATCACTAACATTGACAAACAAGCTTGAGATAGCAACTCTTGCGAGTTCAACCGAGCAGTGCTCTAACAAAAGTCACCCTTCTATAAATCTCTACAGGAATCGTGTCCCTCTTAATGGTGCTAATTTTTGCGCTACAAATGTACACATTCCCAGTGCCAATGAGAATAAGTCTGGTAGATCAAAGTCTAGGAGATGGAATTCTTTCAATTCTGACCTTATGGAACCAATCTCTAAAGGCCCTAGGCTTAATCCTTAGAAAAATCCCTCGGATGGATATTATAAAAGGTTTATGTCTAATTCCCCTGGAATAAGAAATAACCGAAGGAAGGTAAGGAATACAAGACACAAACTTTCAGATGGTATTTACAACTCATCTCTCAATATTCATGGTGGGATTACATCTCACTCTTCTACCTAGCTCTAGGTAATTTCATCCTTGTATCTAACTTGAGAGTTGCAAGAATGATATTTGCGAGGTGCTCAAGTCTACTGTAGGTTACCATCTGTCTTATGTTTGAAATTGTTGTTTTCTTCTTTTGTGAATGTTGAGTCATATCTTGACTCCTAGTAACTATTGTATCTTTTGTTCCATATGCTCTGATTTAAAGTAAATGTTTTAATTATTGAGTTATGAATATATGAGATTTCTGAAAACAGAGTGTATTTCCTTATTATTGGATCTGTTTTTATCCATTAACCTTCCATAACTGGTCCACGATCGTCCGTGTCTTTTGCTTGGGAGTTTATAGGGTTTCCATAACAAGGGTGTCTTTCTCTTATTCGTAAACATATATATATTATATTGTTTTTCCATCCCTAATAAAAAAAATATGGAGAACTCTTCAAGACCCCAGGAAGTGGTGAATCTTGAGATGGAAGAAGACATTAAAGGATGCGATTCGGTTCAAGAACTTGTTTTGAAAAAGATGATTGCAAGGAAAGAGTACAACTCCTGAATTGGTGAATCTTTCAAGGATTTAATTCTTTTTCAGAATGACTCAAAGGTCGAATTTGCAAACCTTCAACTGCAAATAAATCAACTCATTGATGGTCAGACCAAAATCCTTGTCAAAATGTCTTGATACGAATTCAGAAGAAACTCATCGTGGACTGCATCAAAGCTAGGCAGCTTGCCCGTATTGTGGATCGAAAAGTAAATGTTCTAACCCATGAACCTGGAATCTCCACGGTCAAAAAAATCAAGGATATCAGTGATACCTTTTATGATAGAGTCTTTCAAAGGTATGAAGTTATCAAAGAAACTTGATTATGTCTAGGAAACTTCTTATGAGAATTTATTCTTGTGTTTTTTTAAGAAGGATAACTAGGGTTTGGAATAACAATTATTGTGATTACCTATAGCTATTGCCAATGATTTTTCATCTTGCAATGTTTTAGATTATTTTTAAATTCTAAGTTATTTGGAAGATGATTTTGCAGTATTAATCTTTATTGGTTTCATATATTACAAATAATGTTATGGGATATGTATGTTTACATTCGTGATCTATGATTCTCCCATATATGTCAAAAGTTAAGTCTATTATGTCTTTATGCAAATATTGATAAAAGATACAATGAACTTTTGAATATTTCGTAGTATTGATCTTTCCCTGATCCACTTCTATGTGAAAGTACTGTATGGCTCTATAAGTTTTCTTATGTTGAGCATTTTCAGTTAAATTAATCATTAAGGTTCTCTTGTGGTTAAATTAATTGAGCTTTCTGGATACAAATTCATGTTTCATGCGATTTGTTAATGTCCAAATAAATCCTTCTTTTCTTGTAAAAGTAAGGTCACTCTTGTTAATCTTTCGGGAATGGCATTTTATGGGGGAGAGTTCTTAATTGAACTTGTGCTTAATTGCCAAATATTTGTGGGGAGTGCGGTTATGGAATATTGTAGGAGTTATCTTGTATCTTTATAAACTCCTTGATGAATACACTAAGTTTCGACTATGTGAAATCATCGAAACAAAGTTGATATGTTCTCTTTTAGTCATGAATAATCTCTTTGAGAATTTCATTATGATCCCGCTAGTTTTCGTACCTATGCTAATTTATATTGACAAAAAGAGGGAGAATTATTTTGTAATTCACACTACAAACATATGGTTTACGGATCATTATGTAAAGGGGATTGGTTTTCATTGTGAGATGAAGTATTGACTAAGGGGGAGTGATACATATCACTGTAGTATTATTGTCAAAGTTGTGACACAATTTAACTTTGATGATGTGTGATAATACTATGACACTGTATAACAATAATTGAGAACATCTGTTTTCTTATTGTTATTGTTAGAGCACTGCTCGGTCGAACTCGCAAGCATTGCTATCTCAAGCTTTTTGTCAAGTTTAGTTGCCAAAACTATAATTCTTGATTTCTAGTCTACTTATAGCTAAGTCTCGGACTAGGATAGAAAGTGTAGTTGAGCTCTAGACTCCACGGCGTTCATCATACAAAGACGAAGAACTACTCAAGGAACTGGTGGAACTTCATTGACTAAAAGGTATGTGGAGACTTGAACTTATCTATCACTCAAAAAGTCTATATACTTTATCTCCTATCTTGAGACAAAAGTCGTATTGCTATATAGACTTCGATTATACACATTTGCTATTTCGAGCTGAGTTTATCTCGCTTATCTTTTTATCGAAATATGTGTTGGTAAGCTTTCGCTTTGGCCAAGTTCATCTTTACAAGTGACGAAAGTCATGTTGGTTATTTCAATATCTTGAAAATTGCTTTGATGAAAAATAGTGTGTGAATAACCTCTATTTAACATACTCTAAGAATGTTTCAATGATTGAAATGAGAGTTTAGAACATGTAACCATCTTTGGATATAAGCATTCAATGTGTTCGCGCATTAGTGTATAAGTCCAAAACCGGGAACCAAATGTATGCATATTTGTGTGTGTACTAAATGGTTGATGGAGACTGGGTAAGTACGCGTACCCGTACGCATACTGGCGGAAGTTCACGTCCGTGAATTTCTGCTGAGTTTGGAAATCAAAACCAACTCAATCCGGTTACCTAAGTATGCGTACCCGTACGCATACTGGCAGAGAGTTCACGTCCATGAATTTCTGCTGAGTTTGGAAACCAAAAAAAACTCAAATCCGGTTACTTAAGTACGCATACTTAAGTGTGTTACTTTATAAAATTGGTTTATTCGTGAACTTAAATATATATAAACTAAGGAATGCATATTTGCAAACCGTGGCTATAAAGTTCATGAATCGATTCGAGTGAATAAAAACCGATTTTGCTTCGATTGTGTCTTGTATACTTCTATGAGATCTAAGCAATTGAACAACTCTCTAACTAGTTTTTTGAGTCATTTGAACTAGTTAAGGTGAAGATGAATAAGGTTGATATGAAAGTACTCATATGTCTAACCATTTGGTTAACTACTGTTGAACCAACGACTTGTACACGTTTAGGTATGGTTACACAAACCTAAATTGACGTATATTTCATTTGTGTATAACAAGCTAAGTTCGATCTAACGGTTGAAAGATATTAGCTTGAATCTAATCAGGTTTTCATCTAACGGTGAATATTGAATGCTTTGTTACCAAGGTAACTTAGATTGCAAACCCTGATTTGGAGACTATATAAAGGAGAACTCTAGCAACTGGGAAAGTTAATCCCCACACCTCTTGTGTGATACTAGTTGTATGAGCTAGAGTCGATTCTCCTTTAACCTTAGGTTTCAACCGAGACCCTGTAGGTTAACGACTTGAAGACTTCATTGGGATTTTGAAGCACAACCCAACTATTTTCTTTGTAGTTGCATGGTCTGTAGTGGTGTTCAAATCTGGACTAGGTCCCCAGGTTTTTCTGCATTTGCGGTTTCCTCGTTAACAAAACTTCTGGTGTCTGTGTTATTTCTTTTCCACATTATATTTGTTTATATAATTGAAATATCACAGGTTGTGCGTAGTTCAATCAACTGGTAAATCCAACCTTTGATTGTTGATTGAAATTGATTGACACTTGAACATTGGTCTTTGGTACCGTTCAAGTTATTTCTCATAATAATCAGGCTTACGGATTCTATCTGTTTGATTTGCTGATTACATTGAGAAACAAAGATATAACTCTTGGATATATTTTCCTTGATTGAGTCTGACTGTCTAGTTGATTCTCTCGGAATTATATTGGAGTTAGTCCATACAGATTGCCTAACAAAATATTGGGTGTGATTGTTAGACCCCAATTTTTTCAAATTGAATATTTATGGCTTATAGTGAGCGAGAAAGAATAGATTCGGAAAATTCAAATTTTCTTGATGGGATGTGTGGTCGAGAAATCCAGAGTTCTCGTCTATGGGAGTGAATGAGAAAAGCAATTCCAAAAACTTTGAAATTTCTCGCTGGGATGTGTGTAGAGAACTAAACAAATCTCTACCATGTATATGGTCGAGAAACGTAGTTGGGTTGCCAGCCCACCTGGCTGTTTGGAAGAGTTTTGGTGATATTTTGGGATTTTTGACTCTCTACGACCTAATTCGACGGGGATTCGGGCAATTTTGGATAACTATTAAAAGATAATTCTACTTATAATTGATAGACCTTTTGCTTTGAGAGGAGCACAACAACACAAGGAGAGAAAGCTAGCGTTTCGAAGAGATTCTATTATCGTGACGATTTCTCTTTGATTTTCTCTTATGTACATCACGTGTTTTACTAAATCCATGAGTATCCTAACACATACTTGATTGGATGAATTCTAAGTTCTAAACATGAGTTGAGTTATTATATGAATCAGTTTTGTGTTCTTCACGTTATTATTGTTTTTTTAACTTATATGAATATTGATTTGATTAATAGATTTTTTAGTTTGCTAACTAAATCAATTTGTTGATTAAATGCTATTAGGGGGGTTTGAATAACTCTCTGCATAAGTTGAAAAGTGGGATCTTAAAGAAGGATCCAGAAAAGGAGAGGGTACCAAGTACGCCATCAATTTTTTTCGTTCGACAATCTGTTGATGTAATTTAAAAGTGATAAAAAAAGATTCATTACTTGGATTTATTAAGATTTCATTGTAAACCTAATTTTAATGTTAAAAATATCTGTTGATGGTGGATTTTTGACGAAGGCTAAAATTATAAAATCATAGTTTTGTATAATTCTGACCTAGTTTCAGACGAATAAATGAAATTCATATTTTATGATTTAGACATGAATGCTCAGGTCACAAAGAACCCTGACTGGGTGTTTAGCCTCTTCAGAGCATGCATGAATATGTAATTATCGAAGTCTCCCAGCTGAACTTTTAATATTCTGCATATTTCATCATTTATACTGAGTAATTCCAGTATACACTTCTGTATAGAATCGAGAATGATTGGACGGCTTCTAGATGGATTGACCACTACGTATAGAGCAACAACGTCTTCAGGATGTCGCAAATGTTCCCTGACTATGCATAATAAATGTTCAAAACGTGTATGGTGCTTCTACTATATCATACCTCGGTTCTCGAATAAATATAATGCTCCTAGAAAGATTGCCTGCTAGTATAAAGCCATCAACTAACTAATTCTAGTGCAGTATTCATCAATTGAATTCCCAGAAAATATTCTGTTTTTACCACAATGTTTTATTACTTCAATTCACGGATTTTCCCAGCAGAATTTCATGGATTAGCAATACATATTCACCTTTCGGGCATATGGGCCACCACCGAATAAGCCCCGAGAAAATAGTACGAGAACACTTAGTAATAATTCACGAATGAGCACCCAAAAATATGGACGAATGAGGATATGGAGAGCTATGCAAAATAGGAAAAGGGAAATAAAAAGAAAATAAAATAGGCGCATGAGATAGGGCCCACCGGCCGGCAGGCCATGCCGAGGCCGTGGCCTGTCCCACGCCTACCCACTTCTTTTATTTTATTATTATTATTCCACAACTCTTGACTCCCACATTCGTGCAAATTCTTGGTTTCCATATTTTTGCCAAATATTGCTCAATTCTCCAAAAAAGCCTACAAGTCAAATGGTCCCACAACCATTAGGTCTTTTTCACCAATAAATATTAAAATATCATTATTTTAATATTCTAAAAAATATTGGATGTTCGTGCAAAACTCTACTTGCTCATTCATGCAAAAAGTTTTAGTCAAAATGAAACTCTTCTGAAAATACAAAATATTGCATAAACGTCCGAAAAAGAATACATAAATTCTCAGGAACTGATGAACATCGATATGGTGGCCCGTGCACCACCATGGCCGGACTTGGCCAGTCCACTTGGCTACCATGGACGGCCTGTCCCACATTCTTTAATTCATATTTTGGATAATCCTTCATATCTTGGATAATCCTCCATTTTGGTGAATCATCTTCCACCAGTTGTGCTGGCAGTTGAAGGAGTTAGCAAAGTAGTGGACGGAAAATCAACCAAGTTTCTCACGCAATTTGGAATTGATTCAACCACGATTTTCTATTTCCAAATACTTCAACTCCTCTGTAACCGTCACGCTTACTGGAGATCAATGTGTTAACTACTTCTGCAATATAAACAGGTTCATAACCTATGACTTGACAACACAACTCAACGGATCTCAGTCGAACACTACTAAACAGAACTCAATCAATCTGATCAGATTTCATTGACGATTCATCAAACTTGCAGAACTTTCCAACACAGAGAACTCAACACATCCACAATCCATCAATCACCAATTAATCTCACACAATTTTCAGCTTCCCTCCTACAGATCGACCCTCATCCCTCTTTATGACCGAATTGACTCTGCAACGACAATTTTCTGGTTTAGGCCAGAGTCATACATATTGATCTCTCATACTCAAAGCACTCCCGAACAGTGCATCTGTTAAAGGTTTAAGCAATTTGCTTAATTGAGGATCAGCATATTACACAGCTCACCACTTTTTCCTCAAAAACCAGCAAATCGTTTTTACCCGTTAACACTATCAAACTCATTTAAAAAAAGATAAAATATATCAAGTTTAAAGCATACTGAGACTAAAGATTCCATTATTCACCAATTTCTATATGATTCAGTATTAATAATTATCATGCAATTCATACATTCAATTTGATTCTAAAATATTGCCAATATTAGATTTTCAAAATATTTGTTGTTAATTGCAAGCATGGAACATCAAGAGCCCTAAGATAAGCATGCACCATCAAGAGAAAACATTAATAAAAATCATTATTTAAATTTTGATTCAATGAAAATAATCATAAAAAAAATTGCGGAAATTAATTAAATAGATATTATCACATAATTGTTGGAAAAATAGCTTCCTCCGTCGCCTCAGCAATGGGGTCTAGCTCTTCATAGTAATCACTCGCTCAAAATAAGTATTCATAGCTCAAAAGTACTACAAAATGGAAAAATTAAGATAACACTACGAATTTGTAACGTTGTATGATCGTTACAAACCCACAGTTACAGAGACTGCACTATTATAATTATGAGACGCTTAATAAGTTGCGAATAAAAGACTGCAGAAATAACAATTCTTGACAGCTATTGTTCTTCGTGTTCCTGCAGCAGCAAAAACTTTTCTCCAACTTCTATTTTCTTCGATTCTCAGCCTCTATTACCTCCCCCAAACTCTTTATCTCACGCTATTGCTCCCCCAATACCTATTTATATACACCAAGACCAAATCTCTCGAGTTTAATTTCCATATATTCTTACAGTTAAAAACAATAACTCAGGAATATTTTTACGTGTCTGTAGCTATCAATTACGGGAATAGTTTCTCTTTTTATCTCCTTCACACGTCAAATGGCAGCTTAAACTCTCCAGACACCTTTAACACACATCTCAGACAAAGTTAAACTCATGCGATCTTCCACAGAAAGTCCTGAGTATATCTCCTTCTCTGTTTTGTTGAAAGTCAATGAGGATATTGTTTTCTGTCAATTCTAAACCCATTACCAGCCTTGATTCATCGTGACAACTCGATATCAATCAAAAACTCCCAAAAGGTCCGACTGAAACTCCTCAAAAATCTCTCCAAAAATTCACGCAGTTACGAAAGTATTTTCCCGCCAAAATTTATGTTGAACGGGTGAAGAAAGGGGTGCCCTTATCCATTCCTAAGGTCTTTTAGCAATCAGGGGGTGCCCTTAGTAAATTTCCGGGGAGCTTTTATCAAATTCGCCGGGTGCCTTTTATACTTTTTGGGGGGGGTGATTTAACACATTTTCCCGAGACAATTTTTCAAAAAGAAATTATTTCCCAAAAACACCTACACACATAAAGCACCATAGTAAGTACAAAAATAAACAATATCAACATACAAAATTGAGAAAAACCAGACACAGGCATGTGTCTATCAAATACCCCCAAACTTATTATTTTCCAGTCTTCGAGCAAATCTAATTTGGAAAATAAAAATCCTAACTCACTGTTGGTGGCATCGCGGTTGCACTTAGCATGTGCAATGAGCCTTTGATCCCTTAGGTGGCCCTGGTGGCCGAGTGTTATCGGGAGGGTTTACAAGAGGTGCACCCACAAAACCTTTACTATAGACTCTAGGTACCGTGAAGAATCTAGGAACCACACTAAACAATATCCTTAGTTGTCATACTTATTCATTGTCTATGGGAGGAATTACCCTGTCTTCAATCCAATTGTTGTACATGAGTTTGCACTCAGAGTACTAAAATTCATATATAAGAATTAAAAGCTCTACTCAGATAGTTGTACAATGGACCACAATACCCGGAATCTAACAAACTACAATCACATGAATAGAATAAGTAGATGTATATGAATGTAGAAGTGTGCGCATGTTGACTCTGGTAAACGGTGTTTCCCAGCATATATGTATGAACATCAATGCCAATATGAATCCCAATGGACTAAGATACGCACCCACTGGTCTGGATCTTAATTCTAGTATCAACTCAGCTGGTATATACGAAGGCCCCAGCGGTCGATTTATTTATTAAATATAAATATATATATATATATATATTTTTTTTTGAAAGAATCGAGAACATGATCAGATCTTTTGAATCCAAGTGCATCCTCCTTTTCAACAGATTACATGATAGTTTTCATGGATCCTGCATTCAACTCTTGCTTAGGAGACAGACACAGGGAGAACACACACATACTGTTATCCAAGTGTCGATACTCGATTTTATTTTATTTTTGTATGAAATAAAAATATACAAAAATGGGGCTTGATCTCAATCACTCTACTTCGTCCTAGCGGCGACAACAAGGAGATACTAGTGCTCCACCAAATTACTTAGAGAAACACATAAAGTTGCAAAAATAAAAACAGAACGTTATATGGTGACGACTCCGAGACATGGTGACGACTATCATGTTATTTCTAACATCTAGACCATTTAGTTTGGTCCCTCAACTCCTACAACTAAGATGTTTGTTTCCGTCCACTTAGATTGGTTAGTGTTGTCCTGAATTGACAGAAGTTTCTAGACTCTGGAGTTTTATAATGCAACTAAAAGTTTCTCCGATACCCTAAAACCTAAATCTAACATTGTCCTCAATGTTCTAAATATGAAATTAAAAGCATGAACAAGGAGAAATTGTTACCACTTGAAGGAAAGGAAATAAGGAAGGATATTACCGTGTTGCATGAGCATGGGTTACCTCCCATCAAGTGCTAAGTTTAAAGTCTTTAGCCAGACATCAAATACCACAAAATGGCTAGTCACTTTTTAAAATCATATACCTATAACCGAAACAACTGCTGGTCATCAAAACCAAATAGAGCTGACACAAATATGAGACTATTGTATTGGATCAGAGAAATGAATAGATGGAGCATGACCTTGTCTAAGTTTTCTTTCAAGAAAACTAGATTTATCCGGGGTGCCTCTTTGGGCTCCATATGAGTGTCTGGATAAATAGGTTCAGCCGAATGACGGGTCTCTAATAGATGGATTTCCTCGTGGGCAATATCAGGAGGATCATATCGTGAAGTATGAAGAAACTCAAGTAATACCTTAAAGGCACAAAGCTCGAGTCCCAAGTTAGGGACTTCAATTAGGTATACTTGATGATCACAAGAATCATCATTAATTACCCCTAAACTTAGAGTCAATAATATCCTCACATGGACCAAAAACTATTGGTTGGATTCTAAGGTCCTTAAGGTCAACAAAATACCCAGCTTCTTTTGTGAACTGGTCATATAAGTGAACCAAACGAGCACTATCATCAAAACCAATATAATGGGTTATCAAAGAAACTTTCTAGTAAAGGCTCATCAACCAAGTTGTTAATCATAGTTACTTCCTCCGATTCACTGAAAGGTTTATCATATAATGGATTTTCAAACATAGTGCAGGCTAAAGGATCACGAACTAAAGTGCTAATTATGTTCACCTTTTTTAAATCATCCATATCTGAAAATTGTCTAATAACATTAAAGACATTTAGCTCGGTATTCATATTACCAAAAGATATGTTCATAAGTCAAGTTTTACAGTTGATGACAACATTATATGTGGATAAAAATGGGCGACCTAAAATCACCGGTATTTGAGCACTTTGGTCCTGAACATGCTGGGTATCTAGAACAACAAAATCCACTGGATAAGTGAACCTGTCAACCTCAATAAGAACATCCTCTATGATACCATGAGGGATTTTGACAGACCTATCTGCTAAATGCAGTGTCATTTTAGTCGATTTCAACATTCCAAAACCTAGATGGGTATACACATGATACGGGTGTAAGTTAACACTAGCTCCTAAGTCAAACAATAACTTATCAACCGCGTGATTATCGATCACATAAGATATGGTGGGGCATCCAGGATCTTTATACTTCGGGGGTGTTTGGTTCAAAAGGATTGAACTTACTTGACTAGCTAAAAAGGCTTTCTTATGGACATTAAGCCTATGCTTTCGTGTACAAAGATCTTTAAGGAACTTGGAATAAGCATGCATTTGCCTAATTGCTTCTAATAACATATTGTTAATGTTAACCTGCTTAAATATTTTCATTATCTCGTTAAAAGTAGAAACCTTCTTTGTTGGAGCTAACAACTGTGGATATGGGGCTCTAGGCACAAAGGTAGTCCTATCAGGAACTGATTGGGAATCCTTAGAGATTGTTTCAGTCTATTCAGCTACTGGCTCCTCTTGGGAAGTAAAAGGTGGAACTACATTATGTCCACTATCAGGCATAGATACCTTGTTGTCAACTATCTTTCCACTCCTAAGGGTTATAACAAAATTCACATGATTCAATGTTTGGTCTCCTCTAGGATTAGGATCAGGTTAACTAGGAAATTTTTATATTTCTCTCTCACTTAGTGTCTTAGTTATCTGAGATACTTGGAGTTCTAACTTAGCAAGAGTCTAGGCATTAGATTGAAAATTCTGCTTGGTTGTCTATTGAAATCTAAGGTGATTCAGTGCTAACATAGTAAGAGATTCCTCTAAGATAGTCATTTTATTCTCAGAAGGAGTGTAGGTTGTGTCTAGTAGATTTTTGGTATAGCGTAACCGGGGTGGAACTTGGAGATTACTAGTCTGACCTTGATTCTGACCCTGGGACCATGAAAAGTTATGATGTTTTCTTTAATCAGGGTTATAGGTTTCTGAATATGGGTCAAACTTCTGACGATTTTCAAACCTAGAGTTGTTATAAAGAGCATGAGTTTGCTCTTCATTAAGTTGTCCCTCCCAAAATTTATCGGGTTCTATTCCAAAACTAGAGACTTGAGAGGTTTTAATCCTATTATCGGTTTCAACAAAAGACTTATGTTTAGACTGACTGAATTCTAAAGCTTTTAACCTTCTAGATAAAGTTGCATACTTGACATCAGACTTATAACTCGTACCTACCAAGATGGTATTACCTCTATTAACTAGAGTATTTTAGGAGGTTCTACACAGGACTCCCGTTGTTGGGATTTTTCAGCCACTTCTTCTAAAAAATCATGCGCTTGATTAGTAGTTTTATTCAAGAATCCACCAGCGCACAGTGACTTGACCATGACCTTGGTTGAGTAATCTAACCTTTATAAAGGATTTGGACTAACTTCGTTTTCTCAAACCTATGGTGGGGACGTTGCAACAAGAGATCATTGAATCTTTCTAGAAACCTATAAAGAGACTCTGCATACTGGCACTAATTTTGTACCTAATATGTACAGTTTTATGCTTAGGGTAAAACTTTTGGAAGAAAGCAGTCGTAAGTTCATCCCATGTTTCTATAGATTCCGATGGTAGGTTATGCAACCATGACTTAGCTTCATCTCTCAAGGAAAAAAGAAACATCCTAAGCTTCAAGACTTCATCACTAAGGTCTTTAATCCTAATTGTTCCACAAATTTTCTCAATGTCCCTCACACGAAAATAAGGGTTTTTATTATCTTTCCCTAAAAATATAGGGACCATCTGAATAATACCAAGTTTCAACTTATAATTAGCCGTAGTGGCATGATGGTTGGTTGGACCTAGTTGAGTACATGTAATCTTTCAAAGTTAACATTGCTGGCACAGTCGAAGTACTATGGGTACTTTTCTCAGTAAGAGACAAATTTTCAAAGCTGAAATTTTCGAAAACAGGGCTCTTAAAAGAAGAGTCTTCGAGCTCTCCGTTTTCACAAGAAGAACTACTAGGCTTTTCACTGAATAAATGACCTAGAGTGTCTCTTTTCCAAGCCCGCTCTCTAATGACCTCAAGCATACACTAGAAAAACTAAAAAGAAAAATCCTAATTGAAAGCGAATCTAAGCAAACACAAGCAAGGCTGACCTAAACCAAATCAAACCAATTAAATCTAGCACACAAAAGCATCATGGCTCAATTTAGATTTTTTCTAGAAAACTTTTACTCCCCCAAAAGGCAACTAGTTACGATTTTATCAAACCTCTTAGAAAGATCTGAATTAAAGTAAGTCGAAGAGAGACAAGATAAGCTCTAAGAAGTTTGAGTAACCCTGTTTCTTTGGCAATGTTTCCTCGGGATATAAGGCGGCTCTAATCGACTTACAGTAATCTTCTTGTTCTTTTGAGTCAATCTAACAAAGTAATCAATACTCAAATCTGATTCCTTATCTTTTATGGCCAGTCCTTGCCCTTTACTAGAAATTTAAAACCGTTTTCAGAGCCTCAACATATATGCATACAAAGGCGTCCAGAAAACCCGCTGACATGGGATTCGTGGGTGGTTAAAATCTTACCTCCCGTTCCAGACGGGGGATGAACCGCTGAAGTGGACTCGGGCCAACGACTTTTGTATCAGTATGAGAACCCGAGGGCCGATACGATATCATAATTGTCGTCCTTCCCTGTGGAGTTTATATTTAATATACCCTTCCTTAGGATTTAAAAATAAAAATAAGTCCAACCGTCCCAAAGTCAAAAACAAAGTCCAAAAAGAAAAAGAAAAATTACAAGTAATAAAAGATTGATTGAATTATGTTTTCAAGGAACATCTGGGGGTATATTTATGCATAATACCTTGGTTTGAATGTAGTTGCATAACTACCACGATCTTTTATAAATCCACAATCCAGGTACTACCTAATTAACCAATTCTTCTCCCAAAAACATAGTCGCACGAGAGTCGCATTTAGATAGGCCCACATATAAATTACAAGAGTAGTCATTTAAGCTAAGCATTTATGTCTCTTGTGAACTGCAGCTTGTATGTCCTTTTTGTCTCCTTGAAACCCTACTTCTTTTTGAGCAAAATACGTATACTCTAGTGTTTTCACCGATCAGGTTTAGTTAACGTAAGATGTATTCGAGCCTTACCTTCACCGTGAATCGAATAATTTCAATGAATTTGGGTGTTTCCTAACTTTTGCTATTTGTTTGGATTGTGTGTAGGGTTTTGGTCTTTCGACACTGGTAAAATCTCCATCTTTAACCTTATTTTTACTTAGTAAAGTAATTCCATGGGTTTTTTTTTATAGATATTTCAAGGCCAATTGCTACATAGTCATAAGCATCATCCTTATAATTAATTGTTTGTAAATTTTAGGATTGGAGACACAATTAAGATAAGTAATTAAGGTTTTCTCGCTGAATCTACTTGTTTTGTCAAAACCATGGTTTAGCCCATCATTTTGAAAAAGAAAATTGTTTCTCCTTTTAAATTGTGATTTAAGAGAAGGCCTAATTTGGCAATACTTAGCAAATGTTAGGAAGCCTGATCCTATAAAACCATATATCTTAAATATATATTTAGTTCTTTGACACCTTTGAGATTAAGAATTTGTGGATGTAGAATTCTTTGCGAACTTAAGTATGTTCGGTTGTAAAAACCAAACCACTGAAATTTTGGACCAGAGTTTATAACACATCGTGTAGAGCGTAAATTGATATGATGGTAAATTGATTTCTTGTCCATGGTGTTAGAAAAAAATGTTTGCTACTACAGCGTGAGGTGCAACAGATACTGACATCCAAGATGATGTCAAGTCCAAAGAATCTTTAGAGACGGCTTCTGCAATAGTTAAACCGACGGCATATAATTCATTAGGGACTGAACCACAGTATGTTTGTTTTATTTGTCCTCCAAAAGTATTTTTTTCGCAGATTATTATTTACAGATAAAAATTTTAGAGAGAAAATCCGTCATATGGTTATTCTGACTCTATGTTATTAAAACTAAACAATAATGAGTTTGAAATTAATTTGTTGGTAATACATTCTTCTTATAGTGCTCTATGGTACCACCAAAAATTAGCATAATCAGAGTCGTATAACACCACCATCTACTATCTTGAAAGTTTATAGATGGTGAGGTTTGCCATTTGGATATGCAATAATTTTTAGTGGTAATATAGATCATTGTAAGATGAACATATTACCAAAAGACAACAGTTCTTGACAACTGTTGTTCTTCGTATTCCTTTTCTACAGTAGCCGAAACTTTTCTGCAACTTCTTTTTTCTTCGATTCCCAGCCTCTATAACCAAGCCAAACTCTCTATCTCACACTACTGCTCCCCCAACACCTATTTATACATGCCATGACCAAATCTCTCGAGTTTAACTCCCATATCTTCTCACGGTTAAGAACAATAACTCGAGAATATTTTCCCTTTATTTTTACGTGTCTGCAACTGTCAATTAAGGGAGTAGTTTTCCTTTTTAATTATATCCTTCACGCGCCAAATGGTAAATCAAACTCTCCAGACATGTTTAACACATGTCTCAGACAGAGTTAAACTCAAACAATCTTCCACAGAAGGTTCCGGGTATATCTTCTTCTCTGTTTTGTTGAAAGTCAATGAAAATCTTGTTTTCAGTTAATTCTAAATCCATTACCAGCCCTGATTCACCGCCACAACTCGATGTTAATCCAAAACTCTCAAAAAAGTCCGATTAAAACTCTTTAAAAATTTCTCCAGAAATTCACGCAGTTATGAAACTAATTTCCCGCCAAAATTTATATTGAACTGGTGAAGAAGGAGGTACCCCTATCCATTCATGTGGTGCCTTTATCAATTTGGGGGTGCCCTTAGTAAATTTCCAGGGTTCCTTTATCAAATTCTCCGGGTGACTTTAACACTTTTCTTGGGTGCCTTTAATATATTTTTCCGGGCCACTTTTTCCAAAAATGTATATTTCTCAAAAACACCTACGCACACATAAAACACCATAATAGAACAAAAATGAGCACCAACAATATATACAATTAAGACAAAAATGTGTATGTCACCTGTATGGACAAAACCTAATACGATCACAAGTAGGTCAAAGCAAAGACCATGGAAGGAGATTGTATGTAGAGTTTTTCTTTTTCTCTTCTACAATTAATATGTGTATATAAAGCAAAGGTCCGTGAACCTGATTGTGTAGAAGAGTTCTTGGATGATCTCAAAAATCAAAATCCAAGATCAATCTAGTCGTATCCAAATTCTAACAAGTATGAAACTTGCAATCTATCTTTCAAGATATGAATTCAACAAGAATGAGTCTTGTTTTTTTATTTCAAATCATAAGGGCTTGAACAATTTAGATTGATTCACGTACTACTTGTGTTAATCATGTTATAAAGATAAACAATATAATGCGAAAAAAAGAAAAATACAAGACACCGGAAATTTAGTTAACGACGAAAAATACACCTACAGAAAAACCTCGGGACCTCATCCAACTTTGAACACCACACTCTATTAAACCGTACAGATACCAGCCTACTATCAGACGTTATACTGGAATGTATTTGAGGACGAATTAACCCCCAAGCAATTCAGCAGCAGTCATGTTCCTTATGCCTCTTGAACCTCGCAAGATTTTAGGACTTGATTCCCTTAGATGACGTCCTTTATAGCCTAAGAGTTGCTTCAACCTTAGTGTAGACTTTTGATACCGATCAACCTTTAACAGACAAGCCTATTTGATTTCCCTTTTGATATGTTTCAATCTAGGTTTGGAATATTTTTTGAAGTAGACAAAGTCCATCAAACCTCACAAATATGGAACACTTACACTCAGTTAGCTGAGAAGCTTGGATTACTAACCACCTCCCAAGAACAATCCAAACAAATCATAGAAGAGTTTAGATATTTATCTTGAGGAATCATAAAGTCTGAGACGAAGAGAATGTTGTGATTTCTATCTATCTCGTTCCCGATCCAATATTACAAAAACCTCAAAGATCAATAAGAACAAGATCCGGATTCTAGAACTATCAGTTAAAAGATAGTCTGACCGGGCTTCACGAATCCATAAGTGGAGCCTTCAAAGTCGTAACCTAGAATAGAGTATCTGCGAAGAACCTAGGTTACAAAGGACGACTCTAGCTTAGCAAGTAGGTCACAAGGGTGTCAAGAATTAAGAAATCATGTTGCAAGAGTATCTATATTTATAAATTTTCAAGGCTCCGGGTAGCTTTGATTCAAGCTAGGGTTACTTGATTATAGAAAGATACTATTAATCAAATCATCGGGTACATGAAAAATAAATAACAACACACTCAAATAGTAATACAGAGAAACTATGGACGAGGAAAGGGAAATATCTAGCGAGCCTCATCACATTTTCGGATTCACGTTCACTCATAGGTATGCAAATAGGGCATCTAATCTTCAAGTTAAGAAAGGAATGGAATTACTCACCTACCACAACTGAAAAGAGAATGCACCAAGTTTCTCAATTTTGTTATATGTACATGCACAACCACCTTATGAGCACCCAAGATAAGGGCACCAAAGATAAGAGCGGTAACTTTATATTAGTTAGGTCTCCTTTTAGATCCTCTTTTGTTCACAAAATTAAATAAATCTAGTGAAAAATTAATTTAACACCTGATCTATGAAAAACAAGACATCGACTAAATACAACCCCATGCAAATATTAAATACAACCCTTTCAAGTTATTATAAATCTTATTGATGTTGGTGAACAAAATTCACATATATTGTCTTCTCTTGTCTCGCTCTGTTCTAATCCAAAATCCAATTCTTTCTGGTACTCTTAATCAATCCAATCAAATCAATTCTCACCAAACCCTAACTAAAGTTTTAAGATATATTTTGATTTTCTTCTCCAAATTTTAAAAATTACTATGCTTCGATTACGGTAAAACTAGAGAAAGGTTTCAATTATTAAGTTGTTTCAAATTTCAAACATTCGACTCTCAATTATTTATAGGGGAACTTAATTATTTTATTTTATTTTATTTAAAGCATGGAGAAACTTCATACCATGATGGTAATAATTTCAAGATGATAGTGATGAAATTGAATCTGATAGGTTGAGATTCGATTGGTAGTTTTGATTATTAAGGTCATTTCTCTAATAAAACTTCTATCACTATTTCAATCGATATCAGCATCATCAATATTGTATTTGTTGTTTTATTATTAGTTGAATAGAACTCGTAGGAATTGTGTGCTGCAAATGTCATCGCAATAATGTGGTGTCCTGGTGTGAACTATGAAGATCACAGTGAGCTTTCTTTATCCACGATAAGTAGAGTGCATGATATTCTCAAAAGGTTGTATTTAAATTTAGTGTGGTTTGCATTTAGTCGCTGCTAAAAATAATACCACATCGTATAAATGAATTTTTTAACTAATATATGCTTTAAGGTTTTGTAATGTCTAATACTTACTCATAACATAAGTATCAACAATATTTTGTTTCAATATTATTTTTGTCCGAACCTGAATAAGTTTTTTTTTGTTTTTGTTGTTGTTGTTGTTGAAGCATGGATAGGTTTTCTTTTAAACAATACAAAATTTTACATATTAGAACATTGAGATATGAATGACATGTACATTTTACCAAATCTACCACGGAAAATTTTTGCATCCATATGACAACCTTGATACAACTCATTAAAAACCTAGTAAAGGCTGGTTAATATGCAAGGATGCATGCTTGAGTTTTCAAGAGAACCAAAAAATACATCTACACTTGATGGCTGTGCACATATGTTGAGGGTAGCTTGATTGAATTGGAAGCAGTGGAAAGTAGGCCATCCTTAACAACCATTAGTCTACGAAGAACAAGTTTAGTAGTGGAGTCCAAGCTATTTCAATTTTAGTAAAAGTGTGGAATGTGAGTCTGATGGATTTCAAGTTGGGCAAAGCCATGTTCTAAGGTTTCTTGTAGAGAACTTGGAATTCAAACTGAAATGTAATTCCAAATTGTATTGAGCACGATTCCAAATAACACTCAATCTTGTGTTGATTTTATCTCTAAATCCAATTGTAGACCAAAAATTGTATGCAATTTAGAATAACCTTGGATATAATGTGGAATGCCAATCTGGAACTCATTTTACCTTCCATCGTTAGACTAACCCATCCATAATCTATTCCAAGTGGTTAGGTAGCATTAAACTTGTAAGATCAAAGTATTCCGCCATAAGACTTGCTCTAAAAATTAATTCAAGTAAGATATCCCTAACCGACAATAATCTACTAATAACACCGATCAATTCATCTAGAATAGTCACGGTGCTGCTGTTTTAATCCTAAATTCTTGTTAAAACATAGACATGGTGGATCCTTGAATTGACTAGACGGCTTTGAGAAAATAAGTAGTCAAATCAGCCTAGCTTTTGTTGACATATTTGGCTTTTATAGACAATTCTTAAAGACAGAGAGCAGTACTCTTTCCCTTTTAGTCGAAATCTTGTCAGCATTTACTACTACCCAAGTTTTGCACATTGCACGACTTCGCTGCATACTACTCTACGTGAAATTATTGGGGAGAAATCCGGGGAAATAAAGCATTTTCGTATCAGCGATTCTAAACGAACCGTCCAGAAAACCGCTTCTCACATAATTTCAAGATCTGTGATCCCCAGTGGGGCCGCCCTCGGGAGTTTTGCAGGGGCCGGGGTAATGTGTCTTGACGGGTTTTTTCGTCGTTTTTGTCTCGGTCCATTGAGACTTTCTGTTTTCGTATATCGCACATCCTTTGAGAATAGTGTTTGAATCAAATGAGTTATCTTCTACTGTTATAGGAACTTCCGGGACTACTTTTAAAGCATGTACCCTTAAACATACTCATACCCAACATATATACACTACTCTAATGGCTTATGACTCTACAGGGAACTATATTGGGCTAGAGGATATCCCGGATACTATGGACATGATGGATTCTGGACGGGAACAACTCTAGTTCGCAGTTCGGCTAAGGAAATGAAGCAGATGAATGTTACTATTGAAGCTGAAGACATGGCAACCCTCAGAAACTTCAGATCCCTTTATCAAGATGCAGTTCATGGGAGATGCCCAGTTTGCTACGATACCTCCTATCAGGGAGAAAATAAAGACAAGTTGGCATGGAGACCATGATCTCCAGAGACGGCCAGACGGGAGACCTACTAGTTGGCATGGAGACCTCATAACAAAGCTATCTTGCAACTTGAATCTCGACCACCAATTTGCTCTCTTCAAAACACTCTGATGTATTTGCCATTTTTCTATTTTTCTTAAAAATAAAATAATAATAAGTGTTTCAGTTTCGTGTTTGATTACAGATAGCACACAGTTTTCTTGGGAGACGAATGAGATTCGTTGGAAAACCTAAATCTATGCATTAGAGAATATCTCCTACCATGCACATTGCACAAGAACCTATTGCGTTGAAAGAATCAATTAACTAATTGGATTTGGAGGTGATTTCTGTTCGAAACATAGGGCATGAAAAACAAGAAAACACCAAGGAAAAGGCTACCTGGTTCTGCAAATTAGGTTAAACCTTCAAATTTTCTGAAAATAGAAAGGTTGTATTAGAAGGGAAGAATATGTACAAATTCACTCATCTTTGTAACAGTCTCTTTTAGATCACCAATACTCTTCCAGCTTCGAACTTCCTTTCAGTTTTTAACTCCACAATACAACATATCTTCTACACATTGCTCACAAGAGTATCCAAAGCAGATGTTCGTGAGAAAGTAATATCTCAAATCTGTAGAAAGAACATAACTTCTTTAGGATATGCAGCATTCTATAACAAATAACAAAAAGACGAAATGTGACTGAATGATAATTGTAAAAGCTGATTGTTTACTTGCCATGCTTGAACAGAGTAAAACCAATGGAAAAGATTTCAGACCGGATAATTGATTGGCTATGGTATATTGAGGAGTAGACTATTAAACACATGCCTTTCTCTTTCTGTAGTAACAATATCAACTTTGCTTGGTCATGAAAAACCTCGAATACCCCAAGCATTCAAATGGCTACCGCACTTCATTGCGAGAACTGAACATGGGCATCGACGTGATAGATGCCAACAACAGACCTCAAGGTTTTGCACTTAAGTTGACCTTCTATAATCAACAACGGAGTCGTACACTTCTATTGTCAATGAGCTCTCATCATAGCATCTGTTAAGTAACCAACAGACATGTAAAATAAAAGCCGTACACAACATTTCAAAGAAGGATTCATGTTAATTGAAGAGCTTTTATGGATTTAAATTTATAAATACAAGTGAAGTTTTACTTAAGTTCATGCCAAAACAGTTTGGTATGTTCCCGCAAGAATGGTTTCAACGGTTCAATATAACTATCTCCATCTGCGAGATTGCTGGAAGGGTTCTTCTGTTTTTCTTCAAGACCTGAGATATAGAGAGAAGTGGCTAGATGCACGATAACTGACGGATCTGAATCCCCAAGAACAGCCTGCAATTCTCTTATAATCCATGGTTCTATTCTGCGTCGCTTTATTTCTTTGACGCCATTATTTCCTAATACATTCTGAAGGTAAAATGCAATCAGCTAAATCTCCCAATGAACAAAGCTTTAGTGATTCTAAAACCGTAAATGAAATTCAGCAAGAATGAAGCTGAATCATTGAAATTATCACATGAAAGACATCCAACCACATGAGGTAATTTAAGCTATTAGAATATCCTACAGCGATAAATGGACCGATGTTCCATCATAGGCTACATGCGTCTCATCCAAGGGAATATCAATTGAACCTCAAAGGCTCAAACAAAAATCCTAGAACACATTTTGTGATGCCAGATAAAGATGCAATAAAATTTCAAAGAAACTTATCGATGTTAGTTTGTTATGTTACACAAATCAGTGGCTATGGCAAAAATATGTTCGAAGGCAAAACAGTGATGAAATTCACAGAGCTCCTATACATCCATTAGGCATTTACTTCTATCTACGTTTGCAAAGGTTGATAGGTACCTGCTGGCAACTCCTTGAAGGCAATGGAATGGCTAGTACACCTTTACTATAAATACTGCCAAGGAAGAAAAACAGAAGCTATGGGTTAATACAATGAAATAAAACATAACAACATTCACAAAGCAAAATCAACACAATTAACTAATCTGTATTTCGGAGGAATGTGATCGACCTAGCTCGCCATTGAAGAACACTTTCAGTTACAATCTCAACTTGATTCCTTTGCCTCTCACTAAGAGAATCCAGTCCTGATTCTATAAAAACTCGGCGCAATGGATGTGGTCTGGATCGGTTATACTCCCTATGTCTCCTCATCAAAACCATCCTGATCAAAAATATGCATTCAAATCAGATTTTATAAAGCAACAAATTAGAAAACCTAAAATAATAGAAATAAAATTTCTTACCTTGTATCATGAAAATGAGTTCTTTGTCTTGTATAATCTCCAGAATCAATCATTTTCTTATTATCAAGATTAGGTAATCGAAAATTTTCAAATTTCCCAGTAAAAGCCCTAAAATTGGAAAACCATGAATCGAATTCAGCATTGCAAAGAGGGCAATTTCGTTTCAGGTGGCTCCATTTATGAATACAATGTATGCAATAAGCGTGCATACAGAATGTAAGAACTGCTACTTGGTGATAATGATGATGATGATTATGATTATCAAAGTTTTGAAGGCAAATTGGACAAGATTTATCTCGAATTGCATTGAATATCCGCTTTGTAATTGAAGAGACCTTAGATGTTGATGATGAATTTCTCCGACCCATCGAAGGTGTTTTCCTTTCTTTCTCTCCTACAACACCAGTTTGAGTTCTGTTACTTCTGTATATGTTCCACGACTACTTCAAACGGAGTCGTTTAGGTCGTATTATTTTATCATACACCGCCCGTATTTATTTTTTGGTTTACACTTTTCTTTGCCGTGGAGCACCTGGCCGTGCTCATGGGTGGTGCTTCAGAGTTTCTTTTTATTTCTCTTAAGATGATATCATAAAAGTATAATACCGAGAAATTCGATAAGAGAAAAAGAAAGATTAGTAGAGTAAGACAAACATAAGTGTGAATAATATTCGATTAAATCGGAGGAATGATATATTCTCAAAATTATTTTCCAACTATTTTGTTTGTTTTTCTTCTTTAGAAATGTGTTTCCAAAATATGAATGATTTGCTCAAATGTTTGTAACTAGAGACGAAGATTTCGTCGTCAAAAAAATCGTCGATGAAGATCTCGTCTCCCAATAAATAATGATGAATATTCTAATGAAAATCCCGTCACTGGAGACAACGAAGATTAAGATTTCATCTTTGAATAACATCCCTATTGATCTTAAAACTCAAACCAAGAACCGCCATTAAGGCGTAGATAAACCTCTAAATAGTACATAAAACCACCATACTGTTGTAGAGAAGTAGATAACATAATAACAACTAAACTAAACTAGAAAACAAGAAATTGTGAAGAAACATGCTCACATTCGACCCAAAATGGGCTAGATCTGAGCAGATGAGGGTTGCCAGCGGTATCCTTGTGTTGATGGTGGTTTTTAGTTTAGGGCAAAAACTGTAAAAGTCTGTCTAACTGACCCGGTGTCAGAAATAGTAGACCTTGATATGTCTATATTCCGCAAGGAGTCTGAAGAATATATTAAAATATGATTAGTGCATATTCCGCTCTTCATATTGTATTGAAACTCAAGCTCCTATATGAATTGTTCACTAGTATAGAGTCTAATGAGTATTTAATCTCTCGCCTGCATTATTCACTAATATATGGCTTGATGAGTATTTTTCCTATGTTATGTTCCCCAGCTGAACTCTTAATATTGACATGACATGACGATTAATGTTCGCTCACAGCTGAGTAGCATGAATTTCCCGAAGTGTTAGGATTAAGATTTGCATGAAAGTACTTAATCGGAAGCACGCTACGCTGCTCTCTGAGAATAAAATCAGTGATTTTGTGCCAACGCACATAATTCATCAAAATTGATTAATTTTGTGACAGCTCGCAAAATTCAAATTTTTAACCTAATTTTACCAATTCACAAAAATTAGGTTTTTGCAGCCTGCGCAATATCTCGAACCCTATTGGTCGAGACCAAACCTTGGTAAGCTAGGAGATTGATCCACCATGGACTAATAGGAGCAAAATCCTACCTAAAGTCGAAAAACAAGAAATAAAGAGGAATTGCGGCAAGTAAAGGCAGCAGCAAAAGGAACGCGGCCGTGCCACTTTGCCGTCCGGTTCGCCCAAGCTTGCGCCGCCGTACCATCGGCCGACCATGCCCATATTGTTGCCTACCGGTCCCTCTTTCCCACCGACCAATCAAATCGCTCTAAATGCGCAGCCTACATTTTTAATTAAAAGTGGAAGTTGGCTAGTCGACACACTCAATTCCTTAAGGAATTGAATATAGACTGCCAATGTCAGTCTTAAAAATGATCACAGCCGCACGTTTTGGCAGGATGATTTGTCAAGCTTAGCTTCCTCCTGATGCGACCAGACAAGCTCCGTGGTGTACACCGGCGGGCCTACTCGTACTTCAGCCAATCGAAACCCTTACAGCTTGCAAGCGGAGCCTCAAATCGATTTCTCAAAGTAAGTTGGCTGCGCGACTTACAAAACCCTATTTTATGTTATTAGCAGCGCATTACTGTCGCAAAATGATCTCGGCCGTCCAACTTCACTAACCGAATCGACCGGCCTAGATCTGACTTTAAGCAACCAGCCAGATGCGGTTGTGCTCACCGACGGTCTCACTCTCATTCCTACCAATCGGAATTTCCATAGCCTGCTAGCAACAACCAAAAACGGTGGCCCAAAATAGGCCAGCCGCGCGGATGAAAAGAAGTCTTGATCGAATTAAGGCTGCCCAGGTAAATCTTAAATCAATCGTGGCCGTCCGACTTTGCCGCTCGAGTTGACCGGCCTAAATTTAATTTTAAAGAACCAATGAGATGCCGTCGTGATCACCAGCAACCCCTCTTTCATAAGAATCGGTCGGCCAATCCTCAGCCTACCTATACGGCTCCTGGTGGCTGCCCAAAGTTAGTTGGACAAACCACTCAAAAGAATCTTAAGTAATTCAACGGCAGCACATTACTGTCGTAAATGATCTCAGCCAACCAATTTGGCTAGCCAATTTAACCGGTCTAGATCTAATTTAGGCCAACCAATAGGATGTCAAAATGGCTACCAGCCACCACACTCCTATAGGGACCGACCGGCTCACCTTTGATGTACATGAATAGCTCCTGACAGCTTCCTGAAGATGGTCGGTCATGCTCCTTTTAAGACATTAAGCTCCGCGACTAATCTAAACGAGCTTTATACAACGATGCTTCATGAGCATCGATTATTTTAAGCTGATTGCTTAAAAGCGATGCTTTATATGCATCGATTACAAACGGTGTTTTATAAATATCTATTTCACAAATAATTTAATTATTTGACCTAAAAGTATTATATGTTATTTTTTGCGGCAAGTCTCACAACTTGACTTGTCACATATAACTTCCCGCCACCTAGCTTGCGCGTGATTGGTCAAAATAATTAGGTCTTGCAGGCAAGACCCACTCAGCAGCCTGCTGCATATTTTCTACAAAATATTCGAGACATCAAACATGTCACACTGGGGGATGTTCATCAGGGTATTGGTCTGGCGGTTTACAGCGTGCGGCGTGCAACACGCCCATTATGAGAAAGTGTCAGGAAAGGCGGATAGTTAGTGGCAGCAGAGAAGTAGTGGGTGTAAACTGACCAGTCTTCCCCTCATAGTAGGGACGTGGTTTTCAACATTTTACACGATCCCCACTTCTCCATCACTCAACTACTTCCACTTCCTATGAGATCGGGGTGCGTTCAACCATGACTTGTATAAATAGGTTTTCAGCCTATTTCAACAAATAAAGGGTTCATTAACACAAGTATCCAGAAAACACCAAGAACTTATAGCTTACGTTCCGCAAGCAAGTTCCACATTCTGATACAAGTCATAAAACAACCACACCTTCAGAGTTAACCATTCTGATCTCAACACCTTCTTTGCTTCCCTCCCTAAGATCAACCCTTCTCCTTCATTTTGTGACCGAAGCAAGACTGGAATGGCCATTTCTTGGTTTAGGACAGAATTGTACAGATTGATCTCTCGAATCTAAAGTACTCATGTGCAGTACATTTGTTTAAGGTTTAGATTCGTTTCTCGGCGGCACACCCAATTTACCATTTTCAGCAGAATCAGTTTTTACCCTACTACACCTTGTTAGAGAAGAAGAAGGAGCGAGAGAGTCGACTATCTAGCTTTGGGTTCTTTTATGCTTCCAACTGGTTGTTAAGTATAGTCAGGTGAAATCCTTTTTTGTTGACTTACTTAGAGACAGGACTATGGGATAGACTATTTTAGAGTCTATCCCTTTCAAAATGAAAGAGAGACTAGGAGAAGGAGTGAAAAACCTACCGTGGGATAGAGAGATCATAGTCTACAAGGCTAACAATCAGCCATCTGGAAGAAAAAAAGAAAGCCTCAAATTCTTCTGTCTTTGTTTTGCTATAATTCCATCTTACTAGAATGTATTATATGCTTGGATTTGTGTGGGAAAAATAAATCGTGTCAGTACAAGCTGTTTTGTGCTTGTGCGTCATAAGAGAATTTCTAGAGTGACTTCATGTTTGTTTGCGTAAATTTTTGGAAGTTAAACAAAACTGGCTAATTATATGCCGTGTGAATATAAGAAATGCTAATACGGCATACTGTGGCCCGTCTGTTTTCATTTCAAACTTAATACGGCTAATAGTCAACCATTTTTCTTGTGTTTTTTCATGCGGCTAACAAACTGCCGTGTAAGGAAGACTTTCGGTCACTCCTTCAAGTGAAAGAGACATCGATTGAGTTTGGGGTGAAAGGTGGTTTCTCTCTACCCATAGTAGGACCTAATTTGATCGAATTTGATCGACTCTTTCATTTTGAAGGAGACTCTCAACCTCCATAGCCCTTGCTCTTAATATTGACCTAAGTAGTATTGGAACATATGTCCTTGTATTACTTTCATGTATAGTTTCTAACAGCATGGTAACAACTAAAGAATTTGAGACACAATAGTTGTATTTTTTAATTTCTCAATTTTCAATACCTGTTTTATCATTTTCATCAGTTTTCAAGAATTTTCTTGGTTCTTGAGTTTGATCTGATTTTTTAAAAATTTCATAAGCTTTTCTTGAAATCTTTCATGACTGTTATAAAATGTATGGCAGAGCAACATTATCCTATTAATCAACATCAAGTTCTTCATAATCCATGGTCTTCGAACAACAATGGTGCAATTGAAAAAGAGGGGGTCTAACAACCACACCCAATGTTTCGTTAGGAAATCTGTATGGACTAACTCCAATATAATTCCAAGAGAATCAACTAGACAGTAAGATTCAATCATGGAAAATATATCCAATTATATCTCAGTTTCTCAATGTAATCAGCAAATAAAACAGACAGAAATCCCGGACTTTGACAGACATCTTCCTCAGGACAGTAGTCAAGAGTTGCCATCCATGCTTTGGTTAACTCACTAACCTCCTTATCAGGATAACCAGAGACATTATGAACACTTTTATAGCACTTGGAACAAGTTCTATTGTCATAGTCTTTGTGAACTTTTTCATTCTTTCCATTGATTGAAGACGATTTCTTTTGAGACTTTCTTTTTCTCTGTCTAAGAGTTTTCTTTAACTGTTGTACAAACATCGAAAGAGTTGAATTAAAGCAATTCTCATTCTTTTTATCAATCAATTTTGGACGTAGAGACTTTTTATCAGATGTAGCAATAGGATTGCAAGACATGTGACGTTTTTCTCTTTTACTCAGTTTAAAATAAAAAAATCTTTAGCTTTCCAACAAGAGTATGTCTTGAAAGAGCATCAAGGTTATTTCCCTCAACGATGACACGTTTCTTAGAATCGTATCTAGCTGGCAACGATCTGAGAATTTTCATCACAATGTCCTTTCAGGAATAGTCTTACCCAATGCAAAAGATGCATTAACAATTTCAGACACTTTGTGATTAAACTCATCAAATGAATCTTCATCAGCCATATGAAGGTTTTTTCAATCAGAATTTAGGTTTTGAAGCCTAGCTTCTTTTTCAGAGGTATTCCCTTCGAATACGGTTTCTAAGATATCCCAAGCATCTTTAGACCGAGCGCACGTAGTCACATGGTGCTGAAGATCTGGGGTAATGGCATGTATGATACCATTTAAGCCGTCCGAATTTTGCTTTGCAGCGAGAATCTCATCTGGCTCATACCTACCAATATCCTCTGCAACAATTACACCGTCTACTGTTACCAATGGAGGATTATATCTATTAACAACATAAACCCATGATTGAAAATCACGTGCTTGGAGAAAGAAATGCATAGCAATTTTCCACCATAAGTAATTCGAGATATCGAAGACTGACGGTACGTTTATAGAAATAGCGCTTCTGTCCATAGAGTCAGATTGCTATAAACACAGACTTATGAGGTCTTAAACGTGTTTGCCTGCTCTGATACCAATTGAAAAAGCAGGGGTCTAACAACCACACCAAATATTTTGTTAGGCAATCTGTATGGACTAACTCCAATATAATTCCAAGAGAATCAACTAGAGAGTCAGACTCAATAGGGGAAAATATATTAAAGAGTTACATCTCCGTTTCTCAAGATAATCAGCAAATTAAACAGACGAAAATCCGCGATCCTGATTGTTATGAGAAACAACTTGAACGGTACTAAAGACCAATGTTCAAGTGTCAATCAATTACAATCAACAAACAAATGTTGGATTTACCAATTGATTGAACTACGCACAACCTGTGATATTTCAATTATATAAACAAATATAATGCGAAAAAGAAATAACACAGACACCAGAAGTTTTGTTAACGAGGAAACCGCAAATGCAGAAAAACCCTGGGACCTAGTCCATATTTGAACACCACACTGTGTTAAGCCGCTACAGACTCTAGCCTGCTACAAGTTAACTACAGATTGGAATGTAGTTAAGCCCTAACCAATCTCACACTGATTAAGGTACAGTTGCGTTCCTTACGTCTCTGAATCCCAGCAGGAATCTACGCACTCTATTCCCTTAGCTGATCTAACCCATAACTAAGAGTTGCTATGACCTCAAGGCGAAGACTTTATAAACAAATCTGTCTCCCGCAGAAAAGTCTATTCTGATAGATAAATCTGTCTCCCACATAAATACCTACGAAGTTTTTGTTCCGTCTTTTGATAAATCAAGGTGAACAGGAACCAATTGTTAATCGGTCATATATTCCCGAAGAACATCTTAGAAATATCAATCACCTTACAATAACTTAACTATATGGTAGTAGAACAAGTTATTGTGGAATCACAAAGAATGAGACGAAGAGCTTTGTGATTACTTTTTATATCTTACCTATCGGAGATAAATCTCGAGCAAATCTTAGAGAAGATAGTACACAATACGATAGAACAAGTAAGATCAGAACACGCAACTACAAAGAAAATAGTTGGATCTGGCTTCAGAATCCCAATGAAGTCTTTAAGTCGTCAACCTATAATAGTTTTAGGAAAAACCTAGGTTAAATGAGAATCGACTCTAGTCGCAACTAGTATCACATAAGAGGTGTGGGGATTAGGTTTCCCAATTGCTAGAGTTCTCCCTTATATGGTCTTCAAATCAGGGTTTGATAACTTTGTAACAAAGCAATCAATATTCACCGTTGGATGAAACCTGATTTAAGATTCAAGCTAATACCTTTCCACCATTAGATGGTCTTAGCTTGTTACACACAAATGAAATATACTTTCATTTAGATATGGGTAACCGTACCTAAACGTGGATATTGATTTGGCTCAATAACAATTAGCCGAAGTTAGCCATATGAACACTTTTGTGTTAACCATGTCCATCTTAACACTTCTAGATCAAATGAATCTAATTGTGTTAATCATAGAGTTGTTCAATTGTTTATACTCTCGTAAAAGTGTACAAGACACAATTGAAGCAAAATCGGATTGATTCAAAAGAATCAGTT
Source organism: Papaver atlanticum (assembly GCA_023531105.1). Classification (NCBI taxonomy): domain Eukaryota; kingdom Viridiplantae; phylum Streptophyta; class Magnoliopsida; order Ranunculales; family Papaveraceae; genus Papaver; species Papaver atlanticum. The sequence goes on from JAJJMB010014022.1 coordinate 12,891,389, forward strand.
TATGAACATTTTATCCACGGTTTGAAAAGATTGCATTCCTTAATACATAAATGTATTTGTTCATGAGTATGAAAACATACTTAGCCGATTTTAGAGCTTAACCACATAAGTTTTCAAACGGGTACGCAAACTTAAGTTCCGGACTTAATCCTTTCTGACAGTTCACAAACGGGTATGCATACTGTCGTTCCGGACCGAACTCAGGTGAATAAGTTTGCAAACGGGTACGCAAACTTAGTACCCGGACTTTGACAGTTAAAACCGTTCGCATACGGGTATGCATACTTGGTTCCCGGACCTGAATCACTTTTACAATACTTTTCGTATGGGTATGCATATTGTGATATGTCCAGACAATGATTAATTGTTCTAAACTCCCATTTCAATCATTGAAACATTCTTAGAAGACGACAATAGCTATCTCACACAAACTATTATCTTATAAGCAATTTTCAAGTGATCGAATGATCAATACGAAACATTATGAGTCTACATGAAATGACTGTCTCACACAAATCATGTAAGATGTTACCAGGTGATTTTCACATGATCATCTTTTGACTTTTGTCAAGAATAATGATGAACGTAGTTAAAGAAAAAGCTTTCCAACACATATTTCAAGAAAGATATAAGCGAGTTAAACTCGGCTCGAAATATCAAATGTGTATAATGTAAAGTCTATATAGCTATACGACTTTGTCTTGTCTCAATAGGAGATAAAATAGAATAGACTTCTGAATAATATATGAGTTCAAGTCTCCACATACCTTTTGCTGATAAAGTTCCACAAACTCCCCTTAGTAGTTCTTCGTCTTCAATCGATAAACGTCGTGAATTCTAAAGCTCAACTACACATTCTATCCTAATCCGAGACATAGCTATAAGTAGACTAGAAATCAAGACTTATAGTTTTGACAACTAAACTTGACAAACAAGCTTGAGATAACAACGCTTGCGAGTTCGACCGAGCAGTACTCTAACAAAAATGAATTCAGAATAGTCAGTTTCAAGTTGGATCTTCTTACGCATCTTGTGGAAATATTGGTGTTTTTAATTCAAAAAAAATCACAAACTAACTTTTTAGGGATAATGTCAGATTTTTCGCAAGATCGGTTATTATGCTAGTAATTTTTACTTTAGATATTACCCTCTTAAGAAAAACAACAATAGTGCTTCTTCTAATACTTATGGTGCTAATATTGCCGAGGTACAACAATCTTTTACAAGTATGCATGTTACAGATCCTTCTGAAAATGGTGATACCTCTAATTCAACTAACCGGCTGTCTGATTTTGGAGCATGTGAATCTTCTATATTGCACAAAATTTCTGCTTATGCTGGCAAGGAGAAAGTAATGATTTGCAATGGTAAGACTCTGCTAGTGTTAGAGCATAGCTCGGTTGAACCCACCAAGCGTTGGTATGTCAAGTTTGGTTGTCATATTTTAGTGAATCAAAACTCATTTAAAGAGTTGTCTTGATTATGTACTAGAGACAACTTCGTATAGGTTAGACTAGAAAGTCTAGGAATATGAGGCTACAAGTATTACTCGACGACATCATCCTTCCTCTTAAGGTTAGTAATATTTGACTTGAATTGCTTCATTCCTAACGTATCTTTCAAGTCATGCTATATTGGAAACATAACTGCGAAGCTGTGAATGATTATACTCTAGTAGTAAGATATGATCACATGATCATAGTGTTAAGGAATTAGGATACGAAGTATAACGCTTATCTTTTGAACTTCGTATATAAGACATCGACATAATCGTATGAATGCTATTGTGATTATGTGTATGGGTAAAGGTGAAGATTTCATCCTAGGAAACAATGTTTACATTTGTTTAAATAAAGTACATTCATGAACTTGCTTTATGAATCGAAAGGGAAATCGCTAGGCTTATTGGTATTGTTATTCATTGCATATCTTTGGATTATCAATATGTGTGAGTTAGTGGAACCGATCATAACTTGTTGTGTATCTTGGTAAAACTAATCACAATGCCTGACTTATGTATTGGTATGACTTTTATTAGCGTAACCGATCCTAAGTAATCACCTGAGATGGTATGATCAATATTTGTAATTGGTATGACCGATCCTAGTAATTGGTGTGACTGATCACAAAAGAGTTGTGTAATCGATCCTTGTAATTGGCGTAACCGGTCCTAGTAATTGGAGTAACCGATCCTAGTAATTGGTGTAACCGATCCTAGTGACTTGTGTTACCGATCACAAGTAATACCATGAGAATATGGTAATCGGTCCTGGTAATTGATGTAACCGATCCTGGTAACTGATGTAACCAGTCCCAGTAACCATGTTAATGTAGAACCGATCCTTGTGTTTGGCAAAACCGTAAACCCATGATTAGTGATTTGATATTTGATCAATCACATAGTTGTCTTGGAATACAGATGAACCATTTCTAAACTTGTTTGGAAGTGTGGTATAATCGATTCCAAGATTGTAAATATAAAAGAGGATTTACAAAGAAAAGATGTCGACATACTTTGAAAATGATCAGTAACTCTTATCTTTTATTGTTCAAATATATTCCTTAATAACTCAAGGAGATCCCGGACCGAAATAAATTATGAATCTTTTAATTAAGGTTATTAGTTTTATATGCTTTTAATTACCAGCAATTAAATGCATATCTCTGGAAAAATAAAAATTGGTAATGTGCATTTACTAATTGGAGATTTTCTAGTGAGATTTCAGAAATATTGGACAAAGCATTTCCAGGAATTATGAAAACCGATTTGGGCATTTATTGCATATCTTGAGAATATTCGATTTTTGAAATTCCTTGGTGTCCAAACATCCTTGGTCTATAAATACCCAAGTTTGCATTTCGAGCAAACTATCCTAAGAGCCAGGAAAACTTCATCTTTTTGTTGCTTCTGGTGGAGCCGTCTATTCGGAGAGGAAAGTACTCTAATTAGGCAAAATCTCTTACGACCGCTCGTTTAAAGACTTCTGTGGGATCAAAAAGCGATCTACGAGTACCGTTGGTGGGAAACTGGATAATTACAGTTTATTTTAGTTTTTGATTGATTTGATTGACTAACGGTTGTTGAACTTTGATTGCACCTAGTTTGTTTATTCTTGAGAATATTCTCTTCTGATATAAGATTCACTCAAACTAGATTGAAGTATCGACAGGATCTTTAGAACTGTTTGTAGATCTAAAGACGTCTTGTGATAATCCATTGTTAACAGACTCCGTTCTGTGCATGATTGATCACAAGAGATTCAAGTGGTGTTGTGCAGGTTTAATTGAAGATTACAGAAGATTTGAAGACAAAGAAGATTTAGTCTGAACAATATCTTATATGTGCCTGCTATCAAACACAATTTACTTTATGTAGAAATAGTAGGGATAATTGTTTTTATTTTAAATATGTTCCTTACGGATATGAGATAAGAAGTTAGCATAGTGAAATCATGTTGGATCAAGGAAGAATCATTAACAATCTTTATCACATTTATTATTTATCGTGTTAGCTTCTAATCGCGTGTAACATTCACTTTCTACATATTTGGTTGCTTCTTATGACTTATGCCATAAGAGACTATGACATCATTCAACATCTTTATTCCACTAAAGATACTGTTCTCAATTTTGTGAAGAATAATGCTCTATGGCATCCTTGTCAACTTGGTAAAAGCAATATGTTACCATTTCAATCACTATAGTCACACGCTTCTACTCCCTTAGCTCTTATTCATTGTGATATATGGGGTCCTGCTCCAATACCTTTCTTCTATGGATGGACACATATATTATATATTTTTTATAGATGACTTTACCAGATTTTATTGGATTTACAAAAATGCTTCCAAAGTCTAATGATTTACAATGTTTTAAACACTTCAAATCTTTCATTGAAAAATCCTCTTTCTTCCAAAAATTTCCTTTCAAGATGATGGTGCCTCTGAGCTTATTAAAGGTCCGTTAGAAGTATTTCTAGAATCAAATGGTATTTTCATAAGAGTATATTGTCTCAAAACTCCCCAACAAAATGGTCTTGCTGAAACAAAGCACATGCACGTTACTGAGATATGAAACACACTTATGTCCAATGTTTCTTGTCCAAAGGAATACCGTTATGATGCTTTTCTGTATATTACCTATCTCATAAATAGAACTCCAACTCATATTTATAATATTCAGTCTCATTTTAAGTTTTGTTTAATCAACTACTAGATTACTCTTTATTAAAGGTTCTTGGTTCAATTTGATATCTTAATCTTCGTCATTCAAGACCTAACAAATTTTCATCTAAATCTTTTATATACATCTTTGTTGGCTATAGTTATTTGCATAGGGTCAATATATGTTATAATCATGTAACTAAAAAAATACATATCTCCAGACATGTTGTATCTGATGAACATTCTTTCTATTTTTCATATTATAATCCTCAGTCTTCTTCTGTCCATTTTATCTCTAAAATTCCTTCTTCTGTTACAAGTGATCTCACTAGTTTAATTGTTACTGGGCCTCAAAGAGGAATTTCTAGACCAAAATAATTTCATGATTATATTATTAATCACTTTGTCGTTCATCTATTACCTATTGCATTCACTTCTTTGTTACTCATTCCTTATGAGGAAAAAGCATTTAAGAATGCTTCTAAGGATGCAAAGTGGGTCAATTCAGTGAAAGTTGAATATGAGGCATTAGTAAACAATGGTACTTGAGAATATATGAAACCATAACCACACATGAAAATACTAGGATGTAACTGGCTCTACATGATTAAGTTTAAAGATGATGTATTTATAGACAGATATAAATCTAGGGTAGTTGCTCAGCAATATGATCAAAAAGATGGAGTGAAATTAACTGAGACCTTTAGTACGTTGTTAAAGCTACAACTGTGAGAATGGTTTTGACCTTAGTTATTAATAATAATTGGTGTATAAGCAATTGGATGTTTCCAATACCTTTTTGCATAATGTACCTCAATGCCTTATGAAGATATTTACATGAGTTATCCTCTAGGATTTGTGCATCCATACTTTTGATTTCATGTCTGTCACTTAAAGAAGAGTTATTACGAATTGAAGCAATCCCCGAGGTCTTGGTTTGAAAAATCTAGCAATTTTTTGCTTTCATATGGTTTTGTTCAATCTATTTGAGACTACTCTATATTCGTTTACACTACTGACTCTGAGATGATGATGTTATTACTTTTTGTGGATGACATCATTTTAACAGGTAGCTCTGACACTTTGATAAGTTCATTGGTGAAAGCATTACGTGTAAAATTTGCTTTGAAATTAATTTATGATATTTATTATTTCTTGGTATATAATTTACTAGTATTCCTTTTACTTTACATCTTTCTCAAAAGAAGTACGCATTGGATCACTTACTTGCCAATGTCGATATGCTAGAATATAATCCTTGTAATACACAAGTAGTCAAGGCTTCTAGAGCTTCAATTACTGATGGTATTCTTCTTAAAAATCCTGAACTTTACAGGATAATAGTAGGCGGCATTCAATACTTGACTCTCAGAAGACCAGATATTTATGTTAAGGTCAACTATGTTTCTCAGTTCATGCATGCTCCCAATGAGGTTAATTTCAACCTAGTTAAGAGAATACTAAGATACCTAAAAGGTTAAATTGGTCAAGAAATTACTCTCGGCAAAGGTGATATTCATTCTCTTTGTGCATATACCGATTCCGACTTGGATGGATGTCCTAACAATATAAGATCAATATCTGAGTATGTTTTTTTATGGGTTCTTCATTAATCATCCAAAAGAAACAAACTATGTCTAGATCTTCAGATGAATTTGAGTACAAGTTTTTATCGGTTGCAGCTTTAAAATTATAGTGGCTATCATATTTGTTTTTTGACTTGCATATTACAATTAAATTTGTAATTATGATGTTCTGTGATAATACAAGTGTAATAAATTTAGCTTCTAATCATATATTTCATACGAGGACCAAACAACCAGAGATTGATACTCATGTTATCAGGTAGCTGGTGGATAATAGTTTTCTACAAGTGTCTCATGTTAATTCTGAAGCTCAATCAGCTAATATATCTACCAAAGGTCTTTATTCTGTTACATTATCAAGTCTTATCCTGCAATTACTTGGTGATTCTGCTGCAGTCGAATGTTCTCTTTCTACAAGCTCTCATACTTACTGATGAGCTTTGTTCTTTTATTTGTTGTTTTTTTCTTTTTCTTTGAGAGAATGAGCTTTTCTTTTGTTTTTATTGTGAGCTCTCCTACCTACTGTCTATCTATTATCATCTTGAGGGGGTGTATTAATTGTATTGTAAAATCTCCACATGTTGACTTACTTAATATTAACCTCGGCATTATCAGGACACGTGCCCTTGTACTACCTTTATATATTATTTGTAACAACTCAAGAATTGTACACACAGTAATATCATTTACTCATTTTTCATAATAATTATTACTGGAATATATTCCTTGAGAATATCTCAATGCATATTAGAAAAATACCTTTCTCCTCTTGAAACTTCTCTCAAAAACCTAAGAGAACAACCCATCGTCGCCTCCTTCTGCTCGATTTTGGTCAATTCTGGACTAGATATGAGCAGGGATCCTTTCATTAACATTTATTTTATTACCTTTATAGCTTTAATGTAGATGGTTTGATTCTTGTTTAGTAATTTTTAATGGATTTAGTCAAGTGCATTGGTTTTTAGGGTTAGTTTGTAGTTTGGTTTATCTCCTACCTTTTGGCATGATCGTCTCTGCGCTATTTTGGCATCCTCATATGCATTTAAAACATTTTTTGTTTTCTTTAACAACTATATTTTGATGGATTACTCAGGTGATTATCTCACCGACGTACACGTTTCAAGAACATCAATATCTCATGGAGCATATCTTCATAAAGAAGGCAAACACATCAAATGGTCTGGAATTTGTTCTGTGGACCATTCCATCTACCGATTACATCGGTTCTTTCTTAATACTTGTTTTATTCATGTATTTCAACTCTTTTCTGGTTCGAAACATTATGCACTACACTTTTTACTGTATTTTGTTACTAATCCTTCTTGATGTGCTTTCAACTTATATAATCCTTTATTGTTGTTAATGAAATGTTGATCTGTTTTTATTAAAAAAAATGTATAAAAATAAATATTTTATTGTGAAAACAAAAAAAGTGAATAACCATTGCCCGTCGGTAACTCGTAGCTATTATGCGTTAAACATAAATTGAGGGAAACACATAATTGTTATTTGTTGGGAAAAAATAATATTTTTCCAAGTGGTAATAGTTTCCTACTGGATCTGGATAACCATCATCGTAGCATAACCATTACGGCTTTCTTTTGGATTATTAAATTCATACCTTTCTTATGTGAAACCAACTTTAGATGCAATTTTATTAATTTGATTCTTAAATTTATTTATTTTGAGCTAAAAAAAGTTATGATTTTATTAACAGAAGACCATCAATTATAAAGATTACTTCACATCATGAAGCATAAATACCAAGTACAATATGTGCAATTGTTATTCACAGTGGTTTTCTAATGAGTATCAAGGGTGGTGAAATTGGTTGATCTGAACCAATTTTTCTTGGTTGCCGACATAAAGAAGGAGCTCTTTACTTCGGTTATCAAGATGTTTGCCTCTCTGCCATTCTTTTGTGCCACAATCACCCATTTCTTTCTCCCCATGTAACTCTGTAGATGTAAAAATTACTATTGGTCATAAGATTTTACCAAGACCCTTTATTCTTCTGTATTTTCAAGCCTCTTCATGTATCAGAGAGTCTGCATGCACCCATTTCTGATGAAATCCTTGTATGAAATACTTTCATATCTTTCATGTGCACTCACAATGCAGGAGCATGTGATTTGTAATTTCTTCTTCTTCTGCATAGACTATACACTGTTTGTCCACTATAATCACACCTCTCCTGCTCAGATTTTCTATGGTTGGGATAGGGTTGTGTAGTGCAGACCATACGAAAATTGAACTTTTAAAGGAATTCTCTTAATCCATATGTTGTTATGAGGAAAAGTTAACCCATCATAAACTGAATTAACTGAGAAATTATTAAACTAAAATGCACACAAACGACTCCTCCTGATGTGAAATAGTTGGTGTCATCCCAATCTGTGTCAACATGTTTGCTATTTTCACCAATTCCCTATTAATGGGGGGTGGGGAGGGGTGGGTGGTGGTGGTGGTGGTGGTGATACTGAATTTAGAAAGCTTATATGTTTATTTCATTGAATTTGATATCCCAATATGAAGTTTCTTGTTTTCCCATCTTTTTTCACTGAAAGCTAATATGCTTTAGAAAGTAGTGTTCTTAGGCTCTCACTTGATGATATCCTTTTATCCGACCAGAAATATATGGAAGTTCCATTATGTATGTTTGTAGTGCTATTCCGCTTCACTATGAATTTGGATTTCCGAATACCCTTGCATATGAGGTTTGATAGTGTGCCGCTAACCCAAATATCTTCCTTGGCACCACCTATCTTAACTAAATTACTGTTCTCCAGAGGGAATGTTTCTCATTCTGAAATCTCCATGTCCATTTTGCCATTAGGGTCTGATTTGTGTATTTGAGACTTCTTATTGCCAATGCTCCAAATTCTTTAGGCCTACAATTTTCTCTAGGATTCCAGGTTTATCAGTTCTTGTCTCTAGTTGAGCCCCAACGAAAGTCTCTCATGAGCTTAGGACAAGCACTATGGTTGTCCATTTTGCTTGGCTATAGCTTGATAATATGATAGGTATTGATCTCTGTACCTTGGTGACTATTATTATAGAGGCGGAATTCAGAATAATAATTGACGAAAACTAGAAAATAGAACACACAAGAACGTGATTCGAAGAAAAATATCTTCTCTAGATTATGAATAAGAAAACTATTACAATTCTCTCTTTGTTTTGCTCACAATCTATCTAAGTAAATAACCTTAAACTATTTGCTAAGTTTGCTTTTACAATAATTAATTTCCTCACAAACTTCTCTCAAGGTGATTTGTCTCACAAAAATCCCTCACTGGTCTAGGTGTGTCTGTATCACAAACCACACTCTAGATGTCTTAGTTATGAGCTAAACATCTCTATTTATAGCTTTAACGGTTTCCCAAACCTTCTAGGAATAATTCCTTTTCTAGGTATATTTTCTTATCTAGGTGTATTACCTTGTTTAGGAAGTATTTCCTTATCCATGTATACTTCCTAACTTTGGCTTGGTTTCCCAAACCTCTTAGGGATCTATTTTCCTTCTATAGGAATACTTCCTTAAATCAGTAATCCCTCCTAAATTATAATTATATCCTCAATCTGTCTTAAGGATCACTAGTTCCAGGGGATAGGAAGATACACATGTATCATGCCCCCCCCTCAAGAACTTGAACTCCTGTGAAAGTTATATTTGGAGGTTAGGGAACTCGAGAGTTCCTTTCACCTTGCTGAACCATCTCTCTTTGCTGGAAACTTGACCTTGACCTCTAATTTGAAAAACTTCCATATTCCCTCCTCTTGTCTTAGTAACTCTTCGCTCCATAATGCAGTCTTGTTCGAGTGGTTCTTCTTCTTCCTCGTCATTTTCTTCAAAAACACCGTATGAAAACGTAGTCTTTTTCTTCGTCTTCGGCTTGGGTGTATAAGACTTCATGTCTGTTTGCAGCGTAGCCACCTTCTCTTACGTAGTTTGTGGTTCGCTTTGCTTAGGATCATCAACTGACTTTCCCATTTTGGTTCCCTTGTTCTTTAAACATCTTTTTGATTCTCGAGTACCACACCAAGCTTTTTGTAGAGAGATCTAGTGAAGACCATAAACCATAGGAATCTCCCCTAAAAAAAACTAACCTTGCTCTTGATACCAACTTGATACGTATTGATCTTTGTACCTTGATGACTATTATTATAGAGGTGTAATTCAGAATAATAATAGACGAAAACTAGAAACAGAACACACAAGAACGTGATTCGAATAAAAATTTCTTCTCTAGATTATGAACAAGAAAACTATTACAATTCTCTCTTTGTTACGCTCACAATCTCTCTAGGTAAATAACCTTAAACTATTTGCTAAGTTTGCTTTTACAATAATTAATTGTCTCACAAACTTCTCTCAAGGTGATTTGTCTACAAAACTCCCTCTCTGGTCTATGTGTGTCTGTATCACAAACCACACTCTAGATGTCTTAGCTATGAGCTAAACATCTCTATTTATAGCTTTAACGGTTTCCCAAACATTTTAGGAATCTATTTCCTTATCTAGGAATAATTCCTTTTCTAGGTATATTTCCTTATCTAGGTATATTACCTTGTTTAGGAAGTATTTCCTTATCTAGGTATACTTCCTTACTTTGGTTTGGTTTCCCAAACCTCTTAGGAATCTATTTTCCTTCTATAGGAATACTGCCTTGAGTCATTTGAACTAGTTATGGTGAAGATGAATAAGGTTGATACGAAAGTGCTCATATGGATAACCATTGGTTAACTATTGTTGAACCAACTAGGTGTACACGTTTAGGTACGGTTACTCAAACCTAAATGACGTAACATTTCATTTGTGTATAACAAGCTAAGTTCGATCTAATGGTTGAAAGATATTAGCTTGAATCTAATCAGGTTTTCATCTAACGGTGAATATTGAATTCTTTGTTACCAAGGTAACTTAGATTGCAAACCCTGATTTGGAGACTATATAAAGGAGAACTCTAGCAACTGGGAAACCTAATCCCCACACCTCCTGTGTGATACTAGTTGTATAAGCTAGAGTCGATTCTACTTTAACCTTAGGTTTCTATCGAGACCCTGTAGGTTAACGACTTAAAGACTTCATTGGGATTGTGAAGCCAGACCCAACTATTTTCTATGTAATTGCGTGATCTGATCTTGCTGTTTCTATCGTATTTGAGTACAATCGTAAGATTGGCTTGAGATTAATTTCTACGATAGGAAATATAAAAAGTAGTCACAAACATCTTCGTCTCATCATTTGTGATTCAACAATATCTTGTTTCGCTAGTCGATTAAGATTATTGTGAGGTGATTGATATTTCTAGGTTGTTCTTCGGGAATATAAGTCCGGTATATCAATTGGTTCATGTTCACCTTGATTTATCAAAATACGAAACAAAACTCGTAGGTATTTCTGTGGGAGACAGATTTATCTATTCCTGTAGACTTTTCTGTGTGATACAGATTTGTTTTTTAAAGTCTTCGACTTTGGGTCGTAGCAACTCTTAGTTGTGGGTGAGATCAGCTAAGGGATTCAAGTGTATAGTATCCTGCTGGGATGAGAGACGTAAGGAGCACAACTGTACCTTGGATCAGTGTGAGATTGATTGGGATTCAACTACAGTCCAGACCGAAGTTAGTTTGTAGTAAGCTAGTGTCCGTAGCGGCTTAATACAGTGTGTGTTGAATCTGGACTAGGTCCCGAGGTTTTTATGCATTTGCGGTTTCGTCGTTAACAAAACTTATGGTTTCTGTGTTATTTCTTTTCCGCATTATATTTTGTTATATAATTGAAATATCACAGGTTGTGCGTTGAATCGATCAATTGGTAAATCCAACCTTTGGTTGTTGATTGAAATTGATTGATTTCTATTTGTCTGAGTAAGGATTGAGTCGACAAATTGAGATATAACTCTTTGATATACTTTTTATTAAGATTGAGTCTGACTGTCTAGTTGATTCTCTTAAAAGTATATTGGAGTTAGTCCATACAGATTGCTAAGCGAAATATTGGGTAAGGTTGTTAGACCCCCGCTTTTTCAACTAGTTTCTGGGAAGAGGGAGATACACATGTATCATTATAGCCAAGCAAAAAGAGAGGAACATTACAACCACTACAACGCCCAAGTTTTGCTTTCCTTAAATGGACGGAAATAGAGTTTTCATTCAAACGGAAAAATAGGAAACTGATATTTTGTATCGGTCAATGCGTTTACCTTGACCATTCACTTCACTTCCTCTTTATTTCACTCCCAACCCTAGTTTTTCCAATTTTCACCGCCCTTTCGATTTTGAAGGTGTTTTAGCTTCAATTAATACGTGAAATTCAAAGGGTTTTTTTTCTATAACTATAAGCGGTTCCATTGCATATTTCGATTTCAAATTTTATCCATAAAATAACCAAAGGTAAGTCATTCTACGTTTAGGGTTTCTATTGATTTTTTTTATAATCACAAAATTCTTAATCTTTGGTTGATTAGTTATATTGTATATAACTAAATAACAACATTAGAGCATATATGTAATTAAAAACCCATGATTATAACTTGTTTTGTGGTGTATTGGTGATCAATGTTGAATGAATGGTTATGAACTACTATAGATAAATTGAAACAAACATAGTTATAGCAAAGTACAATATGAGTCTCATGTGATGATTTTTGTGATGCCAATATGTTGAAATGTGATGATATATTTACATATGTGTTGTAGGAATGAGAAACTTGAAAGATTTTGAGTATGTTATGCGTTCTACACATCCGTTTTCGTCGTCGGGTAGTAGTAGTCATAAGTTTAAATGACCCAAGGGAGTAGACATGGATAGGATAAGAAAGCATCAAGGTAGTACAAGCCATCTTAGTGAGTAGTTTGGCATTATTTTTAAGAATCCACATGCTAGAACAATTGTCGAAAATTGTGGGTTTGGCTCTGTAGTTACCTAAAATATGAGAGAGTTTAGAAGTGGGATTCTAGGGTTTCTGAAAGTGAGTTACAAGAGGTTGAGCACAAACAATCTTTGCCTAAACCACGCATAGTGGCCGTTTAAAGGCTGCTTCAGTCACAGGGAATAGGATTAGGGCTGGTCTTAGGGAGGGAAGCAGGTGAAGAGAGAGAGATCATAGAATTCTAGGTTTTAAGAAGAATTGCTCTGAGAGTTTATGAGAAAGTTCTGTCTTAGCTTAGAGAAATAAATAACCTATTTATAGCTGAATTCTCTTATCTCAGGTCGGTGAAGATAGGGATTGCTAGCCGTGTCGTGTGGAGCACTTCTCCCGTCTCTTCAGGAATAAATAGAGATAAACTAGGTTGAGTTTATCTCATTATTCCGCCACCTTTACTCTCTTCTGTGGTGAGAAATAAGTCGAGTATTTCTCACACATGCCGTTGACCGCCAGACCAAAACCCTAATTGTTATCCCCCCCCCCCCCATTTGTGTGAAGCTGAGTCATCCTTTGTGATGATATGTAGAGGGAGAGAAATATCCTCTTTAGCCGAGTTGGCCAAGATAGAGATATGTTCTCTGATCTGTAAGAATGACTAGGATGAGTTACGTGAAAAGGCATGAGATTCCTCAAAATTCATGTGGAGAGTCTGAAAAGGAGACTCAATTCCTAACCGAGGCTCGTGCCTATCATAGGGAATACGCAGCCTTGTCTGAGATTTCCCGAGAGATTTGAATCTCTCTGAGAGTTTGTGGAGAGATGTGAATCTCTCTGGGATTTCGAGAAGAGATGTGAATCCTTCCGAGATTTTGAAGAGAGATTTGAATCTTTCCGAGATTTTGCAGATAGATTTGAATCTCTCCGAGATTCTGAAGAGAGATGTGAATCTCTCCGAGATTTTGCAGACACATTTGAATCTCTCTGAGATTTTAAGGACGGACCAAAATCTTTACGAAGATTTGCTTAACGGGTCTGAATCTCTCTGTAGTCAGCGGGGACTCGTCCTGAAGAGAGAGAAAAGGCTTTGTACGCCCGATTAATGTCTCTGCGAGACTTTGGCTCACTTGTCTTTGACCAGCGTATCTTGCAGAGATGTGCTAGGAATCAACTGTGTGTCCATATGATGGGGACAACAAGACCATTGTATCTCGAAAGGATATTCTAGGAGTCTGTTGAAAATGCCCGGAGGAAGAATAACCAGCATATCTCGTGGGGATGTCCTAGGAATTATTCGAAAACCTCAGCAAGTCGAGTCAGAGCCTAGAGCAGACATGACCATTGTATCTCGCGATGATATACTAGGAATCAGTCCTTGATCTCAAATAGGGTGAGTTGTGCTTACAGGAGACATGCATATCTCGTTCTGGGTCATAAGTCCGTCGGGGACGTTTTTACGCATCTACAGAGCCTACACAACCAGCAGTATCTCGTCGAGGATGTATACTAGAAATCATGGCATCACAATATGTTGCGTCTCGCGAAGACATGCTGGAATTGTGGTTGTTCTGGTTCATAAGTCTGTCGGGGACGTTTTACGCTCTACAGAACCTATGTGACCAGCAATATCTCGCGGGGATGTGTGCTAGGAGTCATGGTATCACCACCAGAAGTGTCTCGCGGGGACGTATACTAGAAATCGTGGCTATGAGTGCCTTGAGGACCAAGGGCTTAATCTCTCCCATGAGAGTTGAGTTTTTTCTATGGTCTTGAAATGACACTTTTTCCCTTTAACCAATTTTCACCATCTTCATTAGCAGAGATTTGTTAATGACTTCTAATCTCTGAATTCCCAAACCACCTTCACTATGGGGGGTACAAACTTTCTTCCAAGATAATATTGTGTACTTCCTAACTTCTCCATCACCAGACCAAAGGAAATTCCTTATGATTTTCTCACAAATTTTAATCACATATATAGACTCCCATGTTTTAAATTGGTATACTGCACAATACAGATTTAATTAGAACTAACCTGTCATGAAAAGACAGTAATTTCCCTTTCCACACAGCAAGCTTTTTCTGAAACATTTCTACCATAGGCCACATTGTAGACATTTTGACTCTGCCAGGGGATAAAATTACTCCAAGATATTTATCTGGGAATTCACTTAATTCCATCTGCATTATCTATTTAATTTGAGTCTTTCTCAGAGCAGAAGTGCAATCTATGAATAGTTTACTTTTAGATTTATTAATAATCTGACCCGTTCCTTTTTGATATTTATCCAGCAACATTAGGAGATTAGTCACACTTTTCTTTGCTCCATTGTAGAAAATGAGGACATCATCAGCAAAAAAAAGTGGGTTGGGTGAATACGTTTTCTTACTACCATTGGAATTAATGAGCCATCCTCCACCATTTTATGTATACACCTGTTCAGAACATCTTCCATAATGACAAAGAGAGTTGGAGACAGAGGATCACCTTGTCTCAGTCCTCTCCCAACTGAGAAGAAACCTTGGGGACCACCATTTATCATTACAGATATTTTTGTTGAATCAAAGAGAATTTGTAACCATTGACACCATGAGTTGGAGAAGCCATACTTACTTAAAACTTGAAACAAGAAGTCCCAGCTTACAGAGTCATATTCTTGGGAAATATCAAGTTTTAATCCAACATTTCCTCTTATTCTCTTCTTTTTCATTTCATTAACCAGTTCAGATGCCAGAATAATTTGTTCTTGTGTACTTCTACCTTTGATATAAGCAACTTGCTGAGGTGTAATGAGTTTAGCCATCAGTGAACTTAATCTTGTATTAATGATTTTTGTGAAGATCTTAAAGCTCACATTGCTGAGTCCTATTGGTATAAAATGATTAGGAGTTTTTGCACTTTCAATTTTAGGAAGTAATACCAAAAAATTGGAGTTGAGGCCCTTTGGTATGAATCTTCTTCTCCAACAAAATTGCACTGCCTGAACCACATCTTGATTTATAATATGCCAGCAAGCTTTATAGAAACAACCATAGAAACCATCTGGTCCAGGTGAACTGTCAGGGTCCATACTGAAAACTGTATCTTTTATTTCTTCTTTATTAGGAACTGCATCAAGCATATTTTGGTCTTCCTCGGTAATTACTCTTGGTATAACTTCCAAAAGAGAATCAACTTTCTCTATTTCCTTGAATTGATTTTTTTTTTTCAAAGTGCTAAATTAGAATCTCTGAAATCCTGCTTTGATCTGTTGTGATGTTGCCATTATCATCCTCCAACTCACTGATAAAAAAATTAGACTGCCTAATCTTCAAATTTGTGTGAAAAAAGCATGTGTTAGCAGATCCTTCCTTAACCCATTTTATTCTATCTTTTTGTTTAAGCATAGTGCTAAGTTGAACTTCTTTGGAGTTATAGTTGTTTTCAACCGCCACCAATCTGTTCAAAGCATCATTGTCAACTGGATTAGTTTCAGATATAATCACTGCTTTATGAACTTCTTCTTCAACTTCTTTTATTTTGATATGCACATTGCCAAAAACATTCCAGTTCCATTTTCTCAGTATATTTTTTAATTTCCTTAATTTTTGTTGAAAAACAAAAGATGGATCACCTGCAACTTCTTCATTCCAACATTGAGAAACAACATCCATAAAACCAGGATGAGTTAACCACATTTTTTGAAACTTCATGGGAATATTTTTAGGCTTAGGAATATTTGCACTTCCTCCCAGCAAAGGAGCATGGTCAGAAGCAACTCTCAAACCAACTTTGTATCCCCAATTTTCAATTTTTTTTAAACCACAGATGATTATAGACATCTCTATAAGGATTACAGAGAATTCTTTTATTTCCATGCTGACAGTTTGACCAAGAGTGCTGTAAACCAGTTTTGGGAGCTTGTATCAGTTCACAGTTATCAAGACAAGTGTTGAAATCTTGCATAACTCTTCTATTAGCTGTTCTGCCTCCTACTTTTTCATCAGAAGAAATAATAGAGTTGAAATATCCAACTGCCACCCAAGGTTGCTTTAAATCACTTATTAATTCTATTTCAGTCCACAAGAATCTTCTTTGAATAACACCTACATGAGCATGTATACCAGAAAAAAGAACACCACATATGCTTACTATAATAATTTGACTAGACATTGAAACAACTGTTGGTTCTGGTAAAGTTTTAGTCCAAAATAACCAAATGTTGCCTTTTTATTAGAAACTGAGTTATGAATCACTTTATTCTGCATTCCTGGCAGATTTAATTTATTGCAAAAGGAAGCACTACACAAAACTTTTGGTTTAGCTACAAAAACTAAAGAAGGTTGAAACTGATTTATTAAGGACCATAATTTATTTTGAGCCCTATCTCTTCTAAGGCCCCTTACATTCCAAAAAATAATTTTCATTGTTGAGATTGGAGGCCTTTAGTACCTCCTTTGCCTTGATTTTTCCTAAACTTATATTTAACAAGAGCTTGTTGAGATATTACCTTTTGTGCCACAATGGTTTGCTACTCGCTTGATGTAGAAGCATGTTTAGTTGTTGTTGGTTTCTGAATGACTTTAGACCAAAAAGTAGTGGGAATTTGCTCTTCTGAAATGGTCCCATCGTTCCCATTGATATATTTAATAACACTCTTCTCTAAGGCATTGTCTTCAATAATTTGTAATACTTTTGCAGGGGAAACAGTCTCTCTATCTTCATGCATATCAATAATATTTTCATCCTCATTTGCATTGTGTAAAGAACCAAACATTCCTGAAGTAATTGTGACTATGTTTCTTGTTTGGTGAGTTGCTCCTGTAGGATGATGAATATGAGTAATAGGAGTCTCACAAATATCAAATTTCCATGTACTGTGCTGAAAAGATTTTGGAGTAACCCCATTTGCTTGACTGCTAGCTCCTTTTGAAGTTTCACAAATATCAAACTTCTCCCTAATCATGGGGTTGATTGACGTTGGTGTAGTACTAGATACTTGTTGTTTAGTAGCTTCCCGTGAAGAATTTGTAACCATGCATTCAGCTTGCAAATGTCCAACAATTTTACAGTTATTACAAAACTTAGGAAGTTTAGTTAATATTACACTTTGCATAAATCCTCCAAACTTTGTTTTAATCCATAGTTTACTTGGAATTTTCTTTGCTAAATCAATATTTACTAACACTCTAGCATAATAAGCATTTTCATAATTAAGAGTTGCATCATCAACCTTTATTGGATCTCCTAGAGCTTTGCATATATAGTGAAAAGTGTTTTTTCATCCCAATATTCCAAACTGAGCCCTGGAAGATGAACCCAAATCATTGCAGATGATGTTCTATGATTTTCTGGTCGAAAATTGGGAATCCAATTACGCATCCATAAAACTTGATTGAAAACTTCCTATTTACCAGCTATAATACTATTTTTGTCTCTTTCATTATCAAGTTTGATAGTAAAGAAACCTTTCCCTAGAGGAATCATTTTACATTGACCCTCAAGTTTCCATTGATTTTTCAGATTCAAAACAGCATCATAAAATTTCAATCGAAGTAAATCTAGACGACCAATAAGTGAAAATTTCCAAGCAGCACATCGATCATCAGTATCATTAATGAGATCGATGGATGGATTTTCCACAGGAGAATGAATCAAATCCCTGACAGATGAACCCATTTCTAGATTCAAGTTATTTTCCATAAAAAATTAACAAAGATACCCTAATTAATACAAATCAGTAGTACCTGAAGAAAAAAAGACCCCGATGAAGGAGTTAAACACCAATCATGAGATCTTAGTGAAAAATCACCTGAATTAATGATGAGATACGCTGAAATCAAAGAAGAAGGAAGAAAATTTGGAACTGAGTTAATCGCCGATTCACATAGCTCAACTCAGTCTGATTCGCAGAAACTCAACTCCAGTAGATATCCCTTGAATCTTCAGATAAGTATGAGCTTTGGCCGAGCAATATCTTGGAACCTAGTCTCATCTATACTTTGTCGCGTTCTGGTCATGATCCTCGGAAACAGGAAAACGACAAGATGCATCTCGGCTGGAGATTTATGACCTTATGTAGCTCTGTAACGCTTTTGTCTAGGTCATGAATTTTTTGGAACCTTTCCAAGTTCTCGCTAAGTTTATCCTGAAGAAAAGACAAATCCGACAGAAAAAGAACTAGGTCAATCTGATACAGAATGAAAGAGTTATAAGTAAAATAATAAAGTGAAGTAAACTTCCCGAGTCCCCTGTGATCAGGTTGAGGACCCTTGACCTAATAGAATTTTGGAGAAAATATTTGTAAGAATCTCCAAATTTAGACCATCATCTGGTCTTGGAGAGAGATGGGGTCAGCTGGATGGTTGCTCCTTTACTCTGTTGCGTTCTCAATGAGCTACATCTTCTCCGGTGAGGCAGATTGCGAACAGACTGGATCCCGTCTGTGCTATTCCCAATAGTTATAGTATTCCTTATGTAGGGAACATGTACTCGATATAGATTCATTGGATATATCCCTACTGGTAACTTTAAAGGCGTTTTCAGATAAGTCTGTATATCGATATGATATTTATCAAGATTTTGTGGAGCCTCCGGGAGTTCTCCTTGGTCCTTACCTAACATTTTCAAGGATTAGCTGTAGATTTTTATGAAAATAGGTTACTAGGACTTTTTTTTTATGTATGAAGAGATCCATGTGATCCGGGACGCAATAACCTATTCACTAAGGTCAAACTCGAAAGAGAGAGAAAGTTCCGGTAGGGATAACTCTCTCGACAAAGTCTGTAATGGATTTACAAAGACTGAATCAATGGAACGTGTTTGGATTGGTGGAATCGGCTTCCTTCCTAATAGTGACCATGATTGAAAACTGTAACTGAGTGAACAACCTCCCACTGTGGTCGCCAAAATGTAGTATCCTAAAATCTGAGAAAGGTTAGAAGTGAAATTCCAGGGTTTCTGAAAGTGAGTTACGGGAGGTTGAGCACGAACAGTCTTCGACTAAACTACGCATAGTTTCCGTTCAAAGGCTGCTTCAGTCACAAGGAAGAGGATTAGGATGGTCTTAGGGAGGGAAGAAGATGAAGAGAGAGATTAGATAATTCTAGGTTTGAAGAAGAATTGCTCCGAGAGTTTATGAGAAAATTTTGTCTTAGCTTGGAGAAATAAATAACCTATTTATAGCTGAATTGTCTAATCTCAGGTCGGTGAAGATAGGGATTGCTAGCCTTGCCATGTGGAGCACTTTTCCTGTCTCTTCAGGAATAGATAAAGATAAACTAGAGTTTATCTTATTATTCCACCGCCTTTACTCTCTTCTGCTGTGAGAAACAAGCCGGTATTTCTCACACGTGCTGTAGACCGCCAGACCAAAACCCTAATTGTTATCCCTTCATTTGTGTGAAGCTGAGTCAGCCTTTGTGATGATATGTAGAAAGAGAGAGAGAAATATACTATTTAGCCGAGTTGGCAAGATAGAGAGATATTCTCCGATCTGTAAGAATAACTAGGATGAGTCATGTGAAAAGGCATGAGATGCCTCAGAGTTCGTGTGGAGAGTCTGAAAAGGAGACTCGATTCCTACGCGAGGCTCGTACCTATCATGGGGAATTCTCAGCCTTGTCTGAGATTTCCCGAGAGATTTGAATCTCTCCGAGAGTTTGTGGAGAGATATGAATCTATCCGAGACTTTGAAGAGAGATTTGAATCTCTCCGAGATTTTGCAGAGAGATTTGAATCTCTCCGAGATTTTAAGGACGGATCAAAATCCTTATGAAGATTTGTTTAACGGGTCCGAATATCTCTGTAGTCAGCTGGGACTCGTCCTGAAGAGAGAAAAAAGGCTTTGTAAGACCGAATCAACTTGTCTTTGACCGGCGTATCTTGCAGAGATGTGCTAGGAATCAACTATGTGTCCATATGATGGGGCCAACAAGATCATTGTATCTCGAAAGGATGTTCTAGGAGTCTGTCTAAAGGGCCCGGAGGCAGAATAACCAGCGTATATATCTCGCGGGGATGTCCTAGGATTTATTCGGAAATCTCAGCAAGTCGAGTCAGAGCCTAGAGAAGACATGACCTGTGCATCTCGCGATGATGTACTAGGAATCAGACCTTGATCTCAAATAGGGTGAGTCGTGCTTATAGGAGACATGCATATCTCCGCTCTGGGTCATAAGTCCGTCGGGTACGTTTTTACACATCTACAGATGACCAGCAGTATCTCGTCGAGGATGTATACTAGGAATCATGGCATCACAATCAGCTGTGTCTCGCGAAGACATACTGGATTGTGGTTGTTCTGGTTCATAAGTCTTTCGGGGACGTTTTACACTCTACAGAACCTACGTGACAAGCAGTATCTCGCAGGGATGTGTGCAAGGAGTCACATCATCACGACTAGCAATGTCTCGCGGGGACTATACTAGAAATCGGGGATATGAGTGCCTTGAGGACCAAGGGATTAATCTCTCCCGTGAGAATTGAGTTTTGTCTATGGTATTGAAATGACACTTTTGCCCCTTATCCAATTTTCACCATCTACAGGATCGATGTTTCGAATAACTTACCCAAAGCTTAACGACGCGTCTCTAGCTAGTAGTACTTCCAAGAGGTGGTGGCATCCCACCAATAGATTTTTCCTCCTTAGTTTTAAAATAGGCGTTACACCGTGGGACTTAACACAAATATAAGGAATTATAACCCCCGCATAACAATTCAAGGGAGAGTTGGATGCATTTTCTCCCCAGACCATAGATTATCTGCTCCGCTTCTGTTAGAGCACTGCTCAGTCGAACTCGCAAGCTTTGCTATATCAAGCTTGTTTGTCAAGTTTAGTTATCAAAACTATAAATCTTGATTTCTAGTCTACTTATAGTAATGGTTCGGACTAGGATAGATTGTGTAGTTGAGCTTTAGACTTCACGGCGTTCATCAATTGAAGACGAAGAACTACTAAGGAGAGCTTGTGAAACTTAATCGACAAAAGGTATGTGGAGACTGAAACTCATCTATCACTCATAAAGTCTACTTCTACTATATCTCCTTCTTGAGACAAAAGTCATATTACTATATAGTATTCGATTATAAACATTTGATATTTCGAGCTGAGTTTAACCCGCTTACATATTTCTCGAAATATGTGTTGGTAAGCTTTTTGTTCAACCAAGTTCATCTTATATTCTTGACGCTAGTCAAAAGATGATCATGTGAAAATCGCAAAGTAACATCTTACATGATTTGTGTGATACAGTCATTTGATGTAGACTCGGAATGTTTCGTATTGATTATTTCAATAAATTGAAAATCGCTTTGATGCTAATAGTTAGTGAAAACAACTATTGTCATCCTCTAAGAATGTTTCAATGATTGAAATAGAGTTTAGAACACTTAACCATAATTGGATTATAGACATAGTATGCGTACTTGCATATATGTTGATCCAAGACCGGTATAGTATGCATACCCGTATGCGTACTGGGAAGGTCGGGTAAAGTCCCGAAGCCTTGGTATGCGCACTCGTACACGTACTGGCAAACTCAGTTGAAGTCGGGGAACTTCTGTATGCGTACCCGTACGCATACTAATTCAACTGTTGTTTTGGATATGTGATAGTATGCGTACCCGTTCGCATACTGTCGGACACAGTCCAAGTCCGGCTACTTAAGTATGCGTACCCATTTGCATACTTGAGTGGGTTAAGTTCTAGAATTGGTTTGTTCATGAACTAATACATTTATATATTAAGGAATGTAATCTTTTGCAAACTGTGGCTATAATGTTCATGACTTGATTCGAGTGAATCAAAATCGATTTTTCTTCAATTGTGTCTTGTATACTTCTATGAGAATATAAACAATTGAACAACTCTATAACTAGTTTCATTTGAGTCATTTGAACTAGTTGTTGATAAGATGAATATGGTTGATAAGAAAGTATTCATATGGCTAACTTCGGTTAACTATTGTTGAGTCAACAAGGTGTACACGTTTAAGTACGGTTACCCATATCTAAATGAAGGTACATTTCATTTGTGTATAACAAGCTAAGACCATCTAACGGTGGAGAGATATTGCTTTGGTTTCAAGAAAACTTAGCTTGGCTCTTAGATCAGGTTTCATCTAACGGTGAATATTAATTACTTTGTTTTAAAGCTATAAAACCCTGATTGAAAACTATATAAAGGAGAACTCTAGCAACTGGGAAACCTAATCCCCATACCTCCTGTGTGATACTAGTTGCGACTAGAGTCGATTCTCCTTTAACCTTAGGTTTTTCACGAAACCCTATAGGTTAACGACTTGAAGACTTCATTGGGATTGTGAAGCCAGACCCAACTATTTTCTCTGTAGTTGCGTGTTCTGATCTTGCTGTTTTTTATGGTGATTGAGTACTATATTCTCTAAGATTTTTTCGATATTTAATCTCCGATAGGAAAGATAAAAAGTATTCACAAACATCTTCGTATCATCGTTTGTGATTCCACAATATCTTGTTTCGCTACCATACGATTAAGATTATTGTGAGGTGATTGATATTTCTAGGCTGTTCTTCGGGAATATAAGTCTTGTATATCAATTGGTTCTTGTTCACCTTGATTCATCAAAAGACGGAACAAAACTCATAGGTTTATCTGTGGGAGATAGATTTATCTATACAATAGACTTTTTTGTGTGAGACAGATTGGTTTATCAAGTCTTCGACTTTGGGTCGTAGCAACTCTTAGTTGTGGGTGAGATTAGCTAAGGGAATCAAGAGTGCAGAATCCGGCGTGGTTCTAGAGGCGTAAGGAACGCGACTGTACCTTGATCCGTGTGAGATTGGTTAGGGATCAACTACATTCCAGTCTGAAGTTAACTTGGAGTAGGCTAGTGTCTGTAGCGGCTCAATAAAGTGTGGTATTAAAATCTGGACTAGGTCCCGGGGTTTTTCTGAATTTGTGGTTTCCTCGTTAACAGAACTTATGGTGTCTGTGTTATTTCTTTTCCTTATTGTATTTGTGTATAGAAATATCACAGGTTGTGCGTTAAGTTCAATCAGTTCTTGAATCCGGCCTTTGGGTTGTTGATTGAATTGATTGACACTTGAAAATTGGTCTTTGGTACCGTTCAAGTTATTTCTCTTATTCAATTGGGCTCGCAAATTCCTATTTGTTTGATTGCGGATTGAATTGAGAAATTGAGATATAACTCTTTGATATACTTTTCTTAAGATTGGGTCTGACTGTCTAGTTGATTCTCTTGAAAGTATATTGGAGTTAGTCCATACAGATTGTTAAGCGAAACATTGGGTGTGGTTGTTAGACCCCCGCTTTTTCAATTGGTATCAGAGCAGGCAAACACGTTTAAGACCTCAGAAGTCTGTGTTTGTAGCGATATAATATGCATACCCGTATGCGTACTGGGAAGGTCGGGTAAAATCCGGGAGCCTTGGTATGCATACCCGTACGCGTACTGGCGAACTAAGTTGAAGTCCAGGAATTTCTGTATGCGTACCCGTACGCGTACTAATTCAATTGTTGTTTTGGATGTGTGATAGTATGCGTACCCGTTCGCATACTGTCGGACACAGTCCAAGTCCGGCTACTTAAGTATGCGTACCCGTTTGCATACTTGAGTGGGTTAAGTTCTAGAATCGGTTTGTTCATGAACTAATACATTTATATATTAAGGAATGTAATCTTTTGCAAACTGTGGCTATAATGTTCATGACTTGATTTGAGTGAATCAAAATCGATTTTGCTTCAATTGTGTCTTGTATACTTCTATGAGAATATACACAATTGAACAACTCTATAACTAGTTTCATTTGAGTCATTTGAACTAGTTGTTGATAAGATGAATATGGTTGATAAGAAAGTATTCATATGGCTAACTTCGGTTAACTATTATTGAGCCAACAAGGTGTACACGTTTAGGTACGGTCACCCACATCTAAATGAAGGTACATTTCATTTGTTTGTAACAAGCTAAGACCATTTAACGGTGGAAAGATATTGCTTTGGTTTCAAGAAAACTTAGTGTTAGAGCACTGCTCGGTCGAACTGGCAAGCGTTGCTATCTCAAGCTAGTTTGTCAAGTTTAGTTGTCAAAACTATAAATCTTGATTTCTAGTCTACTTATAGCTAAGTCTCGGACTAGGATAGTAAGTATAGTTGAGCTCTAGACTCCACGGCGTTCATCATGCAAAGACGAAGAACTACTCAAGGAACTGGTTGAACTTCATCGACAAAAAGGTATGTGGAGACTTGAACTTATCTACCACTCAAAAGTTTATCAGCTCTATCTCCTATCTTGAGACAAAAGTCGTATTGCTATATAGACTTCGATTATACACAGTTGCTATTTTGAGCCGAGTTTATCTCGCTTATCTATTTCTCAAAATATGTGTTGGTAAGCTTTCGCTTTGGCCAAGTTCATCTTTACTTGTGATGAAAGTCATGTTGATCATTTAAATTTCTTGAAAATCGCTTTGATGAAAAATAGTTTTTGAATAACAACTATATAACATCCTGTAAGAATGTTTCAATGATTGAAATGGGAGTTTAGAATATATAACCTTTAATGGATATAAACATTGTATGTGAACTCGGACTTGTGTAAGTCAAAAATCCTTGAACCAAAGTATGCGTACTTTACATGTTTAGGATGTCCGGAGCTAAGTCCGCGTACCCGTACGCGTACTGTCGGAAGTTCACATCCCGTGAATTTCTGCTGGAGTTTGTGAACTAAAAACAAGCTCAATCCGGGTACTTAAGTATGCATACCGGTATGCGTACTTAAGTGGGTTATTTTCTAAAAACGGTTTATTCATGAACTAAACATTTATATATATTAAGGAATGAAATTTTTGCAAACCGTGGCAATAATGTTAATGAATTGATGTGAGTGAATCAAAATCGTTTTTTCTTCGATTGTGTCTTGTATACTTCTATAAGATCTAAGCAATTGAACAAATCTCTAACTAGTTCATTTGAACTAGTTTTGGTGAAGATGAATAAGGTTGATATGAAAGTGCTCATATGGTTAACCATTGGTTAACTATTGTTGAACCAACTAGGTGTACACGTTTAGGTACGGTTACTCAAACCTAAATGAAGTATATTTCATTTGTGTATAACAAGCTAAGTTTCGATCTAATGGTTGAAAGATATTAGCTTGAATCTAATCAGGTTTTCATCTAACGGTTAATATTGAATGTTTTGTTACCAAGGTAACTTAGATTGCAAACCCTGATTTGGAGACTATATAAAGGAGAACTCTAGCAACTGGGAAACCTAATCTCCACACCTACTGTGTGATACTAGTTGTATAAGCTAAAGTCGATTCTCCTTTAACCTTAGGTTTGTCACGAGATCATGTAGGTTAACGACTTAAAGACTTCATTGGGATTGTTAAGCCAGACCCAACTATTTTCTCTGTAGTTGCGTGATCTGATCTTGCTGTTTCTATCGTGTTTGAGTACAATCGTAAGATTGGCTTGAGATTAATTTCTCCGATAGGAAATATAAAAAGTAGTCACAAACATCTTCGTCTCATCGTTTGTGATTCCACAATATCTTGTTTCGCTAGTCGATTAAGATTATTGTGAGGTGATTGATATTTCTAGGCTGTTCTTCGGGAATATAAGTCCGGTATATCAATTGGTTCCTGTTCACCTTGATTTATCAAAAGACGGAACAAAACTCGTAGGTATTTCTGTGGGAGACAGATTTATCTATTCATGTAGACTTTTCTGTGTGAGACAGATTTGTTTATTCAAGTCTTCGACTTTGGGTCGTAGCAATTCTTAGTTGTGGGTGAGATAAGCTAAGGGAATCAAGTGCATAGTATCCTGCTGAGATCAGAGATGTAAGGAGCGCAACTGTACCTTGGATCAGTGTGAGATTGATTGGGGTTCAACTACAGTCCAGACCGAAGTTAGTTTGTAGTAGGCTAGTGTCTGTAGCGGCTTAATACAGTGTGTGTTCAATCTGGACTAGGTCCCGGGTTTTTTCTGCATTTGCGGTTTCCTCGTTAACAAAACTTCTGGTGTCTGTGTTTTTTCTTTTCTGCATTATATTTTGTTATATAATTGAAATATCACAGGTTTTGCGTTGAATCGATCAATTGGTAAATCCAACCTTTGGTTGTTGATTGAAATTGATTGATCCTTGAATATTGGTCTTTGGTACCGTTCAAGTTATTTCTCTTGTATTCAATTAGGCTCGCATATTTCTATTTGTTTGAGTAAGGATTGAATAGGGAAATTGAGATATAACTCTTTGATATACTTTTTATTAAGATTGAGTCTGACTGTCTAGTTGATTCTCTTAAAAATATATTGGAGTTAGTCCATATAGATTGCTAAGTGAAATATTGGGTGAGGTTGTTAGACCCCCGCTTTTTCAATTGGTATCCGAGCAGGCAAACACATTTAAGACCTCATAAGTTTGTGTTTTTAGCGATCTTACTCTATGGACAAGAAGTTCATCTCTTGCATTTACGCACATCAAAATGTATTCTAAAGCTTTTAATTATGCCAAATGTCTTGGGATTGCCTCAACGGATAACTCCTTAGCTGATTCTTCCGAATCCCGAGGTAGAAAGGTTGTTTTATCAGTTTCTGATAACTTTTCCTCAAATGAGACACTTGACACTTTGTCAAAAGCTGAAATGGATCTCACCAGAAACTCATAAAAAACTATTGAGTTTATTGATTTTCGTAATCATGCTCAGATCGTTGATGAATTTTAAAAGTCTCTTGGTCGAGAACGAGAACTCTATAGTATCATTGAGTCCTTCTCCAACAATATCGAGAAACTGATTTAAGAAACTACTCTACAGCGTTAAAAGATTAGTGTTCTTGAGGATATTGTTAAAGAAGACTCAATAAGAGAAAAATGTTTGATCGAGACGCATTCATCTGATCTAAATAGACTTCGTGTTGAAAAAGAGAAACTGGGTGCATCCCTTATTCTAGCCCAAGAACAGTGCAAATCCTTGAAAAAGGAAAACTCTGTTTTAATGAGAAATTCTTCTGTACCGATCTCCAATTCTCAGACAGAATTACAGTACATGAAAAAATATTCTCCGAAGGAAGTTCCTGCCAAGAAATGTTCTCATAACTTGCAATCTTCTAATTGGGCTATGCATTTAAAAAAGATTCCTTCCAATGTTTTTCTTCCACGAACCTGTTCCTTCTGTGGGAAAAAGAATCACTATGTTCATCATTGTTTTGCTAGAAAGAAACATATTTCTGATCTTCAAAATCTACTTCTTTTCACTGTCGACAGAGTAAACTCTCTAATGACAACTACAATGGATTTCGTCCCTGCAAAAAAACAGGATTCTCATAAGATGGATTTCAATGGTCACTTATCTCGAAATTCCCATAGGAATCGTGTTACTTCGAATGGTGCAAATTCTCACACCACAAAAATACACATTCCCAGTATTTATTAGAATAAGTCTGGTAAAACTAAGTCTAGATGGTGGAGACATGTCTCTTCTAATTCTATGGAACCAATCTCTAGAGATCCTAGACTTAATCCTCATAAAAATATTTCTGATGGGTCACCTGACAAGGTTTTGTTGAATTCTTATGGAATGAAAGATAACCAAAGAAAGGTAAGGAATACCAGGTTCAAACCTTCAGATGGAATTTACAACTCATCTCTCCATACTCATAGTGAGATTACATCTCACTTGACTGCCTAATTGTAGGGATATTTATTCTTATGTCTAACTTGAGAGATGCAAGAATGACTCCTGGGAGATACCCAAGTCTATTGTAGTTTTCCATTTGTATTGTGTTTGACTATACTGTTTTCTTTTGATGTGAAAGTAGAGTCTTTTACTCCTTGATGCTATGTATCTCATTCTTATGCTCTGATTAACTTTTTAATTATTGAGTCATGATGATATGGGATACATGAAAACAGAGGTATTTTGTTCCTTTTGAATCTTTTCTGTTCTGTTATTTTCAACCAGTTCACCAACGTCCGGGTCTCTCTCTTGGGAGTTTAGAGTTTCCACAACAAGGGTGTCTCTCTCTTGCTTGAATATATATATATTATATCGTTTTGCCTTCCTTAATAATAATTTTTTTTAAAAGGGTGGGGGGGTATGGAAAACTCCTCAAGACCTCAAGAAGTTGTGAATCTTGAGATGGAAGAAGACTCTAAAGGATGTGATTCTGTTCAAGAACTTGTCTTGAAAAGGATGATTGAAAGTAAATAGTACAACTCCTGGGTTGGAGAATCTGTCAAGGATTTAATTATTTTTCAGAATGACTCTAGGGTCGAGCTTGCAAACCTTCAACTGCAAATAAATCAGCTTATTGATGGTCAGGCCAAAATCCTTGAAAATCAAAACACCTTGATCAGGAATCATAAGAAACTCATCATGGACTGTGTCAAAGCTAGGCATCTTGCCCGCATTGTTGATCGTAAAGTTAATGTTCTCACTCATGAACATGGGTTACTGTCAAAAGAATCAAGGATATCAGTGACACCTTTTATGATGGACCCTTTCAAAGGTATGATGTTATCAAAGAAACTTGATTCTTACTTTATCTAGGAAACTTCTTATGAGAATTTATTCTTCTGTTTTAAGAAGGATAACTAGGGTTTGTAATAGCCATTATTGTGATCACACATAGCTATGTCCAACGTTTTTCATCTTCAATGCTTTTAGATTTATTTATTTAAATTCTAAAGTTTGTTTGGAAGATGATTTTGCAGTATTAATCTTTGTGGTTTTATATATTGCAATTTGTTATGGGATATGTGTGTTTGCGTCCATGAACTATGATTGTCCCATACATGGTCAAAAGTTAAGTCTTTCATATGTCGATATGCAAGTATTGGTAAAAGATTGAATGAACTTTTGACAAACAAAAGTTAAGCCTATTATGTCATTATGCAAATTTTGATGGAAGATAGGATGAGCTTTTGTTTACAAAGATTATAGCTATTATACGTCATTGTGCAAATAGTGATGAGAAATATAATGAATCTTTGTTTATTCCGCAGTATTGATCTTCCCTGATCCATATTTTTTTATGTATATACTGTGCGGCTCCGTAAGTTCTCTTATGTGAGCATTTCCGATTGAGTTAATCATGGGTTCTCTTGTGGTTAATTTGATTGAGATTTTTGGATGCAAATTCATATTCTTATGT
Organism: Papaver atlanticum; assembly: GCA_023531105.1. Classification (NCBI taxonomy): domain Eukaryota; kingdom Viridiplantae; phylum Streptophyta; class Magnoliopsida; order Ranunculales; family Papaveraceae; genus Papaver; species Papaver atlanticum. The sequence goes on from JAJJMB010014022.1 coordinate 12,921,150, forward strand.
GATTTGTTAATATCCAAATAAATCCTTCTTTTCTTGGGAAAGTAAGGTCGCTCTTGTTGTTCTTTCGGGAATGACATTTTATGGGGGAGAGTTCTTTATTAAACTTGTGCTTAATTGCAAAATCTTTGTGGGGACTGCGGCTGTGGAATTTTATAAGGGTTATCTTGTATCTTTATAAATTACTTGATGAATGCATTTAGTTTCGGCTATATGATTGCATCTAAAATGTTGATATGTATACTTTCTTTTGGTCATGCAGTGTCTCAATGGAAATTTCATTAGGATCCCACTAGTTTTCATACCTTTGCCAATTTTATTGACAAAAAGGGGGAGAATTAATGTGTAGTTCACACTACAAATACATATGGTTTTCGGATCATTATGTAAGGGGGAGTGGTTTTCATGTGAGATGGAGTATTGACTAAGGGGGAGTGATACATATCACCATAGTATTGTTGTTAAAGTTGTGATACAATTGAACTTTGATGATGTGTAATAATACTATGACACTGTGTAACAATGATTGAGAGCTATTGTTTTCTCATTGTTATGGCTACGGATCTTCAACAACGATGATGCTGATTTGAATATCTTTGGAATCATTGGTGTACTTGGAAATGACGAAGATTTCGAGTAATGTTGAAGAACCAAGGAGATCAGGCATGCGGATGAGAAGCTGCAAAGTTTATTTATTTTGTATTCCATATGTATTGATAGTTTTGTCACTAAAATTGACAAAGGGGGAGATTGTTAGAGCACTTCTCGGTCGAACTCGCAAGCGTTGCTATCTCAAGATTGTTTGTCAAGTTTAGTTGCCAAAACTATAAGTCTTGATTTCTAGTCTACTTATAGCTAAGTCTCGGACTAGGATAGTAAGTGTAGTTGAGCTCTAGACTCCACGGCGTTCATCATGCAAAGACGAAGAACTACTCAAGGAACTGGTGGAACTTCATCGACAAAAAGGTATGTGGAGACTTGAACTTATCTATCACTCAAAATTCTATCTACTCTATCTCCTATCTTGAGACAAAAGTCGTATTGTTATATCGACTTCGATTATACACATTTTCTATTTCGAGCCGAGTTTATCTCGCTTATCTATTTCTCGAAATATGTGTTGGTAAGCTTTCGCTTTGGCCAAGTTCATCTTTACCTGTGACGAAAGTCATGTTGATCATTTCAATTTCTTGAAAATCGCTTTGATAAAAAATAGTTTGTGAATAACAACTATATAACATCCTCTATGAATGTTTCAATGATTGAAATGAGAGTTTAGAATATATAACCTTGAATGGATATAAACATTGTATGTGAACTCATACTTGTGTAAGTACAAAATCCTTGAAACAAAGTATGCGTACTTTACTGGTTTAGGATGTCCGGAGCTAAGTCCGCATACCCGTACGCATACTACCGGAAGTTCACATCCCGTGAATTTCTCCTGGAGTTTGTGAACTAAAAACAAGCTCAATCCGGTTACTTAAGTATACATACCGGTATGCGTACTTAAGTGGGTTATTTTCTAAAAACGGTTTATTCATGAACTAAACATTTATATATATTAAGGAATGCAATTTTTTCAAAACGTGGCTATAATGTTCATGAATCGATTCGAGTGAATCAAAATTGTTTTTGCTTCGATTGTGTCTTGTATACTTCTATAAGATCTAAGCAATTGAACAACTCTCTAACTAGTTTATTTGAGTCATTTGAACTAGATGTGGTGAAGATGAATAAGGTTGATATGAAAGTGCTCATATGGCTAACCATTGGTTAACTATTGTTGAACCAACTAGGTGTACACGTTTAGGTACGATTACTCAAACCTAAATGAAGTATATTTCATTTGTGTATAACAAGCTAATTTTCGATCTAACGGTTGAAAGATATTAGCTTGAATCTAATCAGGTTTTCATCTAATAGTGAATATTGAATGCTTTGTTACCAAGGTAACTTAGATTGCAAACCCTGATTTGGAGACTATATAAAGGAGAACTCTGGCAATTGGGAAACCTAATCCCCACACCTCCTGTGTGATACTAGTTGTATAAACTAGAGTCGATTATCCTTTAACCTTAGGTTTCTCACGAGACCCTGTAGGTTAACGAATTAAAGACTTCATTGGGATTGTGAAGCCAGACCCAACTATTTTCTCTATAGTTGCGTGATCTGATCTTGTTGTTTCTATCGTGTTTGAGTACAATCGTAAGATTGGCTTGAGATTTATATCTCCGATAGGCAAGATAGAAAAGTAGTCACAAACACCTTCGTCTCATCGTTTGTGATTCCACAATATCTTGTTTCGCTAGTCGATTAAGATTATTGTGAGGTGATTGATATTTCTAGGCTGTTCTTCGGGAATATAAGTCCGGTATATCAATTGGTTCATGTTCACCTTGATTTATCAAAAGACGGAACAAAATTCGTAGGTATTTCTGTGGGAGACAGATTTATCTATTCCTGTAGACTTTTCTGTGTGAGACAGATTTGTTTATTCAAGTATTCGAATTTGGGTCGTAGCAACTCTTAGTTGTGGGTGAGATCAGCTAAGGGAATCAAGTGCGTAGTATCCTGCTGAGATCAAAGATGTAAGGAGCACAACTGTACCTTGGATTAGTGTGAGATTGATTGAGGTTCAACTACAGTCCAGACCGAAGTTAGTTTGTAGTAGGCTAGTGTCTGTAGCGGCTTAATACAGTGTGTGTTCAATCTGGACTAGGTCCCGGGTTTTTCCTGCATTTGCGGTTTCCTCGTTAACAAAACTTCTGGTGCCTGTGTTATTTCTTTTTCGCATTCTATTTTGTTATATAATTGAAATATCACAGGTTGTGCGTTTAATCGATCAATTGGTAAATCCAACCTTTGGTTGTTGATTGAAATTGATTGATCCTTGAACATTGGTTTTTGGTACCGTTCAAGTTATTTCTCTTGTATTCAATCAGGCTAGCAGATTTCTATTTGTTTGAGTAAGGATTGAATAGAGAAATTGAGATATAACTCTTTGATATACTTTTTTATTAAGATTGAGTCTGACTGTCTAGTTGATTCTCTTAAAATTATATTGGAGTTAGTCCATACAGATTGCTAAGCGAAATATTGAGTGAGGTGGTTCGACCCCTGCTTTTTCACTTAGCTTGGCTCTTATATCAGGTTTCATCTAACGGTGAATATTGATTGCTTTGTTTTAAACCTATCAAACCCTGATTTGAAAACTATATAAAGGAGAACTCTTGCAACTGGGAAACCTAATCCACACACCTCCTGTGTGATACTAGTTGCGACTAGAGTCGATTCTTCTTTAACCTTAGGTTTTTAACGAAACCCTGTAGGTTAATGACTTGAAGACTTCATTGGGATTGTGAAGCCAGGCCCAACTATTTTCTCTGTAGTTGCATGTTCTGATCTTGTTGTTTTCTATCGTTATTGAGTACTATCTTCTCTAAGATTTTCTCGAGATTTAATCTCCGATAGGCAAGATAAAAAGTATTCACAAACATCTTCCTCTCATCGTTTGTGATTCCACAATATCTTGTTTTGCTACCATACGATTAAGATTATTATGAGGTGATTGATATTTCTAGGTTGTTCTTCCGGAATATAAGTCCGGTATATCAATTGGTTCTTGTTCACCTTGATTTATCAAAAGACGAAAAAAAAATCATAGGTTTATTTGTGGGAGACAGATTTTTCTATACAATAGACTTTTCTGTGTGAGACAGATTGGTTTATCAAGTCTTCGAATTTGGGTCGTAGCAACTCTTAGTTGTGGGTGAGATCGGCTAAGGGAATCAAGTGCGCAGAATCCGGCGTGGTTCTAGAGGCGTAAGGAACGTGACTGTACCTTGATCAGTGTGAGATTGGTTAGGGCTCAACTACATTCCAGTCCGAAGTTAACTTGGAGTATGCTAGTGTCTGTAGCGGCTTAATACAGTATAGTGTTCAAATCTGGACTAGGTCCCGGGGTTTTCTGCATTTGCGGTTTCCTCGTTAACAAAACTTCTGTTGCCTGTGTTATTTCTTTTCCGCATTATATTTGTTTATATAATAGAAATATCACAGGTTGTGTGTTAAGTTCAATCAGTTCTTGAATCCGACCTTTGGGTTGTTGATTGAATTGATTAACACTTGAACATTGGTCTTTGGTACCTTCAAATTATTTCTCTTATTCAATTGGGCTCGCAAATTCCTATTTGTTTGATCGCGGATTGAATTGAGAAATTGAGATATAACTTTTTGATATACTTTTCTTAAGATTGAGTCTGACTGTCTCGTTGATTCTCTTGAAAGAATATTGGAATTAGTCCATACAGATTGCTAAGCGAAATGCTGGGTGTGGTTGTTAGACCCCCGCCTTTTCAGCTTCATCGAACCGGATTTGAAAAAGAAAATGAAAGAAGGAGAGGGAGATGGTGAAGAAGTTGACGAAAGAGAAAAAGAAGAGGAAGAAGGGCAACGACAACGAGTAGGATACAGAAAAATAATATGACTAAAAGAAGTTAGACCCAAATACATTGTTCTTTTGAGAAGGAAACTTATCAAACGAGGTGAAATTAGGATGAGTGTCATAAAATTGTTTCTTGAGTATAAAAAAGAAAAAGACAACAATACTGAGTGTGAGGAACAGATGACAAGGTGCTTTTTGATGTGGGTTACGGGGATTGCACTTTTCCTAAACAAGAATGATGTTATTGCCAAATAGTGGCAGAAGATATTAAGGGATTTGGATCTTGTCAATACTTACGATTGGGGTTCAGACATTTTATGCTCGTATGTTATGGAGCTTGAGTACGGGAGTAAAGCAAGAAAAAGAAGACCTCCAGTTCTTTTGGTATGTATTAATGGTAAACATATTCAAACCCGCTCGTAAATTTACTTTGTTGTTATTGTTGATCGTTTAAACTTTAGTCGTCAATAATCTTTAAATGTTCGTGGTTTTGGAGCTTTGGTTTTGTGCGTATTTCTGATGTCTATTTCTTAACAATATAAAACTGAGCGCATAAGATTTTTATCCATGGTCGGCGGGTGGGTTAGATTATGAGACACAAAGACAGAAATGAAAAGGTAAAGAACATGATACTTGTTGGATAGTCGATGGAAGGATAAGAAAGAGGTGCATACACAAAAGAAATTTCTGAAACACGTAGCTTTGTTGTTTGATCCATTTGGAAACAACGCCCCGTACTTGGGAGAACGATGTCTCAGACAAGTTGTTGGAATCAAAATAATACCTAGAAACCCACCTGACGCACTGGTATACATCCGAACCGAGTACTTGTATACCAACACTCAACGTGATACCTTAACTTACAAAGAAGTATGATTAGGAGTATATGGAATGGTAGAAATGAATGTATGTTGGAAAGTACTCCGACATTGTTGAGCATGAACGAAACAGAGATGTGTATGGTTCGCAAAATCCTAATGCTAATGTTCGTCACCCACCCGGTCGAAGACAAACAACGAACTACGTACTGAAAATTCTTCGGTAGTGGTTAGATTTTCTTGTTGAAGAGGCATACCAGAAGGGATGCTAAACGAGTTTGGAAATTGATTTGCAAAAGGGGTTTGAGGAAATTGGCTTGAAGATAGAATTTGAGTATTCGGGGATTGACCTGAAAACATATTTGGGGTATTACTAGGGTATTGGCTTGACAAAGGACACGCATCTTCCTCTATATCTTCATCTTGATCCTCTGCTACATTTCTAATGTCTTTAACCATCTTAAATTCTTCTTCGCGACCCAAGGGTTTCTTGTTTTCTTTAAAAATATCGTTTCTCGCCATTATAACCTACATTAATGTAAATGAAGCATAAGATATAGATTAAATAAATATAACAAGTGTTGTGAACATGTTTAGATAACATACCCGGTTATTATAATCCAAGTTCGGATTATTTGCGTCAATAGTTGCAAGACATTTAGAAAATTTATGCATTTCCATCTTGATAATGCTAAATCTACTTTGTACTTCAGTTATAGTACGATTATATGGATTTCCGCCACAGGCTTGTATAAATCTTTCAAAAACTTTTTCCCGAAGCATATTCCTATCCACACATCTTCCCTCTTTCTCTATAACACAAAATGTAGTAACATGATGTTTGTCCTTCATAACACAATATTTCTTTATCGATTTAGTTTGTGACGTTTTATGTTGGACATTTGTCTACAAAAAGAGATGGACAAGAAGAATGGAAGAAACTTTTAAGTTGAGAAGATAATTTGAGTGCACAAATCAAGTTGTAGGAAGATGCTTTGATGTGATTTGAGAAGAAAATCTAGTTTCTACTTTATAGTCATTTTTGTCAAATTTTCTTCTTCAAAATATCCGTTGGGATCCGAGGGTGGAGAAAATAGAGACGTTAATAATAATGAATAGTTACAATCGTGTGTGAAAGGAATGTAACAAAAAATAGGTCAAGCAAGTTTTTGTAAATTTTGTGAGAGAAGCATAACTAAAATAGGTAATTGAGTTTCCGCACAGTACGAAACTAAGTTTCCGTAGGGGCTTCCCTTTACTAACTATAATGATGAACAGATGTGTTCCACTCACTAGCCAAGCGAATTCATTCCCCACATAATGACTAAGCGAAAGGCTATAGTAGTTGTCTTTCACTCTGATCAAGCTATAGCCAAGCCGAAACCCCAACCATAGTGCTTGGCCTTGGTAAGTACTTTTTTTCTACAAACCTGTACATGGATTCTCAAGTTCAAGGTCATGAGAGCTAGTCTTAATAGATGAATTTGGAAGAGTTTTTTATCTACAAACTTGTGCATGCAAATTAAAAAGTAAAAGTACTGTTGCAGTAGATTTGTTAAGCAAAACGGGTCACAGATACTGCATACTCCAACAAGAACAAAACGTAATCAAGAATAATTAAGTTGGGTGTGCTCTTTTCTACATAATATTACATCCGACTAAACGGAACAGAGATTTTGGATTACAGCAATATATGTACAACACTACAAATTAGACACATACCTAGGTAGTACAAGAAGTGGTAAGCAAATTGCTAATAAATACATACAAATTTCCTCAAATCCCAGCAGAAAATGTTACCAAGATTTACTTCATGTAGATGGACTGACAACACACCTTTTTAACATCCGTTAGTACTTTCAGCTGTTCTGAGATTTCGCAAAAAACTACTGCATGTGGAATGGTTTCCTAGGTGTAGGTGCTCGGTTCTCTATGGACTGTAATCTTTGCTTGAGATGAAAGACCTCAACCTGCACATGGATTTGAGTTTCGCAGAACGGTACCAATTCATCAGCATATACGGAAAGGAAAGAGAGTATATATTCTACAAGCGATAATAGGTACTATAATTCAAGACACATGCAGTACCTGTAATTGAAACGCTCTGGCTCTTTCTCCAGTAAGAACACCCCTTGTTGAATTAAGCTCCTGCATTACATTTGCGATAATCAGTACGAGCAAATGGTCTCAAAGAACTCTTTATGAAGCAGGTTCAAGAAATTATATCCTTAACTGACCTTTTGTGTATCTTCCAAAACAGCCTTCAGGAAAGCTACATCATGCTCAAGTCTCACGTTATCAGAGTGGACTATATTTGATAGACTATTAGCTTCATCTTGTGCAATCTCTATACTTGAAAGTTTCTCTTTTAACAGCTCCATTTCCTTCACCGTGTCCAACAGTTTTTTTTCCATATCCTGTTTACTCTTAATTACTGAAGATAAATTCTTCTCTGCAGCTTCTTTGCTGGTCAACGCAGTGGTTAACTGTCCTTCAAGCAACCCATTCTTCCTTATCAAACCAGCAATTTTAGTTTCATACATTTGAAATAAGCCAACTGGTTTTCCTTCAGTTTCTGGATGTTGTATTTCATCCTTGTCAGAATAATAATCTGTACTGATTTGATTCTGATGATGGGTTATATAATTTTCTGAGTCAAACACCGAAGACATGTCATCCACATTGTTCACACCTCCAGCAAGATCCGTCTGAACTCCTGTGTCTAATGTTTTTAGGTGTTGCTCCATTGTCTGCACATATCAATTTTAGTTGTAGAGAGATAACGTAAGTACAAAATCATATATGAAATGATTTTTGATGATGACAATAAATCTAATGTTGCTGATAGCAGCCTTGATAACCTGAGAAGAAGAGTTCTTCCGTATTGAGCAGTTATCTGTCTCCTTAAAGTTCTCATCCAACAGATTGTTCCGCATAGTTGAAGCTAATTTGCGTTCTTCATCCTTGTTGCACTTCGTGGAGAGTGAAGAGAGAGGATTTGAGTCCATAAGGGAGGAGACAGAAATGGATTTCCTACCTGAGCCATGGTTCTCTAGCACAGATGCTATGTTATTTCTGACAACTGAATCAACTGGACATGGGAGAGCACAATTATCAAATTGACATGCAAACTCTATAGTACGGGTGAAATTCTCAAAAAGTGCCTCACCTGGACATTTGCTGCCAGTTGATTGCCAACCCATAGAGTCGTGCCTTTCCATGACCAATACCTCAATCTGTAGAGTTGAGAGTTACATAACAATATTATTGATGGTAAGAACACCTTAGCCACTTAAAGCAAATTGCCAGAGAAAATGTCCTCAGTCCAACCTGATTGGAAGTTTCCTTCTTGTATCCGCCAAAAGCGACTAGGAAATCCTTTTCTTTATGATGCACAAATACCAAGCTAAACCCCTGTATAACAGCATAATACAGTAATTCTATCAAACTAGTATACATAAAATGAACTTTTTAAAGTCAAGTTTATCATAAAACTGTGTTTAGTGAGTGATCAAAGTTGAACCGCATGATCATGACAAAGAAGTGTTGAATTCGAAAAAATACTTGAGCTCTATATAATGTCTATCAGTAGTAAAACATACACATAGTCACCAAACTCACTTTGGTGGAAGTTACCGAAGATGGAGATGATGCCACAGCTACTGACCACTCGAGTTTTAGGACATCAAGGACCAATGTATCCGCATGCCCTGTAAAACAAGATTATAAGTTCAAACTCTAAAACAAGTGGAAGCATATTATGGCAGCGATTAAGAGCCTAAGTCAATTTTATGTAAATCTTCACAAAAATGCTTAAAACATACTCATGCTTAAAATTAGTCCAAGCAAACAAAAAGGCAAATGCATTGAGAAGTTTAAGATATACTTTTTTTCTTGCTCCCCCCTCCGGCAATGTACCATTTATTCCCACATAAAATTCCAGAGCTACCAGCTCTAGGTGATGGATGGAATCCACGAAGCTTAATTCTTGTCCATATCATCTGAGAAGAAAAATTGTAATGGATGAGTTTAATCTGGCTAAATAAGATTCAACCTAGCATCTATTAAGAAACCAATTGACTATGCACACTGGCCTCCATTGGTAATGAAATTCAAACAAAAAAGATGCCTAAATTTAAATACCGTTTCAAAATCAAGAGAGTACAAATCATTCAGAGTCCTCGATTTTGATGAACCCCCAAAAATGAAAAGGATTCTGTCATCATAGAGGGCTGCCACATGATTGGATCTTGGAGACGGTCTACTCCCTCTGTAGACAAATACAAACATATCCACGTTTATAGAACCTCGGTAAAGTAGAGAACTGACTAATTCTTGTAACATTACGGATAACTTAATAACATGGATAAGATCTAGAGTTGCTTGGCAGTCAGCAATCTGCCTGAGAAATTAGTAACGGGTTTTACAGGCTTAAACAAGCCTACCCCAACTTGTTTGAGACTAAAGGCTTGGTTGTTTTACAGGCTTAAACAACTTACGTGTAGTGCAGAGGAAGCCACATCAAAGACTTGAGATCGAACATATGTATATCATTCAATTTTCTTCCTTTAGCATCTTCACCACCGAAGAGGATCAAAACTGAACCAGCTCTAGTCACACTGTGACCGCTGCAAGAAACCTGAAATGTGGTTTAATCGAACAGTTCAAATAAAAGACTACAAAAGTAAGTATTGGAATATGTCTTAGATAATGTCTTGCCAAGAAGTTTATAAGGATAAAAGTTTCAAAAATTACCGGAACTTCCCCTCTGGCTTCCATAAGTGACCAGCATTCCGTTTCTATATCAAATGCCCACACTGGAAAGCCAAGAAGACCACATTATGTAAGTTGCAGCGAAAAGCAAACATAATGATCCAGAGCTATAGAGGTTGACAAACAGAAGAACTCCAAACCTGAAATCCTGTCGCTTGCTGGGTCAGTTTTACCTCCAACCATTAGTGCTTTTTTCCCCCAAGGTACCTATTTGAGCCAAAACAAACCGACAAAGTTTACAATGCAATTCCATAGCCGCTTTTTTTTTTTGACATGCAATGAACAGCTCATAACATTTTCATGATGGTTTAAACAGTCAACACTGTACTTGTAGATTAGCAGCTGAAAATAATTTTGAAGCACGATAAATTGGATTTCGTAGCATAACTTAGTATGTGGTACAGTTTAGAAATTTCTTACCATACGATGTCCCTTGCACGCAGGGATCTTCAACGGAAGACTATTGGGTGACAAGTAAAGTTTTGAAGATGCTTTAGTCCACGTAAACCTCTCAAAACTAAGAACCTGTTAAGTAACAAAGAAAAAACTTCAACCAATATGTGGCAGTGTTTTGCTGCAATCAGTAGAACCATGAAGTGAAATACGGACTAACAAATGTGTTGTTCTTGACGCTGCTATCTCAAGTGTCGACTAACTATCGAAAATCAAGCTGCAAAGAACCGCACATTTCCATACACATGCCCCATTTTACAATACACTTGAAAAGAAATTAATACCTGTACATCATTTAACACACCGTGGCCAGATTCACCACCAACCACCACCATTTTATCCCCAATCACAGTTGCTGCATGCTATTCAATCACAAAAACTTAATATTCAAATGAAAGAATACATAACCAAATTCTAAAGTTAAGCTAAGCAAGTTAAACAATTTACATTGAAGCGAGGCGTGGGTTTATCCCCCGTAGTTGATAACACCATCCAACCTTCCGAACTCCCTGAAGCACAGCTGTTAGGTTCACCCGTATCAGATAAACTTTGCCGATTATGTGCATCAGATTTAACCTTGGTGGGAGGCGTTACTGATTCTCCCTTCACAAAACCAACACAACATTATCAATACAGCACAATACAATACAAAGAGCTATCACATACATATAGCAAGACAAAGGGTAATCGCACTCACATCGGATTTGTTATGGCCTTTAGTATGTCTAACAGGACTTCTAGTTCCTGAATTAGTATCTGAAAGCTGCACTTTCAACCTAAAATCATTCAAAAATAAATTTTACTCCCAAACATTGGACAATAAGAAGTTAATTGAACTAACAAGAACCAAAATGTTACCTTCCAAGCTTCATTCTCCTACGAGAAAACCCAAACATTTTCTTCATTTTAAACTAGAAAAACAAAACAAACCCACATCAAAAAAACATAAACATTAACCTTAACACTCCAAAACAGTACAAATTCATTAAATAGTTCCATAAATCACTCAGAAAACAGAGCATAACAAAGATGGGGTTGTTTTAAGTAACAAACCTGGAGATATAGACAAGAAGATACTGTTAAGATTTCTCTATTTGCAAAAAACAACTAAATACCAGTGAAGAAAACCATTAAATGTTGGTTCTATAAGATTTCAGAACAGGAATCGAAGGATATAATTTTTGTTTTTGGGAAAATAAATAAACAATTTTATTTAAATATGTTATTCTTGTTTTTATTATAGTTCTAGTCATAGGCTAGTACTGTCAACCAGTAGTAGAAGTACTTGAAATTGAGCTGTAAAATAATTTTAATGGCATTAAATTACTATCAATATTCATTCATCATCATCATCAATCAGTCAGGGAAGAGAAGAGAGTGAGAGAGTGTGATATAAATTTACAATGCACGGGGGTGCGTAGTATAAGGATTTTGTTTGTACTTATTTGCATGGCGTTTTCTGGGTGGACCCTACTCTAACGTCTACTACTACAGTTCGGGATGGAGACTAACGTACGCTCAGTGGTGCAGTTGAGAAAACCCTCCTCCCATTTCCCAACAACTGGCTAGAAACGAGGATTTGGGAAGTCGGGTGGATTTTTGTATTTGTTATATAAATGTTTTGATGTATCCACTGAGGATTGACTTATATGCCAACGTATTAAAACAATGAACGGCTATCCTTCCCAAGGATCGCATGGTTGGATTGACGTCAGTCACGTTCATAATTGAACTTTGGCGGACTTGTCGTCCCTACATGATAAACTGATTCGGTGTTAGTCACATACTCGCAAAGCCGAGAGTCGAGACCAAGGTTTGAAAAACGGGTCACAGGTCGGGTCACGGTCATAGGACGTGACCGTTATAACTTGTTTTGAAGGGTGTGAGCACGTTTCGAGCAAAAAATGCGTTGTTTAGGGAAAAAACACATTTATTTGATGTTTTTATGAAATAACGGGTGTGATAACGGTTAAATAGAAAAAATAAATAAATTATAATCTGAATTTCCTATCTAACGGTTTTAACATGCGTGAAAACGGTTATATCAGGTATAAATAACGTTGTTACTACGTTTTTTTATTTTATTTGTTTATTCATTTATTTTAATTTTTGTAACTGTAATTCTTAATCTTTTATTTTAGAAATAAAAAATTGATTAAAATAGTATTTTTTATAATTTTTTTCTTCTAAAAGACGGGTATAACGGGTGTGAAAACGGAAAAAACAGTCTAAAAAACTTATGTTAAAATGTTATTTTGACGAAAAAACGTAAAAATCAATTTTAGAAAAACGGTTATCACATGCGTGAAAACAGATATAATGGGTCTAAATAACGCCGTTTTTTACTATTTATCGGTGTTATGTAGACAACCGTATCGGTGACCCTCACGAGCACGCTACATAGGGGTGTGCGTTTTAACGGCCGTTTTCTTGGAAAAAACGACCGTTTTTCAAACCTTGGTCGAGACTGGTGTTTAATGCATCCGTTGATCTTTTTGTTTTCTAAAGGTTTAGAGCAAGAGCAGTGTTATCCCGCACTGTCGTGCGTGAAAGCTTTATGAGGTAGCGGCTTATATATCGTTGGATTATATCTCTCGCCGTTAATATATATTCAATTAATCTTTTCTAAAATATAAGCGAGCTGGCTAACTTATAATATTGGAAAGAAGCCCTTCTAGTTTAGTTTTATTTCACCCTATGTCTTATGATCTTCCGTCCTGCGCTACTTGGGACGATTAGTTTGCAAGATCAATTGATTATCAAGTTGAATTCAACACACCCAAAAAAAAAATTTGCTTCATCCTACAAGAACACATCCACCAAGTTTGGAATCTGTAGCTCACTCTGTTGGTTCTCCTCATGCTCACCATTAAACCCCCTGAAAAATCATAAATTGCTAAGGTCAGCAATGGTGGAGAAACGAAGATTATTGTTGTTTCTCATAGTAGTAGCAGAGAAATCATCAAGGGTGAATGGTTTGGTTCTGATTTCATCTATTTAATTTCATCTTTGATTTTTGACTGTAAGTATTTATGGGTTTCACATGAACTGTATTCATAGCCTAGTTAGTAAGTTCGCGAATCATTCGCGAATTTTACCGTCTTATTCGCGTATGTTTGCAACTCCGAACCCAAGACGCGTATTATATGGCATTCCCGGATTATTCACGAATCATTCACGAACTTTACGTATCCCGAATAATACGTCCGCTTAATTCGCCAGAAATTCTTTAGCTTTTACATTTTCAAAGGCCCAACTTTTTGGGATTTACTGCCTCCCGAGCATACACAACCCAATATTAGACATTGTTGTAACTTTTATGAAACAAAAATGACTGAAGAGATTTGAAGGTGAAGGTGAGAGAGATCTCAAACTCACTAACCAAGCATCTAAACCACTATACCACGTCCTCTTGGATGACTAATGTTGTATATATTATTAATATCATCATATTAAGTTTATTTTTTCTTTAAATAACTCACAAATATGCATAAAAATTAGTCAATGTCCTTATAAATACTAATTATTTATTATATATAGATACCGAATTTTCAGAGCCGAACTCACATTTATAAATTGAATTATACACGTACGTATGCCGTTCCGAATTACTGACGAATCACGTCCCGTTGACCGAATTTTGGACCGAATTTGGGTTTTACAAAACCGTATAATACTCGTACGTTTGTCATTCCGTACATTTGCCGAATCCTGAATTGCTAACTAGGATTCATAGATCTGCAATTAAGATATAAAGATGAGAAAAGAGTGAAAGATATAAAGATTTTCAAACACATAAACCTAATTACATCACTTCAATCACATCAAACATCACCCATTAATTCTTATCTGGGTTTTTGTTGTTGTAAAAAGAGAGGCCTTTATGGATTCTAATTCCGTTGTTCCTTTGGATCCCGTTGAATTGTATTCATCCATATATTTTATTATAGGTTTCTTTGTTCCTTTTAATTTCATTGTTAGGTGATGACGAACAAATGAGTAGTATATGATCAACAAGCACAATTACTGTTTTAGAAGAAGCAACAAATTGTTGTGTAAAAATTGAAAGAAATGTGGTGTTGCAGAGCAGTAAATGGATATTTAATGAGCATTACATAAAATATTGAAATAGATGGGGATTTTTTTGAATTCGCAAAATCAACTTAGAGGACTTTTGTATAAATAATTTTATAAAAAGATGTAAAATTACCATCAACGGTTGTGATTTACCATGTAACATCATCTAAGGGTGACCAACCCGTTACCTTATAGTGCTTTCCCGCACTGTCGTGCGGGATAGCACTGCTCTTAGAGCAACTCCAATGGTACACATTTGATTGGAATGTTTGGCAGGCCAGGTGGATGGTCAAAGTTAATTTTGGACAGTGAAGAAGTGGTATACCGAGGCAAACAAAGGCGATCGTTGTTGAAAAAACCGACCGGCCTCATCAGAATCGAGATCACATTGTGCCGAGTGTCGGCCTTCACTGGCTCGACAACGGTAACTTTTCAACGGCCGAAAAACAGCCACATTTCCACACCCTATAAATTCAACTCAACTTCATTTTTCTCTACTCTCATCAACTTCTTTTCTTCTCTACATAATTTCAACTCAAATCCTATCTTCTCTACATCTTTTCAACAATAATTCAATTTTCTAAACATTTTCCCAAACACAAATTTAACGCCCATTAATAATTACCATGGCTCTTCCATCTCAAGATATTACTCGACAAAGAAATAGAAAACCACCTAAAAATAAACACAGTGAAGTTCTATCGGGGATACGACAAGATCCGGAGGAACATAACAATACTCGGCTACTCTCATTTCCAAAATTAGCAATTAGTGAAGGTCATCTGTCCACAAAGGTTAAGCGGGATAGTTCTCTACAAAAAAAACAAGAGGTGGTTGGTACGAAATTCATAAAGTTTATAAATTTCTTCCTTGTGGTGTTAAAATTATGTCGATCGATTTCCTTGGGTTACTTTGTACCATATCCAAGCGCATAAAAATTCGCCCACACTGGTGGGTATATTGATGGAGCGTTGGTGGTATACTACACACACGTTTCATTTTCATGACTTCGAAATAAGTACGCCATATCTTTTGATTTTATATTTTTTTTATGCAACCAATACAAGGATTACAAATGAAATGAACAAATTGATTTTTTTTTTCAGGCATAACACCATCAGATTTGTATTTCCTACTTGGGATACCTTCTGGGACGTGAGATGATGTTCCATTTAACCAAGACGGTTGGTTGGCCAAACAACGATACAAAGATGCACTTCCATTGTACTTTCAAGTAACAAGACAAAGAAATCATTTAGCTTTAAGAGGTGGCGGAATTCATAATTCCGGTTTAAAGGCATTTATAGTCAACGAATTGCATGGTGGTAACGATCCTGGTTTGCCAGAGTATGACCCTGCTAAAGATACAAAAAATTGCAAGGGTATTTATTTTATGGGTACTTGGTACATACTTTTTCCCTAATTCAAACTCAAGCACTCAAGTGGGGTGGCTAGAGGCGCTGCAAGATATGGAAAGGGCCACCACTTTTGATTGGGGGTCCACTATATTAACTGAATTATACATTTGTCTCGATCTCGCATGTTGTGGGGCGTCAAACATTGAAGCTTCTTGGGGCATCATTGAGGTTAATACGGAACTACATTCTTTAGCAAGTATAATACACTCATACATTCCTTAGACTAAATATAGTTTACATTCCTTAGACTAAATATAGTTGACTTTCTTTTATATCTTTTCTACTCCGACTCTGGTGGTATGCAAGTTTCAACATTGGTGTACCAAGACTTTGTGACTACACGAGGAAATATTGGCCAATGATAGTGAGGTACGAAGGTGATAATTGGGTGTCAAAATAAAAAAGGCCTGAGCGAGATAACATTCATGTGTGGAGATCCCAAATGTCGATTAGGGACAAATATAATGTTATTTGGAGGTCGTTTCTGGATTTTGAAGAATGACACTGTCAGAAAGATCATATACTTTTCACTGCAGCGCATGGTGTTCACCTATTTTTTGTACCTGCCACTAAATAGGTGAATGAATGCAAGGTCCCGGAAACAAATGATTATTGGACAACGGGATGGGGCATTGGTCAATGCATTGCGGGAACCCTTTGAATGGGCAATCATGGGTAATATAAAAGGATGGAACCCTTTATTATGAAGCTGAGTGACCAGATAAGGTGTGACGGACTGGAAATTTGCACCTCCAACGGGTCGAGATCCAACCGGCGAGCACAAACCTCCCATCACGTCACTATAATGGAACCGGGTTATAAAGAAAAATCAAAAAATAAAATAAAATGTATGTTTATATATACAAAAATATATGCAGAAATTAATTTAAACTTCAAAGTTTACACAAGGATGTCAAAGCACATTTACCGTTAAACAAGAACTTTCAAAATTTGTGTCCAACATAAGTCTTCTCAAACTTAACAAGCTAAATGGTAAAATACAAGGATAAGAATGTAATTTAGTTCAAAATCTATTTACAAGAGAGATATTCGTAATACACAAATTAACAAGTTTAACTCCCAAGAAACTACACGCATAAAAGTGTTTCTGAAACATGAAATAAATCTTAAAGAGATAACTGAATCAAAATACAACCCCGTTTCACAACCCATGAAATATATATACAAGGACAACAACATAAATCTATACTATGTCCGTAACTCCACCGTCATAAGATTTTCTGTTTTACTACGTCAAACTAGCTCTAAACTATTTGGGAAAACAAAGCAAACCGAGGTGAGCCACATGCCAATAGGAGATATAACGGTAATCGAATGCGAGGAGATAAACAATAAGGTGTCAAAAGGTAAAAGCAACTATAGAGCATCAAACTAGAATTTGAAATTTGTAACTAAGTGTACAGTATTTGTTCACAAACGTTTGTAAGCTCTATTAATTTAAGTTCAGATAAAATTACTCTACTCTTTCTATGGCCAGTACCAATGTCAGGGTAGTCGGGTACCACCCATCGTTTTGAACGATCTTCCGGATAGCCACCAAGGTGGTGGGGTGCCACTTAGGCTTGGCAGTCCTAAAGTGAAGTTCTCTAGTTTCCAATCAGATTCATTTATCGTAAAGGACACATCAACAAAACCATGTCATGAAACCTCGCAAATTCATAACCAAAAGCTTATAGAAATATTGGCAGCAATTGCATAAGAACGCAACATGAGAGCGAGAATCATGTACCACAAAGTACGATATATAATCTTTGATCAAATAAAAAGAACCCAAATTGCTGAAAATTATCAGTATTGAAGTATACCAACCAGTATGCAAACAAGAAATAAGGAATTCAACATAAGTCTCACAAAACTATGAAAACTTTGATAGTTTCAAAAGTAAAGAAAAACTTACCTACCCTTGTCTGCCGATAGGAACAAGAAGAGGAAATAGTTCAAATTCAAATAGCATTACATCCCAGTCTTTTTTTTGTCCTAAAAATCATATGTGCAAGTAACAATGATGTTCCCAAACGGGAATTAACGCAATACCTCTCCAGGTTCAATTCAAAATATGCTTGTGGGAATCATTTCAGTGAATTAAGCTTCAAAATTATTTTATAGCTCAAGAAAATAAAGAGAGAAAAAAATTCATGAAATACTGACAAAGGAGTTGAAACAAACAAGAGCATCACAGGAGTGCTAAAACATAAATCCTGGTATAGATACTCATGAAAACTACACTTTCGCTAGTTTACAATCAAAAATCTATACAAGATTCATTAGGCAGCGAAATTCAACAAATTATGGCTCATTGATAAGATGAGGAGCCCCTCTATCATATAAAATTTATAATAAAATACAGTAAGGTTCATAACTATGTCAAAAAAGGCTCATCAGAACAGAAAAGGAGTCACGTTTTTCAGAAAATTCCATTTTCGGTAGTTTATGTTCAGACTTTATATCAAAAAGACTCATCAAAATACGACATGAGACAGGTTTTTTAATAAAATTCAAGTTTTGATAGTTTACGATCAAAACTGTGTAAAAAATTCATTAAGTAATGGAATTCAAAAAATTTGGTATTTGGAAAGCTGAGAGAACCCTCTTTAAGATATAAGCAATAAGCAAAAATAACAAGTTTTATTGCTATGCTGAAAAAGTCTCTACCAAACAGGACAGAAATCACGTTGTTAATGGTGGGTTTTTGCTTAAGGCGAAAAATCATGAAATCTATTTTCTGACCTAGCATCAGAGACATTAAACTTTGGTGTATTTTTATTCTGCAAAGAATTTTAAGGAATACACTAAAATCATATTAGGATTTCATACCTATCTCTCTGCATATGTATAGTTGTATGTATGTGTTTCACGCAGCTGAACTTACATATATGTGCAGATGTATTTATCGTATGACTTGGTATCCACATACATACGAAATTATTAGAATTGAACTGATGCATGTTGTGCAATACTCCCAAATATTCTATATTGTCCAAAAAAGATGCACATAAAATACTTTATAAAAGCATCACAGCTATGTCCATAAGATCAAATAATTATCGTGCCAGATACAAGAACTGCAAAATCTAACAATTTTGTATGAGCACGCAAAATTGGCTTATTTTACACAATTTGGTGTCCACACACAAAATTCGATTATTTTACCCAATTTTGTGTCAACACACAAAGTTTGGTTATTTTTCTCAATGTCATGTGAGCATACAAAATTTATCTATTTTTCCCAAAATCATGTAAGCACGCAAAATTTGTCTACTTTGCTCAATTTTTCATGGGGCACAATATCTTGACTCCCATTAGTCGAAAACTAGCTTGTCCAAGCATGGAGTAAGAGTTTCTCATAATTGGTTGCATAAAACCCTAATTATGGTCAAAAAGTAATTAAAATCAAATTATGATTAAATCGTGACTGCCCGAGTCAGTCACGGATTAATCCTGGCCATCCAACTTGGCCGACCAGTTTGACCGGCCTTTCAACTTCCATGATCGACCAATCACGTCTCTCAGACTTGGCCGGCCACCCATTTATTGTCCTGACCAATCAGGTCGCTTAGAGATCGATAGAAGGATGAACTCACAATGACCAGCCAAAGTCGGATGGACAGACTGCTGCAAGAATGTGAAAAGTCGCATGTGAGAAACACTGAATTCATCGGGCTAAGGCCCTGCAACACTTATAAGTGTTGCATTTAGCGTTATAAAGAATGAAAACAAACCAGGCAACGGTTTATCCGTTGCAATATGTGGTGTGGTTTCGTTTATAGCAGCTGCCAAGTACATAGCTGTTGCAAAACACCATTACAATACAGAAAAACAAAACAAAACAAAGTATGCAACATTTTAGCAACTGTAACACTTAGTAAACGTTACAAAAACCGTTGTAACGTCCATATTCAAAGCAAACCACGCCTTTCAAGTGTCGCGATCATCATTACAGGCATCTGTGATTTCCTTTAGCATCGAATTTGCCTCATTAATGCATGCGACTTACTTTAACAGTTCATTTTACATAACTTACCAAATTCGACTCATCCAATGATACCGCACATTGGTTTTAGTCGATTACTACATGAGATTTATATAATCAGTCATGTTTCTATGAAAATTGACTTGCAATTCGTGATTCTCCGTGCATGCATCTCATATGTGACTGACATGGACAGCCTAACATGGTGACTGGTCGAGATATCTTATTTTCATATGGACTCACACATATTTCCTGTTCCGTACGTTTGACTGCATCCATACTCACATATTTTATTCTTCGCTCTTTCATGATTTTTCACTGCCTCACGTTGATAACATAACTCAATATTATGTGTGACATCACTTGTTCATATATGCATGTCAACATTGATTGATGCTTGTGAACTCTTACATTCTATCAGGGAGTCTAAGATGCTCGACAAAAGGCCTAAGTGAATATATATTCATTTTAGTCTGCCTGCTCCATACGAGCCTCACCAGTCTTATCAGACTCATCAAGACTTGTCAACATCTTCT
Source organism: Papaver atlanticum (assembly GCA_023531105.1). Taxonomy (NCBI): domain Eukaryota; kingdom Viridiplantae; phylum Streptophyta; class Magnoliopsida; order Ranunculales; family Papaveraceae; genus Papaver; species Papaver atlanticum. The sequence goes on from JAJJMB010014022.1 coordinate 12,941,660, forward strand.
AGACAGACATGTTAAGTCATCAGTCGTTCTGACTATACAAGTCATCTTGGACTTCACATTAAATTAGTGTTCTGTATTAAAATTACATGAGACGTCAATAATGTCACAAATGGGGGATATTCACTAGGGTATTGGTCTGGCGGTCTGCGACATGCGATGTAACACTACACCCATTATGAAAAAGTGTCAGGAAGAGCAGATAATCAACAAGAGTAGAGGAGTAGTGGTTGTGCAACCGTCCAGTCTTCCCTAAACGATAGGGCATGGTTTTCATCACCTTCACATGATCTCCACCTTCTGCCTACTTCACAACTTCCACTTCTTACGAGGTTAGGGTGTACAGTTATGACTCTATAAAATAGATTATTCAATCCATTTAAATTAAATCAGAACATTCAGAATACACAAATCGATTGTCTGATTTACACAGAAGCCTTCTTTGAATCAAACATAAAGAATTATTCACTTACAGTCATACACAACCTTCACATCTTACAAAGTACAACACTCTGATCTCAACACTTCCTTCACTTCTCTCCCTAAGACCAACCCTTCTCCTTTCTTTGTGACCTAAACAAGACTGGAACCGTCATTTCTTGGTTTAAGCCAGCCTTGCAAAGATTGATCTTTTGAATCTAAGTACTCCTATACGGTACATTTTGTTTAGGGTTTAGACTCATTTCTCTTCAACCTACCCATTTTACCAATTTCACCAGAATCGTTTTTTTACCCATAAACACACGTTTTTTAGAAATTTCAATTCTTTAGTCTATAATCGAAAATTCATACGAAATTCATTAGGAAATAAAATTCAGCAAATTTGGTCTCGTTGGAAAGCTGAGAGAACCCTCTTTAAGATATATACAATAAGAAAGAATAACAAATTTAGTAGCTATGTCAAAAAGTCTTTACAAAATAAGGCAAAAACAACTTGTCAGTAATTTTCAGTTTAGAAGTGAAAGAAAATATTAACATACACTTAACTTTCATGAAACTTCTTGATGGAGTACATGACATAAAGAGATGAATTTTCGCAATCATTGCAATGTAATCAAGGATTAGTTCATGGACTTAAAACAACATCAAATTAAGTAAACCATACTTATGAAAGAATGAGATGTATCAAGTATTTCAAAGAAATTTGCCTATAGTGTCGAGTGTTAATACATGAAAATTCACTACTTGGGCCAAGAGGTCATCCCACGATTTGTAATCCCAAGTCTACAAGGGACTCGGGACTTGGGGACTCGACCTGGTCCAAAAGGGGGTTTGATCCGACCCTAAATATAATATCCAAGGGTAATAGAGAGAATTTGGAGGTCAAGGAGTCAAGGATAGCTTATTAAGGAAGGAATGACATTTTTGTAATAAGGAAGGAGGAAGACATGTGTCTCGAGGTAAGAAAGGAAAGTCTATAAAGGGGAAAGAAAGTGGCATTTGAAGGGGGCTTTTTCTCTCTCTTTATTTCTCTCTCTTATTCCTAGGGGGAATGGGGCATGTTGTGGCTAGGATTAGGCTCCACACTACTATTTCACATTTGACCCTAAAACATTGAGAACCCAAGCTTCGCTAGCAATTAGCCAAATATGCCATATTAACACAATTATGTAAGGAAAAATCAAGTTGTCTCTCTCTCGGCGATAATGACAGGTTAAAACAGAAATTTTTTAGGATTTTCATAAGCAAACTCCAGCATAACTCAAACACTAGTATAATTCATAAATATCCATTTAAGTATAAGCATGCTTCATGAGAAAATAAGAAAAAAAAATCAGGTTACTAGAAATAAAACAGTAAACTAACTTGGCTAGGAGATTCAATTCGGCTATAATTAATGAATGAAAGAGAACACTAGATAGTACAACAAACCCATTGTAAAATAAATGGATTCGAAATCTATTAGAGTATTGCTCGGTTAAACCCACAAGTTTTGCTATCTCAAGCTTGTTGTCAATGTTAGTTGAACAAAACTATATCTTGATTTCTAATATACTAAGTCAAATCTCGGTCTTGGTTTAGAATTTGGTAGTTGAGTATCACACATCACCCTCGAAGACATTTGGAGAACTTCATCAACAAGGTATGTGAAGAATGGACCATTTTATTTTCTTCATTATCTTACCATTCTATCTGTTTGAGACTATATCGTATGACTTTTAGTAGATTTATTGCAAATAAGAAATTTCGAGTCAAGCTTGTCTTGTTAAACATCTCGAAATATGATTCAAGCATTGGATGTTTAAAGGTCCTTAATAATATTAGTTCGAAACAATTTAAAGAATTAATTTTTGGATAAACTGAAAATTGCGCAAGCAATGGTATTATCATTTGGGAATGTTTCAAACATCAAAAATGAGAAATTAATAACCTCTGATATTCTGACTCAGGGTGGATTGGCAAACCATCTCGCAAACCATAGATATCTGAGTTTCTAGAATATAGAAAGGTTGGTGAACCAGTTCGCAGACCGTAAGTTCAGAACTGGACATTACACGAACGATAGTGATCTGAATTTTTAATATTGGTGTACCCTGACTCGTGAACTATGCCTTACGGTTCAAGAACCGTTTCACCAATGATCCCAGTAAAAGTTTAGTGGATGCTTAAAGACTTATTTTTTTAAATATGTTTAGTTTGTTATGACTCTCATAAACACCTCTGTGACATCATTGATCACTAAAACACTTGTGTATGTGCATCATGATTAAATTCTTAAGTGTTTAAATGAACATCAAATTGTTTATAGTTAATAAGGCATATTTGCTAAAGAACGATGATTATACATGGTTCCGTAACCGGACCACTGTGTTTATTCGTCTATTTGATTTCAAGACTAATTCTCACGCTTAATTTAAACCCTAATTAGAGTTTCATCTAAACGTAGAAAGTGTTTGCTTGAATCTCAGGTTATCTTAGCTTGAATTCTAAGCAACCCTCAGTCTTGAACATCTATAAATAAAGATGTTTCAACTGGGAAATTCAATCACTAACATTTTGTATCCTAGTTGATAGCTAGAGTCGTCCTATATAGACCCATGTTTCCTCTGAGAAACATAATTAGGTCTATGACTAATATACTTCGATTTGGGGACTCGTGACGCCAGGTCCGGCTATCTTTTATCTTGATAGTTCGTGTATCCTGATCTTGTTGTTTATCAAGGTTTTTATAATCTCTTTCAGGCAAGAAAGATAAAAATCACAGAGTTCTCTTTCTCTCAGACTTTGTAATTCCTCAAGATAGGTATCTGAAAACTTTTCTTAATTGATCAGTTCAATATTGTTCTTGACAGGTGGTTAAATATCTAGGCTTCTCATCTAACTGAGTGTAAGTATTCCGGATTGCGAGGTTTGCTAGATTTGTCTATTGCAAACATATTCCTAAGCCTTGATCTTTGATCTAAAGATAAATCAAATAGGCTTATCTGTTACAAGCAATTGGTATTAAAAGTCTTCACTTAGGTTGAAACAACTTTTAGGCTATAATTGACGTCAGATAAAGGAATCAAGTGCGTAGAGCCTTGCGAGGTTCAAGAGATGTAAGGAGCGCGCCTGTAACTGAATCTATTGGAGGATGGGTTCGGTCTCAACTACATTCCACTATGAAGTCTGATAGTACACTAGTGTCTGTAACGGCTTATTACAGTTTGGTGTTCAAATCTGGACGAGGTCCCGGATTTTTCTGCTATTGCGGTTTTCTCGTTAACAAAATTTCTGGTGTCTTTTGTTTTTTCCTTATATATTGTTTATCTTTATAATTTTATTTACACAAGCAGTACGTATTCAATCTTAGTAGATACGTCCATATTAATTGTAATCGATTACGAGACTCGTTCTTGTAGAATTCGTATCCTGAAAGATCGATAACAAGTTTCATACTTGGCGAAATTCCAATTGGATTATTTGGATACGACTAGATTGACTTGGATATTGATTTTTGGGATCGTCCAAGTAATCTTCTTAATAATCAGGTTCACGAACTCCATTGTCTAGACTTTTTGATTGAGAAGAGATAGAGATATAAACTCTATATATATATTATCAAGGATCATTAAGTTGGTCTTGTGTTTGTATTAGGTTTTGTCCATACAGGTTGTTGAATGGAAAAAGTTTATGGTGCAATTGGTACCCTCTCCTTTTCAAAAATAATTAGCACAAGTATAAGACAAGAAGGAAATCAAGTAAAACCCCTACCTCAATCGCTTATTCCACTGCAAGATTACCCATTTGCAGCCTTGTTCTTGAAGCTTTAATTCATTTTACACAACTCCAAATTAAGATTGGTCAAAATTTACAATTCGATCGAAATTGAGAGATAAGATTTATGTACCTCCACTTTGCTTCAATTCAATGAAAATTAAAATCAAACGCTTAATGATTCATATGGTTTTAGATTTTTAATGTAAAGGAGGGAGAAAACGATTGAGAGAAGAGAATAACATAATGGGAAGAGAATTAGAGTTTTATTCTTGTACAAAACCGTCCTTTGGCTAGTTGATGATATGATACAACATGCATGTGTCCAGCTGCATGATGAGTTATCAAGGCATATTTATATTTGTCTAACTGCATAAAGGTTATTAAGGCATTTGGGTTTAAGATTAGAGCTCGCAGATTATCAAGAGGCACCCAACTTAGGTTTTAAGCAGTAAGAAATTGATAAATGCACTCCACCATTACTACGAGTGTCCTATACTAGGATTCCGTACCATACAATTTTTGACTTACCCAGATAAATTGGTATCGGGTTTAACGCACAAGGGAAATTCTTGGAGTGTTATATAAGGCAAGGTCAAGAAACTATTGCTCATGTGCAAGGTTATGAAATTGTAAATCGTGGAGCGAATCATTTTTCAATTTTGAGAATCAAATCGTATATTAAATCGTGAATCGAAGATTTGTTGTCGATTATCGAATCGTTACATCTATGCCTATAAATATCATTGAACTGTATAAAATTTTGTTCTTTGATGTAAAAATAGTATATGTATTAACAACATCAAGTATTTTCACCAGCAGATGAGTTGTTACAATAGTTGGAAGTGGAATAATGTAGGAAGGGTGTCTCGGGTTCGAGTCTTTGCACCCATAGATATTTTCATCAATATTAATTTTGTCGAAAAAGTCAAGAAGAGTCTAATCGATTTTCTAAAATTTGAACTGAATCGTACTATTCAACTCGTGAATCGTACGATTTTCAAAACCATGCTCATGGGAGTATTTAGGCTCGTGATTTTGTCGCTGAAGAATGAGCATTAAGAATGGTATCGCTTCGGAAACAAAGTGACATAATATCTTGAACAAAATAATAACTATCAACATGAAACCATGCTTTTCACTAACTCAAAAAGTCGTTTGTATTTATTGTACAGGAAAAGGAGTTCATCGAAATAGTTAATAAAATTGCCCCCATAAGCTTGGGAGAGCCCAAATTATCCAACAACCAATAACAACATAAGAAAGTTAGCAGTCTTAACAACAAAAGCTCATTTCAAAATCACATACAGAAAATGAAGACAATAACACAACAAGAAAGATAACTCATGTTCGAGGAATTCACAACATTGACCGGTTTCATCACCGCCTAGATCAGCATCAGCAGAGACGGTCTTTTTCTACTCGTTAGGCTAAGTCCTATGGGCTAGATTGAGCTGCTAGTTTAGCAGAAAAATGTTGCAGTTCAAAAAAAAAGTGTGGCCTATTTGTTAACACTAGTTCTCTCTCGTAGCATTTGCTCGCAGTTGAACTAGCAGCGAGATTGAAGCGCTGAATGGTTCAGCGCTCAAAAAGTGACCTTTACGCTGAATGGTTCAGCGCTGGGAGATTAATTTTTTGATCTAACGGTTGGGATTTAAAGCGCTGAACCAAATAGCGCTGGACAGTGGTCCCAGATGACGTGGACTGCTAATCTAGATGCTAGATTAGCACTCCCATAGGACTTAGGAGGTTGCCCTAGATGATGTGGATTGCTAATCTAGCTGCTAGATTAGCACCCATTGGACTTAGCCTTAGGAAGAGTGTGCTTACCAGAATCAATATTTTCTTCAACACTTTCATTCTCGACAGTTTCTTTGGCGGCCTCCTCCTTGATCCCTTCCTCATCTTATCCTTCGACAGTAGTTTCTCCTTCGTATATTGGCTAGGAAATATTATACTTCTTGCATAGCTTTGCTGCGAAGTCCTTGCATATCCTTCTACTACGTCTTGCGCAGGCCTGGTCATTTAGACTCCTCGGGTGCAGCATGCGTAACAAGTTAGAAAATTTGTCGACACACAAACAAGGAAATGGTAAGTAGCAGAGATGGTCTTTTTAGATTACCTTCCTCCTCATTAATAGTTTGCTCAAGTATCTCTTCAAGATGCTCTTGTTTACTAGCCCACTTCGGGGACATCACGATGAGTTTCAGTTAATTGGTTCATAGCTTTGTCGGAGGAATCACTAGCTTCTCCCTTGCAACGAGCAAGTAGTTTACCTTTTTTTTTTTTACATAAACGAGAAGTAAGGTATTTGTTGTCCTTTGTACGGGACACATTGTCTCTCTCCGCTTCCCGAAGCTTCTCTACCGTGGCATCCTTACTTTTGGTGATTCGTTTTTTCTCTCGGCGCGAATCTTCCCCCTCTCCCACCAAATGAGTGACAACTGTTTTTCGGCGAAAGCATTCCTCCTTGTACCATTTCAACTTTTCATCCGACTCAAGCTGTTTTTAGGTTCAGTTCGACATTCTCCGCGTTAAGATGCAAGTTCACCTCATCTATGTTTTCTAATTCTCGTGTTAAATAGATTTCTGTACAATAGTTTAGGCAAGTCTTATGGTGGAATAGCTTGGAAAAAATATGGAATGTTATATCTAGTAGCTTCCAAGCTGGGGTCATCCACATTTTTTCCAAGGCATGTTACAAGGTTTGATGGAAGATATCTTGAAATCCAAGAGAAAGTGACAATCCAATTTGTGTTAAATGAAATTCCGAATTGCGCTCATTGGTGTTATTTCTAAAATATCATTGTCTCTTTCAAATTAATTTTGCAGGCAAAATTGAATGCATTCGGAATTTGCATTAATTTTAGACTTCCACGATCTATTCTAAATCCTTATGTATCATGCAATTTGGAAGACAAAATTCTTCCACCATAAACCTGCATTAGCAATCGGTGATATTTATGAGCCCTTAGCGATGGGTCATATCTATGAGAGGACATTATACGTTATGCTTAGAAATTCATCCACTATGCCAAACTTTAAAATTTCGTTTACTTATGGAAAAAGTTAGTTTTAGACTTTTTCATATTTAGCCGAACAAGAGATCAAAGAATCTAGTTCTACGTTTTCAATGAAAAACTTTTCTTAATTGTTTAATTTTATGCATCACGTTTAGTTTGCCACTTACTTAAACATTCTTTGGAGGTGACATAAGATTAACCATCCTATTTAATTATTACTTTTATAAGAGATTACTTTTCTAATCTCTTGTTCACACCTTTTCTCATCTTTCTCTTTCTTCCTCTCTCCATCATCTCTCCGATAACAGACGCCGAAAAGCCCTAGTTTTGCCTTCGGCTCAGATTTGCTCTCATGGGGGCAGATCTGAGCCAACCTTCACCTCTAAATCACTAATCTTTTCTCTATAAGCTGATCTGTTTGTTCTTTTCGTTTAATTTCGGTTCTAGATTTTTTTTTTTTTTTTTTTTTTTTCATTTCCCTCTTTTCTTTACTGACTTCAAATCTAGGGTTAGATTTATTTTTCCCTTTTTTTGATAGCAGTAATAGTTTAGATTTCAAATCCAGGGTTAGGTTTCTAACTCCATTTTTAGAATTGATTTTGGGTTTTTAATATTAGCGGTTTATTTTGAGTTTTTCTTTTGTTTGGATCTTGAACATCATCATCACCATGAAGACTACAGCACCAGCAGCAACCAGTTTACTGAAGACACCAGCAGCAGCAACAATGCCTCCAAAGACACTAGTATCAAACAGTTTCACAAGACAGATTCCGACGAAGACCCGCACCGATTCAGGCAGATACCGTTCCATGATGACTAATTCAGGTTACCCTTGTTACTGTTACTTTGATAAAACTCTTGACCAAAGGTTGGATCTATGGATCCTGTTATATCTATGTCAGCTGTTTTCCTATTTTTAGAAAAAACCCTTGAAAAATGGTTGGATCTTTGGGACCTAAAACATCTACTGTTTGTAGTCTTGGTATATAGTTTGGATGTATCACTCCTAATTCAAACTAGGCCATTTGAACTTTTTCTGTTAGTTCTGTTAGCTAGAAATCTGTATAAGATGGGTAGGATTTCTTTGTGGATTAAGTCTTGTTGTAACAATGATGTTAAGTGGCTTGAATGTGTCTGTTGTCTGCTCAAAACTTCTGTAACTGTTGGAAACCTTCTGGTCAATCTTGTAATCGATCCCGATTTTAAATCGGAGCACTATCAATATATATGAGGCTAGCCTCTTTTCCGAAGAAAAAAAAATAGCGCAATATCAAATTATTACTTTCATAAAAAGTTTCTGAGATCACTATATCATGCATAAAATCGGAAATGCGTAAATCGTCCATTTATATCTTTCAATTTTGTGTAAGGCTAAGTCCTATGGGCTAGTTTCAACTGCTATATTAGCAGTTAAGTGTTGCAATTCAAAAAAAAAGTGTGGCCTATTTGTTAACACTAGTTCTCTCTCCTAGCATTTGCTCGCAGTTGAACTAGCAGCGAGATAGTAGCGCTGCAAAAATTACCTTTTCACTGAATGGATAACCGTTGGGCGATTTATCTTTTGATCTGACGGCTGAAATTTAAAGCGCTGAACCAAACAGCGCTTGGCGGTGGTCCTAGATGACGTGGACTGCTAATCTAGCTGCTAGATTAGGAAGGTAGTCATAGCTGACGTGGACTGCTAATCTAGCTGTTAGATTAGCACACCATAGGACTAAGCAATATTGTTTTTTCTTTATTAACGAAGGAAAATAAATAAATAATTACCGACCAAAGAAAGCGCACAAAGTTATTATCGATGCTTATCGTTCTTTTGATCGGTTTATAATCCAAGCTTAATGATAATGCAATCTGTATTCTATTTGGAAGGATCAAATTAACAATCAATCAAATCATCCTTTTTTCCATTTCTTTTTTACCTTGGCAGTTGACATTGTATGAAAAATGAAAGTACTTTGGTTAGTAGAAGACTTTAACTTATATGGGTTTTGATACCTCCCGAATAAATCGATATCTCCATTAACATCCATGTTAAAACTTTGCCAACTATTAGTTGCTTTTTGGGTTATAACTTATAAGTGTTTACCTACGTTGTTTTTATAGCAATGCCTGATTCTTGTAATTAAGAACACGCATGCATTGCGTCCACGGTGCTTAAATGGCAAATCGTAGCAGCAACAAACAAACATTCATATAATTTCGATAATGGGATACATGAAAAGATATTAATATTAGCCACAGTTTAACAAGACGGTAGGAAAATTAGTTAAGCGAGGGGAAAGAAAAAGTTACAATTTTGATCCACAAAATACAAAGCAAGCAGACGCTGAAACTCTACTGTGCTTATGTATCTCGGTGCTTCCTGACCAAGCATACAATTTGCTATCTCACAGAGAATGTTATTTTTATTATGGTATCAGAAGTGATTTTACTGCTGATTAATTCAAGATTATGACTATTTCTTAAAAGGAATGAGGGTTCCACTGAGGTGACGGGTCATGACTTCATTAGGACCGCCTACTAATTTGCCACCGATAAACACAGCCGGTACGGCTGGTTTACAACCTAATCTGGTAAGAACTTTTTCCATTTCTCTTCCATTAGGGTCATGATCGATTTCGCAAACAGTCGGCTTAATCCCAAGTCGACCAAACAATGTTTTAATGGTGTGACACATGCAACATGTACTCTTTGTGAAGATCATTACTTGATTTTGTGATGCTAGTCTCCCTATCCCAAAATCAGAAGGAGGAAAATGGTTTCTTTCCATCTGGAATAACAATGAAAAAGAAATAATCAAGAAGTGAAATGAAAAAAGTGCCTTGGTGATCGAAGCAGAGGACGAAGCCTAAAATTCTTAGGAGAAATATGAATCAGAACGAGAAATATGACTAAGTGGGGATGAGTTTTGAGTTAGCTCCCATGGAAGTATTTATACAGGTTGGTAGTGACAGTAGATTATTTAGTTCTATCGAAGAATGAAAAAATGTGGTGGGAATTTTGAACTTTAAAAACTTTTCGCATATGCCCATATTACCCCCTTTCTTCTAATCACTTGTGCGCTTAACTTATTTTTATTAGCTTAGGTTATTATCGTAACTAGACTCACTTTTCAATTCCTCAGCATCTTATTTAGAGACAAAGAAAGAGAAGTGAAGGTTTATCGTTTTGGAATTGTTTCTTCTTTATCCTTTTTCTCCCTTTAATGGCAAATTCTTAGTCTTAATTTGCACTTAAAAGTAACAAATTGTCCTTTAATAAATGTGCAGAATCAAGATTAGGGGTTATCTAATTAACGTTCTAGACAGATTTTGATTGAAATCAATCATAAATATAAATATTATACCTCCCTTTTGCCGTACCATATGTTTTGTCACAAGTTGTCCGGTTTTGTATTCGGACAATTTTTCTCTTTTCCGTTATAATAATTACATTATATACACCCATACACCCCGAACAACGTATTGTAGTAGTATGAAACATTTAGCTTTTATTTCAAAAAATATTCCGTTTGGTTGCCAAAAAGAAAAGAAAAGAAGATATCATCATAGATTTGAGAGCATGGAGGATTCAGAATTTGATCATAAGATTGATCAAGTATTAGTGGCTATTGCAAGTATGAAGGGCCAATTATCACAAGGGTTCATGGCCGCTTATTGGAATTCCACTCGAGCCTAGCCACAGGCTAGGAAATTTATAGTGTCATTCACATCCATAATTTTTCCGAAGCTGCTACTGGGGTTAACAAATTATATTGTGCAACTCTGGTGCTAATCCCTACACCAGTAACTATTTTTTTGGGAGAAATCCATGAATACAAAATAGAACTTATTGACAACAAAGAATAAGGAATCCTGGCATCACATAGATCAATTTCCTCTTTCTAAAATCTTATGTTGATAAAGATTATCAAAATGGAACCCCATACACACAAAAGTTGTAGTCTTCTCACCAAGCACCGTCCTCTCACAATTTTAGTTCATAAAGTTCAAAATAGAACATCAGATTCTAAATCTCTAAATCAATTGCGTGTCTATGTGTTGTATAATCATATGTCTACATGATGGTCCATCCTTTTAAGGTATGACAGGACTAGTCGTTTTCACTAAACAAAAGAGGGGAAAACGAGAGGACTTGCAGGTGTGATGCAAATCAAGAGATACTACCCCTGCTCTTTCATAGCTAATCTGCACGTGAGCTTTCATTGAGAAGACCCAGTTTGGCAAAGCAGAACTAAAATTTAGACACAAGTTATTACAGTGGGATTGCTTGGGACTGTAAAACTATTGCAATAATGCAGAAACATTCAGATTTCAAATGCACAGACATGTATCCTAGAGAGTTCTCTATTTCTTAGGTTAAAATATCACACAACCCAAAAACAAGAAAAACAAATACAACCTGTGTTGTGTTCAACTTAAATCCCAAAATATGGGTGTGTAACCAAAATATAAACCAGGTCAATTTTAGCACAAAAATCAATAAATACCTTCTACTGCAAGACCTTCTTCAGACCTACTTACTTATCATGATGTCTCCTTGGAGATGATAGAGTTGTAGTGTTCACCAAGCCCAAATGCATGTTTGTGGTATGACAACTTGATACTTGGATTAGAGGAGTTAGTTCCACTGTCAGATTTATACTCTTTACCCATCTCAACATCAGGGAAGGATCCTGAATATATCACGATATGTTTCCTAAGACAATGAGTTAAAGCCCCAAGTTCTAGCTGTCCTCCCCATGCTGCAGTAGACTCGACTTCTTTACAGTAATTCTCAAATATCTCCGAAGGCGAATTATCAGAATCCATTTCGATGTTGTTGTCTGATAAATAGAACGGAAGGAAATCTGATTCATGTTGTCTCATATAAGAAGCAGCCATTTCACGAAGCTTTTGGTAGCTATAGGGTGAAGAACCTCCAGCAAAGTTTGCCAATTGATCCTCTACAGCTCTATAAAGGCAGTGGCCATCAGGTTTGATTTCGTGAACCACCAATCCTAATGGCTCAAGCTTTTTATCTAACTTTTCATCTTCTACCATGCGGTTGCTGACTATATTGCTTTGCTCTTCCTGTATTCTTTGCTCTCTATCTGCTTCTTGCTGAGTTCGTTTTTCACGTCTTTTTACGCTTTTGCTGGGTTTTGAGGAGTCGGCTTGATTGTTCACAGAAACACCAGCTATGGCCTTCACCAAAGTATCAAGGTTCGTCTTTTCCTTGCCATCACTGTTGCTGTACCCTAAAGAAGCAAGTTCTTCTGCATGTTTTTCTTTGAGTTTGGTGGACAGTCTAGAGATTTCATCCTCCACCTGCTTCTTTTTGGCCTTCTGTTCAGCTTTGCTACCTTTTGCAGCTGCTTTTTTCATACCCACTTCTTTGTGCTGAAGTTCGGTAATCTCTTTCCTGTGAATAAACTTAGTGGTTGAAAATGGATATTGCAAAACAACTTACAATTCCACAAAATTCATGCTCAGGTCTTTAGATTGTACACATGCAAGGACTCATGAATATACTAATAAAAAGGGGGTTCTTACTTCTTCATAACACAATCAGCACCTGGCTAGTGTGGTCTACGATGCGGTTTGTGGCTTGGCAAATCATCTACTTGGCCCATTTTCTGCTTGGACTATTTAGGCAATTGCTATCTAGTGTTGCCCCTCCGTCCATTAGAAATACTAATTAATATATTGGAAGTGGCTTTTGGCCAGAGAATAGGGGGAATTCTCGAGCAGATGAGACTAGTTTACAGAGCGCTTCAATGACCACTTATAATCTCTTTTTCGGATGGTGACTTTTCTTGCAGCATTAGAGGTTAGGGGACGGTTACATTGCATAACCACATAACTCTGCTGTTCTTCTTTGCGTGGTTTGTCATTCTGTTAACTGGTTTATCATGGTTTCTAAGAACACGGGGTTTTAATCAGGGAACAAACAGTAAAGTTAAAGATCGTTGAAGAGCTAGGTCTGAAATCTGAACCAAAACAGATAAGTATTTGTACTAACTTGATCCTATATCTCACTCTACCATTTAGAATCTACGAAAGAACAAATCGACCATCGTAACAAACTTCTATCTACTGAAACATGCAAATAGAGGAAAAGAAAAAAATACCAGCAAAAACAAGATACGAAATTTCGATCTTGAAACAATGAAACAATGAACACCCACAGCGAAGCGAAGAACATGAAGCACTAAAGTAAACTACCTGTGCCTGGAAAGCATGTCCTCACGATTTTCTAGCTTCAAGTCAGGTGCTTTTTCGGGATTCTTCTCCACTTCTTCTTCTTGAGAATGTTCCATCTTAGACTGAATAAAACAATCATGAAAAACGATAACAACATCACAACCGATTATTTTGTACCATGTTATAAAATTTCACATAGATTTCACAAATATCAATTCCAAAAACTGAAAAATCATAACAACGAAATAATGTAATGGAACGATTAATTGCTACTTACTTGAGAGTTTCGGCAGCTGCTCCTGAAAGTTAAGTATTTCACCCGGTTTCACAAAGCGGAGGGGATGAAATTTGACCTAATTCAGATTTCTAGGGTTTAGAAGTACGCATATGCTCACAGAAAAATACTGGTCTCGAGTCTCGACTCGTTAAATCACAACCGTCATTGCAAGCGGCGTAAGATAACGGCTAAGATAAAAATAAATCTTGTGGACCCATCGCTTAAAAACCTATCAGGATTTGGTCCGGTCGAGAACCAGTTTTAGAGTGATACGCTTATTCTGGTTCTGGTTTTCCACCATTCTTGATTATGGTTTTCCACCATGTTTGTTTACTCCTGACTCATCTGAGTCGTCTGGATCTGAGTGAAATCACCTGATTCATCTGGATCTGACTCGATATGTTTGTTTTGAGTCAGATCTAACTTAAAAATATGTGAGTCTGTGGTTTGGTCCCATGAGTCGGGGGTAGTTTATTACTTGACTCAAACGGGGTCCGAATCAGAGATTAGCTCTGAGTCATAGGTCGAGTCAGACCTGACTGAAAATAGAAAACACACAGTTTGACTGCTGACTCGGCGCGAGTCAGGGGTTGACTCAGATCCATACCTAGACGCCGAGTCAGCTGCAAACAAACAAGGTTTTCGTCTGAAACCGGCCTCAATATCTTTTTCTGTTGACAGAGAAAAGGGAAAATTTTAGTAGGAATTAACATTCAATCCCATTTCAGTTTGGATTTAGACTCTTTAGTCCTACCCTCTAAAGCCTGGTATTTGGAGATCCAAACTTACCAAATCTAGAACGGGTTAATCCCTTTTTATCGGTTTAGTCCAAACAGATATATTTTAGTCTCGAAAATACCCTTTTCATCAAAATCGTATACTAAATTGTTGTTGATTCATTTATTTTTCATGTTCACAAATCTCTGCAACAAAAACTAAATAATTTAGGGATTAATTGTTGATCTCGTTTCAACCGATTAGACAAAGCTTTTTGACAGTATTTGGAATATGAGATCGCAATCGGATTTTGTTATTCAAGATCTCTAAAACTAAGACGAGTATGTAGGTTTAGTTGTTAATATCGATTCAACTGGATTGAAACCTTAGCTAGTTTTTCTTATTCTAGATCTTACTCTAGATGGCAGAATAGGAGGAAAATGAAAATATTTTAGTAACGGAATAACCTTAAACTATTGTAATGGGATCTGAATTCTAAAGAGATGGAAGCCTTATCAGTGGATTTCTTGAGAAATTGCGTGATTCACTCAACAGGTAGTAGTAATTTTCAATTCCGTCAATTGATTCATATATTATGCCCTACTTTGCTCTACAGGAAAGCCTTATTTGCCCACCGTTTAATTTGTTTTCTCACAATTTTATTAGTCGGTTTGGTTTTTGCAGTCTGCAGGTGTAGGTTATTTGGGGAAGACTACCGATTTTGAAGCTCATTTATAAATTACTTTGTTTTTGAAAGTAACATATATTTCGGACCTATGATAGACTTTTTCTTTTGAGATTACAACGCGAAGATCAACCGAAGCTTTTGGAGAACTTCATCAACAAAAGGTAACTGAAGAATGAACCACCTATTTCTCAAGTTATATTCACTTTTCTATCTTGAGACAATTGTCGCATAACTAATTAGACTAGCTTGCATAGACAAGAATTTCGAGTCGAGAACTAATTATTTAGTTTACGAATTTCTCGAGATATAATGACTAAGCTTCATGAACATTTGTTCATACTTGATCAAATTCGGCGGAGAACAATTTATTGTTCGGAACCCAATCATGATTCAAGTTCATCATTCGAAAATAGCCTGGAACAGTGATAAATGTCATTGTTATTACTCAGGAATGTTTCAAATTGATTTAGAGAAATATAGAACTACTATATTTGGAATATAAGACAGTGCTATCAGTCTTACAAACTGAGAAAACTGTTATACGTCTGAAGCCGTATTACATGTATTTATACATGTAGCGGAGTAGCTATCTATCGACTTTCAGATTTGTGTGATATGCATATTCGTATGTACATCATGGGAAATCTGTTTGTTTTGTGATCCGGATAGGTTTGTATATTCGCATACAAACAATTGTTGAACCATGGTAAGGGAACCGGGTAAAACTAATCAAACCGGTATGCGAACCAAAATAGTTTTATGTTCTAGAACCAGTTTAGTACCCAAACCGGTACGCAAACTGATTGTTCTGTGAACTCCAGAACCGGCAAAGGTCTAAGAGTTTGCAAACCGGTACATGAACTACAAAGTTCTGTAGACTCCGGAACTTTGAGTTGGGTCAAAGTTTGCAAACTAGTACGTGAACTGAAAAGTTATGTAGAGTCCGGAACTTGGTAATTGCATAAGTGTGCAAACCGGTTTATGAACTGAAAAGTTTTGTTGATTCCTGAACTCGGTAATTGTCATATGAGTTTGCAAACCGGTCCGCGTACTGTGACTCAGCCGATTCATGAATGGTTCAAATAATTGTACCTTGTACATTTACAAACTATGTCGATCATGATTCAGTTGCAATTAAATAATTCTATGAAGTAATTTGCATTTGATCTTTTCTCTAATTAACACTAGACTTAATTGATCACATGATTGTGACTCAATCTTAATGTCTTAGTGAAGATGAAAATGAGCGTTAAGCTTTTAAGTTCAAATAGGCTAGTTTCGGCTAACCATGTTGAACATAGTCTTTATACACGGTTCAATTATGATTTACCTAACCATAGTGTATATCTTGTAATTAAGATTCAAAGCTTTCATCTAATGGTGGATGTTGTTTGCTTGGTTCTAAAGCTATCTTAGCTTAAACCTAAAGCAACCTAGGCTTTGAAGTCTATATAAGTGGAACTCTTGGAAACTTGGATCTTTGAATCCCGATACTACTTTTTGGTGTGTCCTAGTTGTATCTAGAGTTGGCCTCCCAAGAAACCCTTTTAGGGTTTAGCAACTATAAAGACTTCATAGGGATTCGTGAAGCCAGGTCCATTTATCTTTTATCTTGATAACTTGAGTATCCTGATCTTGATTTTTTTTATAGAGCTTGCTCCAACGATCAAGATAGATAGTAATTAACAGACTCTCTTCGTCTCATACTTTGTTGATTCCGCAACACTAGTTGAAAATCAAAATAAAAAGACTGTCAGAAAAAGCCTTATAATCACTTAAAATGACTATGGCTTGGAGCCTCAAATCTGTAGACTTATTTCTGAAAAGGACTGCGCCTGGGAGCTCTTGAATCTTTTCAGAAACGACTTCCTTGGACAGTCTGTCAGTTCTTACTGATAGAAGCAGACTTTTATATTGAATATATTATATATAAAAAATGAAATTGATTCAGATGAATCTAAAAATAAAAGATGAATCACATAAAAATTAATATCTACTTCAATGTTGTATTAATCAAAAAATTAAATTGATAATGACTTAAAAATTGAATTTGTATTAAAAAGTGAAACAGTTTACAACTTTAACTATCTAAAATACTGAAGCTCAAAATCTGACAACTTCCATTACAAGCTTAACTACCAGAAAGCTTTGATACAAAGTTAAAGGCAAGACTTCACCATCTATGCCTTCGTTTACAGAAGGGATCAACGTTGAAAGCTACCTTCAATTCCAAGCAGCAAGTGAAAACAGGTTGCAAGTTTAAATAAAAAAGGTATAGGATAAATCAAGGAACGTCAAATGTGATAGCCAATGTAGAGGAGAGGCCATCAATAGATTGGCAGGACTTCAAAATTCAAAATCATTGTCTGGATAAGAGGGCATGCAACAGTTGGGCAGACAAGCACTCATCTTTAAGTTGGATGTCGAATTACAGATATTAGATTGAGCACATCATCTTAATGAAAGAACAAAAGGAAATGAAGAGAAAGAAAGAGTATTACCCACAAAAAGAAGCATATAACGTTATCATATAGGGGATGCTTTGGATTGAACACCACATCCCTTAAATTCTAGCAGTACCATCAGAGGCGCTGCAATGTCAAGTGCCTCCAATTTAGGGAATGACATATATAATAAATCAGAGATCAACCTACAATAGCAAAAAAAATAAAAATGGTTTGTTAGTAGATTCTAAATGGACAACGAGAATTGCAAAAATATATATCAGATACGTAATAAACTTTGTTGAAAGAAGACATACGAAGAATTTAATTTCATATACAGGTAAAAATGATGCTCGCCCAAGATGATCATAACCATCTAGATGAACTTGTTCAAGGTAAGGGCATTTGCGTTCAAGAGAAGTCATGCCTCGGCAACCAAAGAAAGAGAAACTAGGGGCGTGCTGCTGAAATTTGCTGCCGACTCTGTAAAAGAAATTGAAGTCATGCTCAGCACGTACCAAAGTATAAACCAGTAGGCATGTTCAGATCATTATCTATTAGTTTACACAAACCTTGCAATTATCGATGACCAGTAAGCATCTTCTCCTATAAAAGAAACAACATCGTAATTAAGTTTACACACAAGCAAATATATTGTTATAATATCAATGAATCTCGCCCATGGGAACACATAAGAGTCAGAAAGAAAGATCAAGTGTAAGAGGAAAGCCTCAGGTAAGAGAAAAACAATTGCTCATCGTTGTCTGCCTAATCGTACAACCCGGCCAACTTTGCGTATGAACATATTTGGATTTTGGGGGGGGTCATACTGCATAAACCACAAATGTAAGAAACTTTAATTGGAATTTTTCTTAATATAAATATTGCTAATTAACTTGTTTCATTCATTGAGGAAAAACCAATGTCTTGTGAGTTTAGTCAGACACACACCAAAATACTAATAAAACGAAATGCTCATAAAACTCATGGTTATAGAGTTCCCTTGTAATATACCTGCACGACCAAATATGCGTTGAAATATTTATAAAATGAAATGAAAAATCACTTGACAAAATCAATACCTGGTATGTCAAGTCACCGCGCTGTTACATTTGTACATATAAGAGTACCACTTGAAATATCTGTAAAAGATGCAAATGCATGTTCCCTTGCAACCTATAAAATAATAACAGAACACTAGCTCTCAACATAATAACGATTCATAAGATTCTATCAAAAAATCACTTCGAAAAATCGAACTTGCCGTATACACACAGAAGAAACATATATGATTCTCATACCAAGATACAAAATAAAGGTCTAAATTAGACAAGGGAAAATTAGGCTAAGGCCCCACCCATGGGTTACCCATAATATCAAGCCCTTAATTAAAACAACTTTAAATCTAGGCCCCTAAATATTAAAAGTCGTTGATACCCTTATGCATATTATCAAGCCCATAATTAAATAAAATTTAAATTTAGGCCCAAAATTATTAAAATATAGTGTGATGATGTTCCACCACCTACAATGACCACAGCCATCGCCAAACACCTCCGACCACCACCGTCAAACCACCTCCGACCACCACTGTCAGCCACCTCCGACCACCACCGCCACCAACCACCTCCGACCGCCAACGCCAGCCACCTCCGACCACCACCACCACTGCCAACCACCTCCGGCCAGCCACCGCCAACCACCTACAATCACCACCATCGCCAACCACCTCCCGCCACCGTCGACCACCACCAACATATGGATGTGTACACAGAAGTTACACATGCATATGGCATGTGTATCCAGAAGTTACACATGCATATGACATGTGTGATGCAAAGTTACACTTGTATATAGATGTGTACTCAGTAGTGACACATGCGTATGGCATGTGTAATAAAAAGTTACACATGCATATGGATGTGTACTCATTAGTTATACATCAAAACTACACTTAGAGAAAATACATGTATTACTTTAATATTCATTTACAATAATTTGTATGTTTATCGATTATAGTAATTGCTTGTTATTGAACACAATAAACGAGTCAAAACACTAGATATGTGAAACGAAATCCTCGAAGTGAAACGAAATCCTCGAAATAAGCCACTATATCCGATAATATAAATCCCCGCGAAGCACCAAGGAAATCTGCATATTCCAGGAAAAAATATAGTCAAATACCACACAAAAGGAGGCAAAAGTTCGTAAACAGGTAAAATCTATGTAACCAGAAGTTACACATACAATCAGCATGTGTAACTAGAAGTTACACATCTAATTAGCATGTGTAACTTATAGTTACACATATATTTAGCATGTGGGCTATGTACTAAACAGTTACACATGCATCACATGTGAATTTTTTTGGCTGTAAAATCTGTTCATTTTAGCATGTGTAGAAAATAGTTACACGTGCATCTGACTAGTGTAACTAGAAGTTAAAAATACATCTTACTAGCAAAAAATTCCACATCATACTAACAAGGTTCAAAGACAAGTTATCTGATATTACAAGAACAATAGTTGATCCTAGATTCTCAGCACAATAAATCATACATGTCAGAGCTAAAAAAAAGTTTTAAATGACACAGGGTAACTCACCATTAATTATATTATACCGAATCAGGGCCTGAAGAAAGACACATGCAAGTCTCACAAGTTTGTTATGCATATAGTTGTCCTGCAAAGTAATAAGACAAAAAGGTACCATAATATCAGATTAAAATGAAGTATCTTCTCTTCTTGTTAGATGAAATCTCCTGAATTGCAATCACACTACAAAAAAGTTGTTTTTATGGTCGGATCCCAATAACAAAGCAACTTAAAAAGGAAAAAAATGCACAACTGGCAAATAAACTGTTTTACTAATTTGCAGGAACTAAGTGAATAAATTACAATTAAGAGATCAGTTGCAATAAGAACTTAAATAGATGTGTAGTACGACTTGTGTAACCGGAAGTTACACATGATACGACTTGTGTAACCGGAAGTAACACATGCATATGGAATGTGTGATCGGAAGTTACACATCCAATTAGATAGTGTAACTAGTAGTTACACATTCAGTTAGTATATCCTTGGACATAAACTGAGGATCAACAACAACAATGTATGGCATACTTCAGTATAATAAAAAGAATAGTATCATCAAGTATGAGACTCATGCATGATACCCTTAGTTTTACTTACTACCATTAGGAAGCTTCTGAAATTCGGCTCGTACAACGCCTCTTATGATAGCCTCAACATTCCCTCCCTTGCATATCACAGAGTATAACTTTTCTGTTTCAATTCCAGCTGCTGAAACCAAAACAGAAGAAAACATTAGCAAAACATATTGTGAAAAGCTCAAAAAACAGTAACAAACGAAAGCGGAAAAAAAAAAGAATTAATTACTTCCTCCTTGGGTGGGTTTGTGACACTTGACTTCTTCCATTCTGTTTACTCGGATAATATTCATCCTAGAACCTCCAGAATCCACGACAAACACCCACCTGGTTCACTGACCTTCACAGCTAGATGCAACAGCCAAACACTCAACCATGTTCAAGCCATAAATACAACCCCAGTTCAAATCCCTGTAAGCATTCAATATATTATTCACAAATATATATGCTTAGTAATCTATATCAAACGGCAGGCACATACACACACACCACAAAATCTATCAGATTCTTAGCTGATAAACACAATAACACGGTATAAAGTTCTAGTTTAAGCAACACCGATATTGAATTAAACATACTAAACTGAGAATCATTTCAAAGATTCCTAACACTAAAAAATGCTTCACTTAACTATCACACATCCAATTGGCATGTGTAACTAGAAGTTACACATTCAATTTGCATGTGTAAGTAGCAATTACACACCTAATTGACATGCGTAACTATTAACTACACATCCATACACCTAGCGTACTCGTAAAATCCGAAGGCATCCACTTCGCAGTTACACAACATTTTAAACAAATTCGTTTTATGTTAGTTTTCAAAATTAAATCAGCTAAATCTAGTAACAACCATGATAATTTAGGTATTCTTTAAACCAACTAATAACTAATTTTTGACTCCTGTATATGATGTTCAAGTAGAGCGATAGACATATAGTTGTATCAAACCTTCCTGCACCTTTTCATCCGGTAATTCTGCTCCATAGGTAATAACTTTCAGTTTCTTCATTTTTATGCATCCCTTTTCTCTACACAAAACCAGTTGTGTAAGCCAATAATTAACATAAAATGGATACATAATCACCTAAACTGAATGGACATAACAATCACATTCTTTGAGAAACTCAATCACAATGAAATATGAATCAAATTCTTTGTAATTGCTCACCAGCACCAACAACAAAAACTAAACATGGTTCATCCTCTTTCTTCTCATATTCTCCTTCAATTTTATCCACTTACTATTCAACCTCCCATCAAAATTATCACCACCACCATTAATCAACCCTGTAAAATCAAATTGGAATGTAAAAAACAACAAATCGAACCTAAAACAGCAACAAATAACAACATCAACAATAACAAACAAAAATGTGCCTAGATTCAAATTATATGAATCGATTGATTCAAGAAAAATCGTGTGTCTTCATCTCCGATCTTACTTGACGGGTAACGGAGATTAAGATGCTTTGAGTTCATAAATAAACTTAAATTTTTCTATCAGAAATTCAGATTAAAAATTAAATCGATTTTCAACTCGAAACCCTAGAAAATTTGTTGACAAAATTTTTCTGAAAATTTCAACTCAAAACAGAGATCTAGATGAAATAACTGTATATCTATATTCTGATCATCTTTTGAATAAAGATTTCTAGATGAAATCAGATGGATTAGGTTTTCAACAGTAAACAAATTTTTTTTCATCCGATATCGATTTGGAAATCAACAAATCAGGAGTTTAAATCGAAAGAAAAGATGAAGATATATCGAACTTATCTTTGTCATCATGATTTGATGATTAAATCTTCATTTTTAGTTGTTGCTGACGATTTTCATTCAGTTTTCTTCACCGATACGCACTGAAATTGCAAGAACACGATTTGTTGGCGATGTTTAACTGTGTGAGAACTTGATTTCAAGGGAGAAATATTGTTTCAGATATGGAAATGAAGAGAAACCATTTCTGCAGAAGAAAACCTCGTCTGGAAGAGAGAGAGACAAAATCTGAAAATGAAAATATATTATGATATTCCTCTTGTTTATATACAAAAGGGTAGTGTTGTCATTATTAAAATTCCTAATAATTAATTATGGGCCAGATTTGAAGAAAATTTGATATTTTGGGCCTAGTAATATCATTTTCTTAAAGTATGGAGTTGATAGTGGATGATCCATTTAGTGGGGCTTCTATATATTGAACCCATATAGTAGGGGAGGGTTATAGTATTTTTCAATTACCGTTATTCGTTCAACTGACAATTCTCTACCTATGCTTCACCAAGCTTTGGCTTGGATACCTTGCTGAATACTACCACTGGAATGACCAAAGGCATGAGCTTTTCGCCAACCTAAATGATCATTAATGGTAATGCATCTTTTTCTATATTGCTGTGCTGTATCAACAATCCCATTACACAAATTTTCAAACTATAACAAAAAATGAATCAAAATCACAATTTATTTGTGTGTTTCTCATAAAATCAAAACTTTACAAAATCAAATCAAATTTCACAAGAGGGGGAGCTAGAGACTACCACTCTAACCCATTCCACAATTAGAAAATGCACATACCTCAATTTCATTTCTTATCTATTGAAATCATCACCAAACTAAATGAATTGTGATTTTCTTCTCACCATTTGGTTTCTCAAGTAAGACCAGATCCCCAAGAATCATGTGTTCCAGCTAACACTGTGTTCATTAATCAATCAAACTGATCAATACAAACCATAAAAACACCAATAAAAGCACGAATTAGATAAAAATGAAACTTTATTTATTATTAGAAAACAGGAACTAAGAAAATTAGGTTTTTCAATTTGGGTTTATTTCCCTGCTAGCTGCTATGTAGATGTATTACTTAGAATTAAACATAACACAAATAAATCCAACAATAATTCTAACCAAAACATCTTCTCTGAATCTTGTTGTACTTTTCTCCGATATACTACTGATGATGAAATAAAAGGGGGTTTGATTTCTTTTTGGTTACAAGACGAAATAGAAGAATAGTTGATTAGAACCCAAACAGATAAAAGCAAAAAAAAAAAAAAAAAAAAAAAAAAAGTTTCTCATTTAAGATTCAAGAAGAGAACGGTCACAATTAAGATTAAACAAAGAAGATGTTTACAAATCTAAGAAATTGGTTACAGATCTAAGAAATGGTTTTGTTTTTGTTTTCAGAAAATGAAAAAATTAATTGGTTACAGATCTAAGAAATGGTTTTGTTTTTGTTTTCAGAAAATGAAAAAATTAGTAGAATACATCAAAATAAACCATCCCAACAAAGGTTGAATTGACCCTCCCAAGGCTAAAATCAATTGAATGACAATGACAAAAATTGAGATTAGCTAGAAAAAAATAAAAAAAATAGAGTCAATGAAAATAGATTGTGGAAGCGACTGGATCGAGAGCATTTCTGCTCTGATACCATGTTAGATTTTGATATATAAATCAAAACTAACATGGATATCATTGATTTGACAAACAATATAAATATTAATCAATGATAAAGAAATAAATCTACATACCAAAGACAAACGATGTTACGTGGTCCGGCACTAACGCCTACATCCACGGAGAAACCCATAAGAGTCAATGATATTGATCATCCGAATTCTGAGATGATTATTACAATTACATTTGCACTCTATTTATAGAGTGGAGAATATGAATAATATATTCCTAATTAATATCAGAATATACTTATCTAGGAAACTAAAAGATTACACATATCGTCTAGATATTTTGACTTAATCTTCACGTGCACACACGGTCACTGAACGATTACCTCGGTCTCTTTAGTATACGTCCCATTTATTCCAATAATTACGTGCACCAAAAAAAAGAACTGCGATCCGGTTATGTAATGCAAAACTATAGGCGACAAGTTTCAGAACTAACTGCGACTTATTTTCCTACAAAGTATATTTGCTTTTAAAGTAAGAGAAGATTTTCGAAGAAAATGTGCATGCACATGACTAATACTTGTTTCTCTCCACCTATTCAACGATGCTTTGATGATAATCCATCTAGACCATATAAATAGTTGTCAGATACGCTATTTGTAGCACTAGACACATCAAATGTATTTGGTTATTCATTATTAGGTCTTTCTCCTGCTCTTTAATCAAACCGGAAAATCATAGTCGGAGGCAACCACTCAAGGGGGAGCCTTTTCCTTTTTCTCTTAATATATTTGCGAATGAAGAAATATACACTATTTTTCCGATCAAAAAATAAAAATAAAAATAAAATATACACTATTTTTTATTTTATTTATAGGCAAAACACAAAAGATTACATATTACCCCTTAACACACTGTGGTCGCTACAAAGAGTTGGCAATAACCAGATCGGTGGGATAGACTAGACCATCTGACTCACATTAGTCTAAACCCACTAAGCCAGATCGTGTGCTGCTTTATTAGCAGTTCGATTTACATAAGTGAAACGAAGAGACTTGAATTTAGGGATTTGGTTTTTTACATCTTGAAAGAGAAAGTGAGTTCTCTGATCTCCCAAAAATGTCTTCTGATTGATTTGCTGCAAGGTATTCATAACATCGCTTTCAATGATAATCTGATCCTATTTGTTCTCCCACGCATGATTTAGGGTATCTCTGATCTCCCAGAAATAATGTTAGAAATATACACTATTTCTAACATTTCTATCATGTTCACTAATTAATAGATGGAACATTGAAATATTAGAGGACATTTGATGTAACAACACTAATAAGAATATTCTTCAAAAAACAAAAAAACACTAATAAGAAAAACCAAATGCGATACCCTCTAAGTAAATACTTCATTTCCATGCGTTCAATAACCTTCCTCCAAATGTTTTAGAGTATATAGAAACTGCATGGGAAAGACGAACTTGATCTTTATCCATGAAAAGTGCTCCTTATTTATTTTAGTCACATCTATATAAAGGTCGGTTCGAAAGACAGTCGGCATAAAATTAGAGGACTAATCTTTATAGATCAAAGTAAATAAATAAATCAGTGGTCTGACTTAACCAACACAAATAGTATATACGAATACGATACATAGTTGGTCAGACAAAAGCCAATTTTGCTACTTTAGTTTTGTTAATTTACTTAATCAAGATCAGATGCTAAACTCACAAATGATAGAATCACAGCTCAACTTTTAATGCAAAATAGTCTAGAATCTGATTAATTATTACTATAAATGAATACTTATATTCGAAAAGTTGCATGAATATGTCAACCCATGGTTAATGTGAAGTAAGTGTTAACTTGACGATTGCAAACAACCAAATATATTTTCCGTTATTTTTTTAGTACGTACAACTTAGTTTCTTTCTTCGGCCAAATTTACTTATTTAGGCATTCCAAGTTAACTTGACAGTAGTATATGGATTTAAACAAAAGTGTGTTGTAAGAAACCAGATATACTGGGAAAGAGTGGTACAGGAACTGGAAGAACAAAATACTGTATTAATTTGTACAGAAACTCATATATTTGATATCCCTTACGGGTTTAAGAGTTACAATCAGGAGTATTATATAATGCAATCGGCAAGCTTCTGGTATTGTTATTGCTATCTATCTAGCTAGCTAGACAGTCAATTATTCTTAAAGCCAAATGGCTCCGGCTCTTTTAAGCATAGGAATAAGAGAACCACTAAGGTGAAGGGACATGACGGTGCTGGTTGAATTATGAATCAATTGGCCACCAATGAAGACAGCAGGAACCGAAGGGTTACATCCTAATTTTTGAAGTGCTCTTTCGATCTCTCTTCCATTAGAAATCTCATCAAGTTCATAGATTGCCGGACTTACTCCAAGATCATAAAACAAAGACTTAATAGTGTGAGACATACAACAAGATGACTTACTAAATATTACTACCGCCTTTTGTGACGCTAATTTCATTACCTGCTTCTCCATAATGTGGAACAAATAGTTTATTAGAGATAAACAAGTTGAATGTGACAGAGAAGGAAAATGAAGTTGTTTTGGTAACTTAATTTGAAGTTATTGTGTGTTGGTGATTTTTGAGTTTGAGAAGGTTGTGAATTTATAGGTTTAGTACTGGGGAAATGGTGGGAAAGTGGATCAGATTGTTTTGAGAAAAAAATCAGAAAAAGGAGAATGTCCTGACTGTGCCCTATGCATTTCGGTGGATGCCTACTTAGACAGAGAGAATAACCAAATATCTATCGTTCTATCCAATCTTTATATGTTTCTTCTAATCCGAAATGTCCATTGAGAAAGTACACACCGTCCACGTACACTGTACAGTGAACAATCTCTACTTTCTACAGCTCATATCAAGAGAACATATTTGTTATGCACCACAAGATTGCCTCTTAAGTTTTTTGCAACTAACTTGTGAGTCTCTGAAAGGGTATTTCCTCTATAGGCCATCTGCCTCTCCCCTTCACTTTCACGCTCGATACATCCCATATACACATACATATAATTTTATAGAAGTCACGATTGGCGAACTTAAATTGCAGTCAGTACTACTACTACAATTAACACCAGAAGTATAGAAAACAAGTAATGCTTAGAGAAGTACGTACTAGTGTAAAGGTAATGTAGCTAGCTAACAACCATTTGTTGTTTATTGCCAGTTTTATTGTACTGGTTTACCATATGCAAGAGAAAATATCTAAAAATACTGTGAATGCGATGCCCTCTTTATAGGATGTAAGACATGTTTTTGTTCATAACTGCTGCCTAGCTAGCTATATATATATTGTGGCTATGGTTCAACTCTGCATTCCTGTGCTCTGAATTCTACATAAATGATACTTGTAAAGCACATGTTTGCGATTTTCATATTGCATAGTTAGTTTTATAATTGAGAGAGCACTCAGCAACTGCCGTATGTATTATGGTGTCACTGTCACCTAGCTAGACTTTGTTTATGTGACGCTTTATTTTGTGGCCAAAACGAGCTAGCATTGACCTGTTTCGATGCATGGGCCAAACGTAAAATACTGTAGTCTTAGTATCAGCTTTAGCATGGCCAAATCTTCCTACTTTTTTACTACGTAGCATCATCTATACTTTTTTACTGAAGTTTGTGATAGAAACGTTATGCTTTTTCTTTAGTTAAAGAATGGAACTTCAGAACAATAAAAGTGAATGCATTTCAATGAATTTCTATTAAGGGAACACAAACATGTCTTGGGTTATTTTTTTTATTTTTTTTTAAGCATGAAGATGTTATTAAAATTAAGCGGCAATTACACGAGGGTGAGTAATACCCAAGAAGTCATCCATTATAATTTGATTGATGCACGGTGGGATTGTATGGTCCCAAAATAAAGTTGTAAGGTTCCCTAATTGGCCGTTGTCTGCTGCCAGATTGGCCAGTCCGTCCACCGCTTGATTGCCTTCTTTATAGTTGTGGTTGACGGTGCAGTGAGGGA
This sequence comes from Papaver atlanticum, assembly GCA_023531105.1. Taxonomy (NCBI): domain Eukaryota; kingdom Viridiplantae; phylum Streptophyta; class Magnoliopsida; order Ranunculales; family Papaveraceae; genus Papaver; species Papaver atlanticum. The sequence goes on from JAJJMB010014022.1 coordinate 12,969,779, forward strand.
TCTGACTCATAATTAATTTGTCTGGTTTCAGAGATCATTCCTGAAATGTACCAAGGAGGATCGACGTCTGATGTTAAGAAACGAAGCAGGTTTTCCGAATCGGTTTCGAATTGAACCTTTTACCAGCTTCGTTCTTTTGCCATCCTGATCGCCATGAGCATTGCGGTCTTGGGTTTCCATGCATATGAGTCCTACAATTAAAAGGGGCAGAAGAATCTGAAATTGAAAGTGAATTTGAAAAAAGGTTCTTAGATAGATAGTGGCCTCAGTGGGAGAGGGAATATGTATAAAAGAAGAAAGAACTTTATTACTTATTAAGTGGACGATTAAGATCGATCTCAATGTTGGAAGAGATAAATCCAATGGTTTTCATCAATTTTACAACACCGTCCGTCCACTAGTGATGGCTGATCAGCAATAGATACTGTATACGACTTCGAGAAAGAAAGTTTTAGCTCACGTTTATGATAAAATGGAATTTGCATTATTGTTTTATGTATGCGAATCACAAAGTTGACAAGAGAAAAACATACAGATAGGCGATACTATCTTTTCTATAGGTTTTTCAGCTTTTCCCCCCATATTACGTGAAGGAAAGAATAACAACATCACTGCTGATGAGTAGTCACTAAGTTTTTATCAAAGTTGACACTTCGGTTACACCCACTGCGCGTGGTCCTATAATCATATGCTCATGAATTATTTGCTGTAGAATCCTCTGATCTACAACTTGGAACCTAAGCTTAGCTAGCTGGCTGGCTGGCTACGTATCAAAGTTATGCCTTTTGCTTTTGTGATTGATAACTGGCTATCAACTTGATTATTTAAGAGAATGAGCTTGCTAATCATCATAGGAAATGCATTTCAATGACGCACCCACATAGCCGGCTAATCCAACTATATGATACAGTCGTGATTGATGCAACTATCCGCTGCCATCAACTAGTAGAAAATTTTAAGACTAGCATTAAGCCATCAACTAGTTGCGAATTCATTAACGAAAGATGAAAAGATCGATTACATCTGATAGTCATACATTTAATTAATAAGAAGCCACTTAGGCACTTACAACCATAGATATTAGCTAGTAAACTCGTACTCAAAACTTCTTGGGTGTTGAGTACATACTAGATTTACTAAGTTAACTCGAATATATAGTACACATTTTAGAAAGAAATCTGCTGGGTCTCTGTCTCAATCTTAGGTTTGTTTACTTAGTGTAAAGCTCTAAGCAATGGAACCAAAGAGCCACCAAGATGAAGCGACATGACTTCGTTGGTCGATCCAATTAAGCTACCACCGATAAAGACGGCAGGTACCGAAGTAGTGTTACACCCTAGACGTATTAAAGCCTTCTCGATCTCTCTTCCCTGTGGGTCAAGGTCAATTTCATGAATCTTAGGATTGAAACCAAGATCATGAAACAGAATCTTAACTGCATAACACATACAACATGAACTCTTGCTGAATATCACAACACCTTTGTCTGATACAATTCTTGTTATAGCTTCCATTTCCAAAAACACAAATAAAGACCCAAAAAAGGTTTACACTTAAAATATAGTAGTTTTTCGACAATGAAAATATGCAAGTTTTTTTTTTTAAAAAAATACGATAAAATGCTAAATTTACGTAATCACTACTACTAAACGGACCAGATCAAACTTTCGACTCGCAGTATGACCTGCCGTGAAGCAGAGATTACAGGTGAAAAGTTTACAAGGAAGAGAATTATAGTGTTTTGAAATGCTGTGATGAGTTTGTGTTGCAGAAGTTGATATTTATAGAATCAACACTTGAGTATGGGAATGAGGAACGAGCTCTTGGAAGTAAAAATGCTTTGCATGGATTCGTATTTTTTCTTCGCACTCCATAGCCATGGGATTTACAACTTGCAAAAGTTATATCCCTTTGACTAAGCATACGTGGGACTTTGACTCCATTATTTTGGCCCCATAAGTTTCTCTTTTCCATCATCCAACGGTGTTGATTTATTTATCATCTACATTATTTTTCACTTTTGAAGTGGATGAATTGATGTTTACGGTCGGAAAATCTTGTGGTGGGTCCAGGAGAACTTACTTAGCTGTTTTGTACTGCAAAACTCGAGAAATCCAACAGTTAATAATTGTTCAAAGAAAATCGTACGGTTGTGATGGAAAATAACACTAAAAGTGGAATAATAAAGAAAGGGATTTGGACACTTTATTTATAGACCTCACGTGAGTTTTGACTATTCCATGGGTCCACAGCATTAACTATTTATAGCTTGACTTGAACAGAACTACCGGTGCCCGTCGTACCTGTCCGAGACCTCCCACACCTACATCCTACTTTCCGGCCATCCAAAGGATAGGCGGGGAACTCGTTCTATGACCTGCCTAGTTCGAGGCCTAGGCATATTATTTGAGGCATGTATAGTTTTTGCTCCCAACTGAGAAAAGGATAAGGGTGTCTAAATTTGATGAAACCACCAAATTACCCTTTATGAAATATTAATACTACCAATTTATCCCCATTAGATCTTAATAATTAAATCTAAAATTCAAATCTTTTCATCTCCATTACATCACTGCTCCTTTATCAACCAATTTTTTTTCCCTTTTTTCCCCTTTTTTTTTCCATTTTTAAATGAGAACATCGTCGATTAATAGTTTTTTTCTTTTATATAATGTTGATACTAACAAGACCAACAATATTCAAACGTTCCACTGGAACTACTTATCCAAGTGAGAGCAGTCCACGGATTGTTCAAGCGATTCGAAACAAACCAAAAAAGAAAATGGTTGACGAAGACGAACAAACTATTAACGCAATACAAAAGGAAGAAATGGCTCGAATCACGTACTTTTCTATTAAACCAATCCTCTAAATTAGGTTTTAATAACATGGAATTGCTTAAAATTTGAACTTTTTGAAATCAAAGTTTCTGGGTTTATTAGAATCGATTTACGTCAATATACTTGTGAAATGATTTCATCTAGAAACGACTGTTGTTTATGCTAACAAAGACAAATTGTCCTGGATGTGTATTCTGTTTGGCAAAAAAATCAACCAGAATCGGTCCATGTTTATTCCGAAATAGGCTGATTCTGGTATGGAAGAGATAACATTTTTTCTGTAAATTTGTTAAAATTGGATTACATGAGTGTCCACATAAACAGATTATAGCCTTTGATTTCTTAACTGCTGAGCCCATAATCGGTTTAATTAAGTGTCCACATAAACCGTTTCATGGTAGCAAAAATGCCTTTTTTTTAGAGTGGATTATATAAGCACTTATATAAACCGATTCTTGTCGTGCAATGTTAGGAATCGGTATTTATGTGTGTATCGTGTAAACCAATTCTATACCTGTGAAATTACGAGGGTATCCAAGTACACCACAATATTTTCGTTTCAACCCATAAGTCTTATACCAAATGTGAGTCTATGAACAAAGTCGAGACAATACAACAAAAAGGTATACACTTGATAATATTTACGGTATAAAACCGATATACAATAGAGTCGCAATCAAGTGTGGTCTTTGATTAACATACTAATGTATTTACTTATAAAACAATGATAATTACGGGATGTAAAAGTTAATCACGCAACAAGATTTTATTAACGAGGAAACCGCAAATGCAGAAACACCTCGAGACCTAATCCAGTTTTCAATACTCTCAGAATTAAGCCGCTATACAAAGAACAAAGTCAACTTCGTATAGTTGAGACCAAGTAATCTACACCTAGTTACTTAGTTCTCTCAGTATCCCTACGCTTACAACCGTCTGGCCAACGCACGTGAATTCCAAGACGGAAATCATTATCTTGAGTTGCTTTACCGATGTAAAATCTTAAGCACCCAACTCCTTTTGATCGTCTTCCAAACAGTAAAGGAACAAAGTTGTTTGGTAACTACTCCAATAATCTTTTAGAAAAGATATGTTGAGCTTATGACAAAGGCTCTTCCATTTAAACAAGTAAACTCCTTTTTCGGGTAAGATCAATCGAAATCCAAAATAATCAGGTCTAGATTCACAACTATCAGATTCAGATACTGAATAATAAAACCAAATGATAGTTGCCGATCTATACGACTATTTGATCAAATCTATCAAAAATAGATAAGATCTTAGTCGGATCCTAGCCGATCAAGATGTGTGCACAAATATCACGAGATGCGAAAACCAATCCGAAAAATATTTTTTCCTTCAAATCTTCAATTTCCTTCAATTGTGTTAGAGTATTGCTCGGTCGAACTCACAAGTGTTGATATATTAAGCTTGTTGTCAAATTTAGTTTTCAAAACTATATCTTGATTTCTAGTCTACAATTAGTTAAGTCTCGGTCTAGGATAGTGGAGTTCATTTGAGTCACTTGAAATAGTTATGGTTAAGACGAATAAGGTTGGTATAAAAGTGTTCATATGGCTAACTTCGGTTAACTATTGTTGAGCCAACAAGGTGCACATGTTTAGGTACGGTTACTCATATCTAAATGAAGTCACTTTTCATATGTATGTAACAAGCTAAGTTTGATCTAACGGTTGAAATATATTAGATTGAGTCTAATCAGGTTTTTATCTAACGGTGAATATTGAATTCTTTGTTACAAAGGTAACATTGATTGCAAATCCTGATTTGAAGACTATATAAGGGAGAACTCTAGCAACTGGGAAACCTAATCCCCACACCTCCTGTGTGATACTAGTTGCGACTAGAGTCAAACTAGTATGCGAACCAAAACAGTTTTATGTTCTAGAACAAGTTTAGTACCCAAACTGGTATGCAAGATGAATGTTCTGTGAACTCCGGAACCAGCAAAGGTATAAGAGTTTACAAACCGGTACATGAACTAAAAAGTTATGTAGACTCCGGAACTTGAGTTGGGTCAAAATTTGCAAACCGGTACGTGAACTGAAAAGTTCTGTAGAGTCCGAAACTTGGTAATTGTATAAGTGTGCAAACCGGTTTATGAACTGAAAAGTTATGTTGACTCCGGAATTCAGTAATTGCATATGAGTTTGATCGACATGGTTTGTATATGTACAAGGTACAATTACTTGAACTGTTCGTGAATTGGCTGAGTCACAGTACGCGGAACGGTTTGTAAACTCATATGCAATTACCGAGTTCTGGAATCAACAGAACTTTTCAGTTCATAAACCGGTTTGCAAACTTATGCAATTACCAAGTTCAGGACTCTACAGAACTTTTCAGTTCATGTACCGGTTTGCAAACTTTGACCAACTCAAAGTTCCGGAGTCTACAAATTTTTTTAGTTCATGTACCGGTTTGCAAACTCTTAGACCTTTGCCGGTTCTGGAGTTCATAGAACAATCAGCTTGCGTACCGGTTTGTGTACTAAACTATTCTAGAACATATAACTGTTTTGGTTTGCATACTAGTTTGATTAGTTTAACCCGGTTCCCTTACCAGAGTTCCACAATTGTTTGTGCACGAATATACAAACCTATCCGGATCACGAAACAAACAGATTTTCCCATGATGTACATACGATTATGGGTCGTCACCCCGTACTCAAACTTCTGATATCTTTTGTGACGCGCCGACTAGCCCGAGGTCGGTGCCAAGTTCCCAAGGGCACCTATGTCGACGCCCCGACATAGTGTATAATAGGAATAGTACATGGTCTTCGCATCATCGACGGGTGCGGGGGGAAAGGAGGCTAGTCGCGTCAACCAGGGAAACTAGGATTCGCGTAGGTAGTTGGAACTTAGGGTCGTTGAAGGGTAAACGTTGGGAGCTGGTTGACGTAGCGCGCAGGATACGAGTGGACATCCTATGCGTTCAAGAAACAAAATGGGTCAGAACGACGGTAGAAGAAGTTGATGGCTCAGGTTTTAGGCTCTGGCTGTCGGGTGAAAGCAAAAAGAAGAATGGAGTGGGCATTCTTATCAACAAGAACCTGGCGGACAAGTTCGTCGAAGTTAGAAGGCAGGGAGATAGGATGATCCTCGTTAGACTCCTTATAGGGAAGGTAGCGTTGAACGTTATTAGTGTGTATGCTCCCCATGAGCGTACTCTTGAGGACGCTAAGAAGACTTTTTGGGAAGCCCTGGATGGGCTGGTAAGCAGTGTACCACCAAGCGAAAAGTTGTACATTGGAGGAGACTTCAATGGACATGTTGGCGCGAGCGGGAGAGGATACAAAAGGATACATGGTGGATTTGGCTACGGGGACAGAAACCAGAGTGGTGAAGATTTCTTGAACTTCGCAGTCGCGTACGATTTGATGATTGCTAATACCTTCTTCCGGAAAAGGGAATCACTTCGGGTTACCTATGAGAGCGGACACCATGCGACACAAATCGATTTTATTCTGGCTAGGAGGAATGATAGGCAAGAGTGCTCTGACTGCACGGTCATCCGGTATGAATGTGTTGTGACCCAACATAAACTCCTAATGGCCGACTTCCTTCTTAAGACGGACTACCAGCGGAAGAGAGGCACTAACCCACCAAGAACTAAATGGTGGAATCTCAAGAAGGATAACGCTCGGGTTTTCAGGGAAAAAGGTTTTTCGGACGGTATTCTTTGTGAGGAAGGTGATGTGGATTACATGTGGAAAGAAACAACTAGTTGTGTCCAACAACTAGGGGTGGAAGTCCTAGGAGAATCGCGAGGATGGGGAAAACGAGATCCAAAAGACACTTGGTGGTGGAACACCGAAGTGCAACAAGCCATCAAAGAAAAGAAAGATTGTTTCAGGGAGGCCCAGGTACATAAGAACGATGAGAATCTACAGAAGTATAAGGAGGCTAAGTATCGGGCGAAACGGGCGGTGAGCGTTACGAAGGCACGTGCCTATGAGGTCTTCTACCACAAACCTAGCACGAGTGAGGGCGAGAAGGATATCTACAAGATGGCTCGGCTAAGGGAGAAGAAGACACGCGATATAATCCAGGTAAATGCATTAAGGATGCGGAAGACCGAGTCCTGACATAGGATGCGGAGATAAAGGAGCGGTTGAAGGAGTACTTCGACGGACTTTTCAACGGAGGAAGGGATACTCGTACAATCAATCTTGGAGGCCCTATCGACCCGGCAGACGCGAGAGAAGAAGACCCAAATTTCATAGATTTTCTTGCGACGGAGGTGAAGGAGGTCTTAAGAGGGACCAAAAGTGGAAAGGCGTTGAGACCCGACAATATCCCTATCAAAGTGTGGAAATGTCTGGGTGAGGAAGGGATAGCCTGGTTGACCAAGTTGTTCAATAAAATTGTCCAGTCAAATCGGATGCCTAATGACTGGAGAAGAAGCGTTATCGTGCCGATTTTTAAAAACAAGTGGGATATCCAGAACTGCTCGAACTACAGAGGTATTAAATTGATGAGTCATACCATGAAGCTTTGGGAAAGGGTGATTGATCGTCGTCTACGTAAGGATACGTGCGTAACGAACAACCAGTTCGGCTTTATGCCCGGAAGATCGACTACGGAGGCAATTTTCCTGGTACGACGGCTTATGGAAAGATACCGGGAACATAAGCGGGACCTACATATGGTGTTCTTTGACCTCGAGAAAGCTTATGACAGAGTTCCCCGAGAGGTGCTGTGGTGTACGCTGGAAAAGAAGAGAGTACCATAAAAGTACATTAACTTAATTAAGGATATGTACGAGGGAGCGGTCACTAGTGTTCGGACCTGTGACGGAGTCTCGAGCGATTTTCCGATCAAGATAGGGCTACACCAAGGATCAGCCTTGAGACCCTATTTATTTGCTCTAGTGATGGATCAAGTAACGAGGGACATACAAGGTGAGATCCCATGGTGTATGCTCTTTGCAGATGATGTGGCGCTGATTGGAGAGTCCAAGACAGAGGTGGAGGAGAAGCTTGAGCGCTGGCGACAAACTCTTGAATCGAAGGGATTCAGACTTAGTAGGACCAAGACTGAATACCTAAGGTGTGACTTCGACGACCCCAGACTGGATGTTGGGGATATTTTGCTCGACGGAAAACTAGTGCCTAAAAAGGATTCCTTTAAGTATTTGGGTTCGATGATCCAAAGCGATGGTGGGATTGAAGAGGACATTCGACATCGAACCCAAGCAGGATGGGCAAAATGGAGATTGGTTAAAGGTGTCTTGTGTGACCGGAAAGTCCCCCTTAAGTTGAAAGGAAAGTTCTACAAAACGGCAATTCGACCCATGATTCTCTATGGCACTGAGTGCTGGGTGACGAAGGATCGGGACATCAGCCAACTAAGCAAAACTGAGATGCCTATGCTGAGATGGGTTTGCAGACACACGAGACACGATCGCATCAGGAATGAATATGTTCGCAAGAAGCTGAAGGTAGCACCAATCAAGGAGATGCTCACTCAACATCGGTTGCGTTGGTTTGGGAACTTACGTCGAAGACCTCCTGATGCGCCTGTTTACGTAGGATGCATCTTGCGGGGTGAGGGTAGGATGAAACGTAGAGGCTGACCGAAACTTACGTGGAATGAGTCGGTGAAGCATGACCTAGAAAAACGGAATTTTGTTGAAGAAGATGCTTTGGATAGACAGAAGTGGAGAGCAGCGATTCACGTGAAAGAGGTAGGATTTCTGTTCCCGGATTAAGTTGGACCGTGTATGTATGTTCGCGTACAGCGCGTCCATTTGGAATGATTTTTCTCGGGAGATCGTGTTTCTCTCGTCACCACTGACATGAGTTGCTAGTTCTTCCTGAGACGTTTGTTGCTCGATGGACAATACGTGTTGGCGTATGAGTGGTGTTTGGTTTTCGAGTACTTGTTGGCTCCCCACCCCGAGTGGTGAACGATAAGCCCTATTACCTCTTCATGCACATGTCATGCCCCAATATGGTTCCTATGTTGCCTATTTATCGAGAAGCCATCGATGGTGACCCCTGTTGTTGCTTAATCTTACTTATCGTTGGTAAGATAGATCTTTCGCGCATAGTGTGCCCGCTTGGAACAACTTGTCCCTGGTGCTCGTGCTCGCCTGGTCTTAAAAGATTGGCTGGCTTGTTCTACTGGAGACGATCGTTCCTTGATGGACAATACGTGTTGGCATATGATTAGTGTTTGGTCTTCGGTGCTGGTTGACTCCCCGTTCCACGCGGCGACAAAAAGCCCGACTACCTCTTCAGCTTCTTCCCTGAGTCGTCTTAGGGAATGACTCGTTTGGTCCCTGTGCCTATCTGCCGAAAAGGTATCGAGTATTGTCCCTTGAAACGGTGAACATGTGAAATCACCCTAGCATATTGTGAAGGGAGGGACCTCTTCCTGTAGCTATGCAGGCAGCAGGAGCGTGAAAGGGGGGAACTCCTCCCTGTAGCCCTGGGCAGGGATACAGTGGGTATGCTATTTTAACGGCCGCGAATGCGTAAACCCTACTAAAATAGTGTGCCCACTCCCTGTTCCACCCGCGGCACAGAATGTGCCAAGGATTTATAACTGTCTCTGTACAGGTTGCTTTGGTTGGCGAACCGGGCGTAGAAACTTAGCCATATTTTGGAGATAAGATCTTTACGAGATATTATCTCTGCCCTACCTGGTACTTGCTACTGGAAAAAGGGCTTCGGATATCGTACATACGAATATGCATATCACACAAATCTTAAAGTCGATATCTAGGTACTCCGCTACGTGTACGAATACATGTAATACGGCTTCAAACATATAAAAGTTTTCTCAGTTTGTAAGACTGATAACACTGTCTTATATTCCGAATATAGTAGTTCTATATTTTTCTAAATCAATTTGAAACATTCCTGAGTAACAACAATGACACTTATCACTGTTCCAGGCTATTTTCGAATGATGAACTTGAATCATGATTTGGTTCCGAACAATAAATTGGTCTCCACCGAATTTGATCAAGTATAAACAAATATTCATTAAGCTTGGTCATTATATCTCGAGAATTTCGTAAACTAAATAATTATTTCTCGACTCGAAATTCTTGTCTATGCAAGCTAGTCTAATTATTTATGCGACAATCGTCTCAAGATAGAAAAGTGAATATAACTTGAGAAATAGGTGGTTCAGTCTTCACTTACCTTTTGTTGATGAAATTCTCCAAAAGCTTTGGTTGATCTTCGCCTTTAAACGGTAGAACGCAAATGATGACTGGCTCATTTCTCAACTCCACTATCCTAGACCAAGAATTAACTAATTGTAGACTAGAAATCAAGATATAGTTTTGACAACTAAATTTGACAACAAGCTTGATATAGCAACACTTGTGAGTTCGACTGAGCAATGCTCTAACAATCTCCCCCTTTGTCAATTTTAGTGACAAAACTATTTAATACATATGGATAACAAAAATAAAGTTTTGAAGAAAAAAAACTCCTCGATCTACCATGTCTTCTTGATTTCCTTGGTTTCTCCAACTCTTCGTAATTTCAAGTTGCAATGATTCTGAACGTGTTCAATGCAGCATCGTTGTTGTTGAAGAATCGATTCCATAGCGATAACAACTTTTTGAAAATAGAATATTCTCAATCGTTGTTGTACAGACACATAGTATTATTATCTTTTCTCCAAAGTTCAATTGTATCTCAACTCTTAAGTAATACTATGGTGATATGTTTCTCCCCCTTAATCAATACTTACATCTTTTGTTTAATAGGTAAACCTATTGCTTAAATGATCCACTCCCCTTACATAATGATCCGTAAACCATATGTATGTAGTATGAAACTACTAAATAATTCTCCCCCTTTTTTTCAATAAAATTAACAAAGATACGAAAATCACGTATCATAATAAATTCAACCAAAAGATATCTCAAGCTTAATGAAGATGGAGATACTACATAATAATAATATAGTTAAAATGAAACTCCTCATATCAACTTGTTTTAGATGGTATCACATAGTAATAAATACTTAGCTCTCATCCTAGGATATTAAAAAGATACAAGCATCCCCTTTATAATTCCACCGCCACACACCCCACAAAGATATAGCAATTAAGCACAAGTTCATTTAAGAACTCTCCCCCATAAAATGTCATTCCCGAAAGAACAACAAGAGTGACCTTAATTTCGTGAAAAAGAAGGATTTGTGGACATTAACAAATCACAAGTATTTGTATCCATAGTATCGACATAAATTGATCCCATAGCTAGTTACGAACAACGAGACAATTTTACTCGATTTTACTCAACATGAGAGAATCTTACGGAGTGTGTCAAGCAGCAAAACACAAAAGTGTGATCAAAAAGATCAATACTGCGAGAAAAATCTCAAAGAGTTTGTTTTATTTTCCGTTTATTAAAACATAACAGATTTAACTTCTGAGCATATATGAAATATTATCTCGATTTACGAGAACGTAAAGGTATAATTATTTCATAAGATCTTTGCAATAATTAAACCAATAATAATTACATACTGCAAGTTCATCTTCCAACAACTCTAGAATTTAAATAAATAAATCTAAAAACATGCAAGATGAAAAAACGTTGGAAATAGTTATGTGTAATCACAATCATTGCTATACCAAAACCCTAGTTATCCTTCTCAACAATAAAATCCTCAAAAGAAGTTTCCTAGACATTAAGGTCTTTGAAGAATTCCATATCATCTCCAAACTCCTTATCAATGACTGGCAATGGATTATACGGTTCATGAATAAAAGAGTTAGTTATTGCAAACCTAGTAGGTTGTTGATTGACAAGAGCATCTCGTAGTTTGAGAGATTTTTGCAAAATCTTCTTTAGTCCCTGCACTTCCTTCTTGGTTTTCCTAATTTATCAAAGAATATTTTCAAACCTTTTCTGATTTAAGTAATCCGATCTAGGTTTCTTCTGATTCCTCCCTCTCTTCTTTAGAGATGAGACCAAAGGAATAGACATCTCTTTTTACTTGTTAGTTGGAATAGTGTCAACAACCATTGGAGCAAGGGTTTCACGAGAAGATATTATGCTTGGAGCCTTCATGATTCGTTGAGAAAAATGAATTTGTGAAACACAAAAGTATGGCTCAACAAGAAAACTTCTTGAGAAAGAGATATGAGCCTTGAAGTGAAACTCTTTTATCATGCAGGATTTCGGAACTTATAAAGGTTCACACACACAAAACCTAAAATAGAACAAAAATGTCATTTTTATCCCTTCCTGTTTTAAGTTTTACGGATCGAAATTTACAGTACCATTACTTGAGACACATGGATATCCAAGCACTAATATTCAAACTTTGATCCAAAGCCCTGATGTGCAAGGCTCTTATCTTTTAAGGGCACATGAGATAAGATGAACATTTCAACACACTTAGACTGTGTTGAGGTGAGCACAAGACTGCTCACCACCAGATTCCTTCCTAGAACCGGCAATATCCTTCAAAATGGAATGTTTAGTCCGAACTCTTATCTTTATTTGAGAATAACCCTTATCCATCAATCTTTTAGAAGAAGAAGAGTTAACTTTGTGTACCTCAGGATTGGACTTTTGAACAAGTTTAAGTGCATTTGCTAACTGACTAGATATTCGTTGCAGTTTGTTGACATACCTTAGTTTATGTTTGTATTTGAAACATTGTGCAAGTCCATGACCTTTACTGGTACAATAAGGACATGTCGATTTGGAGATTCTTTCAGGATCATCCTTGGCGGTTAAACACATTGTACTGAAATAATATTAGAATTCTCATTACTATATGTTAGAGCACTGCTCGGTCGAACTCGCAAGCGTTGTTATCTCAAGCTTGTTTGTCAAGTTTAGGTGATCAAAACTATAAGTCTTGATTTCTAGTCTACTTATAGCTATGTCTCGGATTAGGATAGAATGTGTAGTTGAGCTTTAGACTTCACGACGTTCATCGATTGAAGACAAAGATCTACTGAGGAGAGCTTGGAGGAACTTCATCAACAAAAGGTATGTGGAGACTAAAACTTATCTATCACTCAGAAGTCTATTCTATTATATCTCCTAATGAGACTAAGTCGTATAGCTATATAGACTTTTACATTATACACATTTGATATTTCGAGCCGAGTTTAACTCGCTTATATCTTTCTCGAAATATGTGTTGGAAAGATTTTTGCTTTAACTACGTTCATCATTATTATTGACGAGTTTAGTTGGAAGCAATTTATTTATTGGAAACTAAATCATGAATCAAAAGATGATCATGTGAAAATCGCCTGGTAACATCTTACATGATTTGTGTGAGACAATCATTTGATGTAGACTCGGAATGTTTCGTATCGATCTATTGATCACTTGAAAATTTCTTTGAAGCTAATAGTTTGTATGAGACCGCTATTCCCGTCTTCTAATAATGTTTCAATGATTAAGATGGAGTTTAGAACGATTAACCATGGAACGGATATAGCACAATAAGCGTACTTGTATGCTAACTGTTGCAAGTTATTCCAAGTCCGATAACCATAGTATGCATACCCGTATGTGTACTTGTTTAACAGTTGAAGTCCGGGAACTTAGTATGCATACCCGTATGCACACTGGCGTACCAGTTAAAGTCTGGGAAATTAACTGTGTTCGGTCGTGAACGACAGTATGCGTATGATAGAAGCATTTATGTGTCTATTTTCATCTCTATTGTGCATATTGTTAGTACCCATTTTTGTACTAATTTTGGTATTTTATCTCTTTGTAGGTGTTTTTGGAGAAATAGGCTTTTGCGGCGAAATTGGCT